>CM060104.1:32189930-32649232 GCA_030522415.1 Channallabes apus
ATAATAAACAGGGCTGTTAATTCCATATGCAGCTGTTTTAATGTGTTAGAACATGTGTGTAGTTTTTAGTTTTCTTCTACAAATAAAATTGAGTTGAATTTTATTTGTATAGCGCTTTTAACAATTGACATTGTCACGCATCCAACAGAATGATTTAAGTTCGTATGAAATGTGAATGTGTATGAATCAAAATGATAAGATTGTGCCTGATGAGCAAGTCGAGGACGACGGCGACAGTGGCAAGGAAAAACTCCCTGAGATGGTAATAGGAAGAAACCTTGAGAGGAACCAGACTCAACAGGGAACCCATCCTCATCTGGGTGATAACGGATAACAGTCCTTTGTGTTTAATCCGAAGTTTAGGCTTCGGTTTTTCCTGATAACCTTCCAATACTTGATTTTGAGAATCCCCGAACACACTGTAAGCATTTATAATTTTCCAGCTGATGGTTGACTTTTTAAACTTTTCTCAGTCTGCCATTGAGGATGTTTCCGTTCCAAGCTCTGCCGTTTACGCTCAGGCTCGTAGTGATGAATCCGTGTCTCGTCCCCGGTACCGATTCTCTTTAAGAAACTTTCAGCTTTCTTAGAGCATCTTTTACACCCTCAGACCACAAAGAAACCGAATCACTGCACGCTGCTCTTCTTTTCATGCAAATCACAAGTGGGGTGTTAATTCTCGCTCGCACCGCAGTTACAAATGAACCGATGTAAGATGTTCACACCTGCATGAGGTGTGACTGGGGACCCAGGAGCCTTGAACAGAAAACGCTGATAAGACAGAAGTTTTAATATAACCGGAGTGCGGATCATTTTTGACTCACCCTCATATAATGACTCATGAATATAATAGCATTTAGCCAGTGTTCTGTATTGTTATTTGGCAGTTGCAGTTCATGTTACAGGCTGCAGAGTTCTCGAGAACAGATTCACTCTTAATTCTAATTAATTGTTGAGCAAATGAACTGTGATCCCTTTCCTATGTCTCACCATGCACCTCTATTTCAGGGTAATGTATCTGAAAATGACCTCCACTGACACTTGTCTGTTTTTCGGATGTTTTGTACTCGTGTTATGATGAAATTTGTCCATGATCCCAGACACGATCCAGAGGTTCTAGGCTGAACATTATCATAGTTGCAGAGGGAGCCACTGACAGACATGGGAAAGCAATTACGTCTAATGTGGTGAAGGATGTGAGTACTGGATCATGCAGCCAGGGGAGACCAAATGCATGGAGACCTGAATGAAAGCAGCTTCAGCGACTAAAATCCCTTCAAACATTTGGTCCTTGCGCAAAAAAAAAAAAAAAATAAAAGGCTGAACTGTTTCCACCACACGGTCTCCGGCTTCGGGACTTCCCCGGCGCTTTGTCTTCTTTGTTCCTGTAATGTGTCTCTCGTCACCTCATAGAATCGGGCGGGAAGAAAAAGGCTGAATATCATAATTGTAGCCGAGGGTGCCATTGATCATAGCAACAAGCCTATAACCACAGATCGTGTGAAAGATGTAAGTACATCAGGCTTGTTGGGAGCACGACTCCTGCATTGACCTGGCGTCTCTGACCTCTCTGTGTGGCTTCACCGTGTGGCTTTGTGACCTCTTTGGGGAGCTTTGTGGTAAGATAGATGTAGTAAGCTAAGAGGGGCCTTTCCCACATTCCTGATATTTCATCCAGACTATAGAATATCCCAATGCAAAAATTTTAAGCTTGTCAGAGAACATTTTAGATGTAGTTGTCTATTAAAATATGTTGAATTTCTATAATCTGCTCATATTTAGCAGCAATTCTCAAAACGTCCGTTGAGCTACACAACCAGTACAGCGCCAGCTAACTAGTCCATTCAAACTGACATGTAGTGCACTACCTAGGGAACGTAGTGTGCTAAATTAGGGACAATTACAGGATGTTTAGGGATTGGTTCTGCAATGTGTGCTAAGTGCTTCTTTTTTGCTAACTGTCCTGAGATAGAGGACCTGAAATGTATAATTAATAATCAGTTTCCTAAAACAATGGTATACAGATTAACTGCTAGATTAGGGATTAGGGTAAAAAAAAAAAAGTGGATTAGAGTTAGAATATGGGTTTCCGTTAGAAATAGGACTTAGGGATTAGGGTTAGGGGTTAGGATTAGAATATGGGTTGGGGTTATTCTTCAGTTTAGATGTTCCACTAAATTTCTGACTAGTGGGATTTCTAAGGATAAGGTCATTAGAAAAGTGTTTAAGTTTAAGAAAAATCAGGATCCTTGACAATTTAAAGCAAATGATGTGATGTTTTTTATACTCCGCAGGTAAATCAGGAAAGTTCAGAGACAGGTCGTGAGGGTTCAGCGTGAGTTTGGCGCACAATTCCTAACAGAGTCAGAATACATCACTGCATTGCATGACTAATGCATAGCCAGTCTATAGGAGGTTAAGTCATGTGATGTTATATACTGTACCTATAGAGTGACTAAAAATCATTCGGAAGCAGTTAAGGAATGTGGGAAAATCTCCTAACTCTGCTTTTTAGCAAGTCATACGCTCTCCTCTCATCCCTAATCATCCCTCTCATAATAACAGAGTGGAAATATCACATGGTAGAAGGTGCAGATGTAGACTGTATCAGTTGTAGTATAGGACAGAAGCAGGATATCAGATTTATTATATTTAATAATGTATTTACTTATTTATTTTGTATTTTATTGCTAAACAGAAATAACAAAAGACACTGTACATCATTTCAGTCAGTTTTAAAGGCTATTGTAGCTGCATCCTTTAACATTTTTTAAGGAGGATCGACTGGAAAAAAATTATCACTGTATTAGACATGAAATGGAAAAACGTGCTTATTGGATTCTTTTTTTCTTTAAAACCTGTAAGAAATGACACAATAAACATTAGTGCTATCAAATCCAATTCAATCGAAAGCCGCAGTGCTCAAAATTCAACAGTCTGCATATGATTCACAGCTCTACAGGGTGTACAAACATACACACACAGACCAGTGGATACACTATGGGCAATTTAGAAATGAAAAATCAGCTCATGCCGCATGTCTATAGACTGTGGGGGGTGAGCTGGAATATTCACCAAGCACAGGGAGAACATTGCAAACTCCACATACACAGACCTGAGACGAGATTCGAACCTCCAACCCTGATGGTGCGAGGCAGAAGTGCTAATTGCTTAGCAAAACTACAAGAACAAATGTTTTAAAAAAACAAACAAACAGTAAAGCAATATTAGCTACCTACTCATGTTTGTCATATGAAGGATGTTCAAGTCAAACCGGGACTTTTGATGACCCTTTTTTCCCCCCATTAATGAAGACATAAAACCGATTAACATTTACAGAAGACTTAAGGGACAGTCCAGTGATGAGACTCTTAGTTGCAGTAAAATATGTGAATGGTGCAGACGTTTTAAAGAAGGCCGTACACACCGTGGCTCGAAGCCCACTCCAGTGGAGATGCCTTGAAAATCGATGGGTAACTTAACCCTAGAGGCACCTCTGTCTGTGGGAGCTGTACACACAGTCATTCACCAACACCACTTGCACGTTACAGAAACTCAGCTGGTATTTACTGCCATGTCCCAGTGCAGTTTCCCATGTTTGAGCCATTAAAGGAGTTCCCGGGAGGCCAGCGTTTCAGATGTGAAGCATGCAGTCTGATCATGGATTTGGCGTACTGAGAAAACTTTCAACCTTGATGAAATACCGGGATAAGTGCATTAGTGTATCAGGGGATTATATAGAGAAATAAAGGCCGTTTTTATTCTCATAATCAAAAGTCTAGTTTGACTTGAATGCACCTCATATTTCTCAGATTTTATTAAACCCACAGTACGCATCATGTAAACTGATTTCCTGAGACCTCTCTCCCTCGTACATAATGCAATATGTTTATTGGGAGAATGTTTTAAAAAAACATGAAAGGACAAACCAATAATAATAGTAAACATGCAGTGAGTCATGTCGATTAGAGATTCTGTAACCGTACCAGCGTCTTTTTATTGATTTTTGATTGCGAGAGACTTTTTATCTGCTTCGCAAAAACTTAACCAAGTGTGTGACATTCAAAGCTTGTTGTTTTCTTCATTCTCCTCAAATTTTTTTTGATTTCGAACAAAATAGTCCATGTAACACGTAAGTATGTGAAGAGTCAGCTATTTATTGGCCTCGTAGCTCCAGTGGAAAAAAAATAAGGAAGCAACACGAACACGAGCACAACAAGTTTGTAGTGGGCCGTTGCTCCAGTTAAACAGGTCTTGCAGGAGTTGAGCTTGTGCTTGCTGCACGCGCTTGTTAATTGTAAGCATGCTTCGCTTGCGGTTCATTCCGTAATGGCTTGCACATGCATGGCAGCTCTTCTGTGAACGTCTGCTAACGCATGCCACAAAGTGTTTGATTCGCAACATTTTCCTGCCTCGTCCTGATCGATGTGCTCAAATGTTTTCCAACGTAAATCATTAAAACATAATGCATGCTGTTCCCTCGGTTCCAGATTTAATCCCATTTGAAAGATTGATTGCTTTAGAACATTCTGTAATTTCCAGATTTTATTGTTTACGTCAGGAATCTATTATTACAGAGTCTGTCTATTTATTTATTTATTTATTTATTTATGTTTAAATCCTGCTCTACAGCTGGTGGTCCGCTGTCTGGGCTTCGATACACGCGTGACCATCCTGGGTCACGTCCAGAGAGGAGGAACTCCATCAGCCTTCGACAGAATCCTGGTGTGTAATCACTCCTCGTACCGCATTCACTAACACTGGCACGAGCTGCCACTTTTAGTCTAAGCACATTAAGAGATTTGGAGACGTTACAGACTGTGTTTTACCTCTTCATCATGAGGAGGAGAGAATCCGATGTGAGGTGATTGAGTGACATTACTGACATTGTAATACATTAATGCAGATTATCACAAATAACTTTTAGCAGTGATCATTTATAGCGTTATTTACACAGCATAAATTTACATTTTGAACCATGAATATAGGCACTTTTATTTTAGTTCTAATATTTTTCTTTATGATAAGATCATCAAATTTTATTTAATCGTAATAAAATTTTCCGTAAATATTATATTTTTTTTCTAGCAAATGATTTGCAAATAACCCATGATCATTTCAAACTGAGCATTATTTACTGTGCATATGGGTTTAATAATCATATTTTCATTGAACATTTATATAATAATAATAAATATTGTGTAAATAATTTTTTTTCTAAAATATATCCCTGATTGAAATAACATCGATGTGGTATAGATGATATCTATCTATCTATCTATCTATCTATCTATCTATCTATCTATCTATCTATCTATCTATCTAGTGTGTGAATAGTTTATAGTGCACCCCCTGCAGGACCATAGAGGAACAGCAACATTTTACTACTTCGAAAAATATAATGCTATTGCAATGTTTCTGTGCATATGGTGTAAATGTATTCATTTATTTAATAGTTTATTCTATGTGTTTATGTAATTGAGTGTGTGTGTTTTGTTTAGGCCAGCCGTATGGGCGTAGAGGCCGTATTGGCTCTGCTGGAGACCACGGCTAACACACCGGCCTGCGTCGTCTCACTGTGTGGAAACCAGGCTGTGAGGCTGCCTCTCATGGAGTGTGTGCAGATGGTACGCAAAGTGTGTGTGTCAGTGTGTATGTGACATTTACCACTTTGTACGGACCAAAAAAATGATCAAATGTCTACACAGTCCCGCGGTGACGATTTCAGGTGGTTTCAGGTGCTGTGCGTTTCTGTGACATATTTCGGGCCGATGGGAGACGACGACACCCGAAGTGTATTCCTTATGTCCGCTCTGCTCCGTGATTTCTTTTTCGTCGCGGTCGCTGCAGACGACCCCGCTTCACAATGATAGCTTGTTGGAAATGGAAGCAGTGTTCTCACTGATTTGTGTTGATCTCAGTATATTCAGATTTTTATTTTAATCTGGAGCGTCTGTAGAATTGACGATGTCTTAAGTATACGTTCACATAAGCCACGTGTTATACAGAGCATGTGGATCACCTGTGATTTAAGCAGGACTCTATTATCTTTTAAATGCAGCTTTATTTTTGTTTACAGTTAAAAAACAGTCGTTATCAGTGTCTCTGCTGCTGTCTCATCACTGGACTTTTTCTCTCCAGAGATGTTTGTTTTTTACTATTTTTATCTAGAGTTTGTAGAGCTTGTAACATTAGCTTAGTTTTATCGGGTATCAACACTGTTACACAGAAAAGCACGAGAATGAGGTACAGATGGAAGCGAGTGGGAGATGATCTGACCGTTTTTCCAAAATAAAACACAGCCCAATAAATGCAAAAAATGGAAATGAAATGTGCGTATATATATTCTATCTGTGTGTATATTTATTTATTTATTTATTTATTTATTTATTCTATCTCTGCATCCCGGTACCAAATCATCTAGGGCCCAGTACCGGTCCATGGGGATGATCATTTTTTGACTCACCCTCTTACTTCAAAGGCAATGCGTAGACCACTGGTCCTGAATGAACGTCTGCTTGAATTTAAAACCTTCTGCTTTGGCTTAACAGACCCAGGAGGTACAGAAGGCAATGGATGAGAAGAAGTTTGAAGAAGCTGTAAAGCTTCGTGGCAGGTACAGTAATAAACAAAAACAGGTACAATCTGTACGAGCTGAAATATGAAAAATACATTTAATGATTTTGTTTTGTTCTTCTCTCTGTCTAGGAGTTTCGAGAACAATCTAAGGACCTACAAGCTCCTGGCTCACCGCAAACCAGAATCTGAACTTCCACATGTGAGCCTTCCTGTGATTCATAGCTCATGAACAAAGGGGCTGGGTGTTTATTAGTCACAATGGTCATGTTTCAGTTTTTTTCCGGCAGCAGGGAGGCGTAATCGGATCCACTTGTTTGTTTTTTTTCCCCCCTTTTGTTTGTTCTTGTGGATCATATTGTTCTGCAGACAGGTTTGAAGAGGAGGATGGGGAGGAGATAAGATCTGGTGTCTGGGAAATGGCAGTGTAGGAGAGTCGGAGATGTTGTTTTAGCCAAAGTCTGTCTCTCGCTCTCTCTCTGAATTGTATAGGTGATAATTACTCTTCATAAGGTGTTAATAGATCACCTGATAAAACATTTCCTTCAATGCCACATTATTATTATTATTATTATTATTAGCTCTATGTTTAAAATAGCTTAATGCAACAGTCAACAATTAGACTCGTGTTTGTGATGAGCGTCTTCGGTACAGGCCTTTGTGTGTTAGCTGTGTTACTGTAGAAGTCATACATTTATTAGATAATAAATATAAATAAATAGAGTACATTAATATAAACATGTGGCTTATCTTACTGTGGTCAGACCTGCTGAATCAAATCACATTGCATACTAGCAAGAGGATTGATGCAGATTCTTCATAATACTGGAAAAAAAATACGTATAATATTAATGGGAGGGAATTAATTAGTGACGCACTGAAACCTGGTGAGATAATTTGCTGTTACTGTATATTTGGGAAATATTAATGTAAAAATGATTTAAAGGATCACTTCTGTCAGATGTTTATCATACTGTGTTTTCTCTCTCTGTTTCTCTTTAGAGCAACTTTAACATTGCGGTGTTGAACGTTGGCGCTCCAGCAGCAGGCATGAACGCAGCCGTGCGCTCGGCCGTCAGAGTGGGCATTACTGAGGGGCACAAAATGTTCGCCATCAACGACGGCTTCGAGGGCTTCTATAAGGGACAGGTAGACGTATAGACACTCGCATCTTTGATCTGCATGTGATTTCGTGCCATGAATAAACATTATTTATAATACAGGTAGTCCTCGACTTATGAACATTTCGAGTTACGAATTTTCGCAGATAGGAACAGACCGCTGGAACAAGTCATAGAAGTAGCTCACGTGTATTGTGACACCGCAGTGCACCAGACACCAATATTTACAATTATATACAATATTTTCAGTGTGTAAATGAATGTATAAAATGTATAGTAAGTCTGGGGCCCAGAGAGAGCTGATTGGCCGAGCTCTCTCTCCCTCTCTCTCTCTCTCTCAGAGGGGAGGAGGGATGGGTGGCGCTCTCTATCAGTGACGATGTTAGCCGATCATGTCCATCAAAAGTAGTTGTTGGCTGACATGACGTGTCTCGGTGGAAACGCATGAGAGCCTTGATTGGGGTGTGGCCTAACGGTGTGCTGTGATTGGCTGCGACTAAATTATGGGAGAAAAGCTGAAAATTGGAAACTGAAATGGAGATGATGAATGAATATCAGCTCTTAATGATGTCATTTATCCAATTATGTGTAGATAAACAAGTTTTAATACAAGATTGTACATTTAAATAGATGCACAGATCAGTACAATACGCACAGAACAGTCAATACACAGGACATGAGGTGTAAAAAGGCAGAAAACAACATTCATTAAATGAAAATGCCTTCATTCAAATCTTAATACAGTATACCCTTCTGAAAACAAATAAAATAAAATAAACAAAGCACATGTAGAGACGTGTAAACATAAACTTTTTAAAACCCTTTGATGCTCACTAAGTTCTTCATGTTGTGTGTGTATTTAGCACAATAACAGAAAGCATACAAGGCATCACTGGAGGGCATCACTCTAATACCATGTGAACGAGTCACACAAATTAATATCAAAGCTGCCGCGCCGTGACCTCTGATCTTGTGCCGCGTCAGACAGATTACACGGATTACGGGATTAGTTTACACCAATAAGCCTTACTACTGCGCAGCCCGCAGTACCGCTCTGAGCTGACAGTGGGCGACGAGTGACAACGTGCAAACTCTCTGGCTCGTAGAAGATAAACATGTCGGAAGTAATTATTTACTGATTACATTAATTACTTTTGTCAATGGAGTAGATAAAATCTTAATCCACCATGAATCTCGACGTGGACACGCAATCGAAAAGTGAATTAAGAGTGCTAAAGCGAGGCCCATCATTAACTACCAGTTCCAACTTTCCATCCAGTATCGATCCGTACATTGATCCAGCGGGCGTGGATAATGTTGGTTTGACCCAGTCACGGATGAATTCACCAGGCTGAGCACCGGCAATTAGCCAGTCTGATGCAATTCCCCTATTACCCGACACCGAACATGTGTTTGTGTGCTGTTTAAATTTAGGGAAGGCGTTACAAAGATACTGAAATCACGGACCGGACAGGTGGAGGTTCTAATCTGGCGCAGTAAATGAATTTATGTAGAATAGTAAAGTAAATAGACCTAGTCCGGTGGGCTGCTATTGAATTGGAGAAGTTATTATTATTATTCTTGAGTAGAATAAAGAAATAAACCCAGAGCTTTTAATTCAGCTAATAGACTTGTATTAAAAAATATCCACTAAAAATCTTTTCTCTTTCATGTTCACATCGAATCTCATAATCTCGATCATAATTCCCTTTGTATCTTGTGCCAAAAAAATAAAAATCAACATCCTTACATCATGATTTATTACACTGTACACCATAAGGATGTTTTTCTTTAGATAATATGTGACCTTTTTATAAGAAGTAAAAGGAAACCGTATTAGGATTGTTTTTTCATCTCCAAATCCAAATCGCCGTCTACTTCATTACCAACATCATTCAACATTTTTTTTTAGGTTTGTTTCATTCATTCGTTGAGCATCAGGATCTGACTGGTGTGCTGCTGCCGCAGTTAAAGCTGCTGGCGCTCTCAGCTTTTGTATTCACTCCATTTTCTAATTCAGACCTGTTTTGTTCTGTCTTTGTTTCAGATAAAAGAGATTAAATGGGGAGATGTAGGGGGCTGGACAGGCCAGGGAGGATCTCTGCTAGGAACTAAAAGGTGATTATTACACCGTGCAAGACATTTGTCGTGCGCCCGTGACAAGCGTGTGCCGCTAAGGCGCTTTTGATCTAATTAACTTGCCATAAATGTACCCGAGTCCATGTCTTCGCCCCTCTTTCCAGGACACTGCCTGCTAAGCACGCCGAGAAAATCGCTGAGCAGATAAAGAAATATAACATAAACGCACTGCTGGTCATCGGAGGATTTGAGGTATGTGAGAGAAGAACGACGAGTAGACGTGTAGTGTAGGGTTTACCGATTTTAGAATTTATAAATGTTTGACATGAACATCGTTAGATATTTGTACGCTTGATAACACTTTATAATAATGATATTTTATTAGTTAACCTGCAGTGATGTACAAAAGCCTCAATCCACCCCTCATTGCGTTATAGCAAATGAAATGAAGTCATGTAGATTAAATTATAAAAAGAATGTGAACAAATGTTTCGCTGTAACTGTAGATACGTATAGGTGGTTTATGTAACAACCTCAGCAGCAGCCTCATTTCCCCTCTCATCTGTTCCAACCACTCACCAGTATAACTAATCACAGTTTCTCACTGGTTTATGCCTTAAGTTCGATTGTTGGGTTTTTTTAATGATTCATAGGTCACTGTGTGGTTTAACAAACAAAACGCATTCCCTGTAACTGGTCAAAGTACGGGGACTGGACTGAAAAGTCCTTTATTCCTCAAGATTACACTAAAAATACAAGAATGTCTGATACGTTGTAAGCAAAAAATTAAGAAATGAGGGTGCAAAGACTTTTGCACAACTCGCTATACATATATGCATAAAATATCACAGCAACATGATAAATTGGTGTGAAATTATCACCCTCAAGTTGATTATTTTGCTGTAACAGCTTTGTGCTGAAGTGCTTTATTCTTCTTATACTACAGAAATATGGCAACCATTACAATTTCTACCAATTAATGAATGACACAATATTTTGAATAAATTTTTTGTTATATTTAATCTTGCATTACAGCGATTCTTTCACAAGAGTCTCTATTTTGTCTCTCTCTAAGTAACATTAAAATCAGCTTTCCTTGTGAGTGCTAACACTGGAGACTCCTTTAATAAATCAGAACAGGCCTACAGTACATATTCATTGTTAAATACTGTAACATGTAGCTTTAATCTATTTATCTATATATGTATTAGACTTTCTGTAAAGGAGGTCTTTCCCCTGTGACTAAGCTGTTAAGGCTGTGGGTTACTGGGTTACTGATCGGAAGGTCGGGGGTTCGAGCCCCAGCATCGGCAAGTTGCCACTGTTGAGCCCTTGAGCACGTCCCTTAACCCTATCTGCTCCAGGGGCGCTGTAACCTGGCTGACCCTGCGCTCTGACCCCAGTTTCCTAATTGGGATATGCGAAGAAGAAATTTCACTGTGCTGTAAAAAGTACATGTGACAAATAATTGAATATTCTTCTTCTTCTTCTATATTAGAACGAGCATATTAATAAGACCTGCGTCGTATACCATGACATGACATATATTTAATAAAAAATGGATCCATTAAGAAAAACTGAGCACTAAAAGCCAAGCGATAAGATGGCTTAGTTTCAGAAGGGAAAAACACTTAGATGTAATGAAATATTATACATTTTTCTATTATTATAAAGTGTTATCAG
This sequence comes from Channallabes apus, assembly GCA_030522415.1. NCBI lineage: Eukaryota > Metazoa > Chordata > Actinopteri > Siluriformes > Clariidae > Channallabes > Channallabes apus. The sequence goes on from CM060104.1 coordinate 32,201,390, forward strand.
TATTAGATTAGTATAGTTTCTTATATTTGACTCATTTTAATCATCAGCTGTGTTTCTGTAATCGTCTTTTCTCCGTGTGTGATGTAGTAGTTTTGTCTTTCTTCATTACATGTGGATCATTTTATTCTGCCCTCATTGGTTTTTCTTCCACAGTTACTGTTTAAATGATTCATAAAATTAACATATCATTAGATTTAAGAGGAGAACCGTGAGCAGCAGAATGTCTCTAAATATCTAGCCTTTTATTCTAACTCCATCTTTTCTGCAGAGAAATTTTCCAGACATGCCTACAGTTTGAGTGTGTGTGAGATAGTGAAAAGTGTGTATATACTGTATATATATATATGTATTAACTTAGAATTAATCTTCTGTATAAACCTCTATGTATTTTCCTGTGTTTGGAGTGGTACCTTTGTTCCTGTCGTGCTCTCCGTCGTGATAGACCTGGCTCTTCCCTCGGCTCCATCCCATTTCCCTTCTCTTTCATGTCCCTTGTCCCCCTGCACACTGCCCTAACACACTTCCCTGCACCCGGCTCACTTCCGAGCAGCACTAAACCCGTGGCTCTGCCATACCCCGCAGGCCTACCTTGGGATCTTGGAGTTGTTAGCAGCCCGTGGAACATGTGAGGAGTTGTGTGTGCCAATGGTCATGGTGCCAGCCACAGTCTCCAACAATGTCCCAGGCTCAGACCTCAGCATTGGCGCAGACACCGCTCTGAACGCCATCACTCATGTAAGTGCGGCTGGTCACCCCGCCCACAATCACACGAGCCAGACATAACAGAGGCTTCAGGTTACCAGTTCCAGCCTTCAGTTTACCAGCCTTATCACAGTCATCTCTATACATACAAAAGCTTTAAATAAATGAATTATTCCAACATTTGGATGATTTATGAAAAGCTACAAATAATTGACTGTATATTTAATTCCATCAGTCACAAAAAAAACTTTTGAAAAATGAAAATTTTACAATTTTTAAATGAAATCATTGCAAAAAATGTCTTAGATAGTCAAATATATACAGAAGACAATTAAGGCCAATACTTTTTTTCAAATTTTTTTTTTTCAGAATTCAAAACTTGAGTCTCAGAATTCTGACTTTAATCTTGGAATTATACTTTTTTTCCCCAGAATTCTGACATAAAACTCAGAATTCTGCTTATATTATTATACTTTTTTTTTTTTTTTTTTTTAGAATTCTGACTTTAATCTTAGAATTAATTATACCCCCCCCCCCCCCCAGAATTCTGCTTATATTATTATACATATTATTTTTTTTTCTTCTGAATTCTGACTTTCATCTTAGTTATACTTTTTTTTTAAATAGAATTCTTTCTTACTTTACTCTTAGAATTATACTTTTTTCCCCCCAGAATACTGATATAAATCTCAGAATTCTGACTTTTATCTTAGAATTATACTGTAACTTTTTTTTCCAGAATTCTGACCTTAATCTTAGAATTCTACTCTTCTTTTCTTAAGGTATTGATATTTTTCTCAGAATTTTGACTTTTCTTCCTCAGAATATTCCCCCCTCCCAAAAGAGATTAAAATAAGAATTTTAGAAAAAAAAAAAACCTAAATACATTTTTATTTTGGCCTGAATAATTATCTTCCATAATAAGATAATAGCAAACCAACCATAAGATGAGTTAGAATATTTCCGGACATATTTAACTTACGGTTTAAGTGTAAATTTGTTGTTCAATTAGCAGATCATGTTTGTTAATTTTCTTTTAATTCGCATTTTTTCTAGAAATAAGAAAAATGATCTGCCGGTCGTACACCAAATTTCCACTTAAAAATTGGCAAGAAAATGTTGATAAATATGCTCACTGTACATACTGTATCTTATATTTTGTGGAATTTGTATACGTGTTGCCATATGGGTGAAACACATGGGTTCAACATCACCACAGAATGCTGAATATTTCTTTATCACACCAGCCTTATCTTTATAACTAATGTGTGACCTTGAGTGATATTCAAGATTTCATATACTGTAGATGAAACATTTGTGCTGTGTGATGCTGTTTGACTGTCTGCTGATATCGATGCAGCGGTGCTTCACTGCTTTAGCGTATCCAGCTCTCTTGCCTCCTCATCTGTACACATGGCTCAAACAGATCAGCGTCCTGCTAATGCTACCATCAATGCCATCGTGCTGCTCTTCTTGTAGATGGTTAGCGATCTTGGATGAGTCTCTGCCATAGATATATATCTTGCTTTCTGCAACATGGAGGCTTAAGATGTTTCCAAAACGTCCACATTGGACTTCTTATTAATGTGAATATCATTAGATTAGATAGATCAATAGAAAACAATAGCAATAACAAGTCACTACAGATGTTTCAGTCTAAAGCTAGTTAATACTGTACTATGTTTGAGATTAAAGAGAATCCAGCAGGTTGTTAGTTTATATCTTCTTTCTTCCTATAAGAAATTTCACTATGGTATATGCGCCATGTTAGTCCAGTTGTACCTGTACAGGGGTATTTTTGACGGTCCTATTTTGCTGTAGTACATGGTACCACATTGTCGAACATGGTACAATGGTACGTGTACTGTAGTGTAATACATGGTTCTACTGTAGTATGGTATGCATGTTATGGTACTGCCAGTACTACGCCACAACAGTAGTACGCAATGACATAAAATCTAATATAGTGCAATTTGTACAAACATACTGTACTACATTAGATGCCAGCTGTTCTTTAGTAGTCACTACAGTACCCAGTAGGTACTTAAGTATTGTAGTACACTCCATAGTACTGCCACGGTACCCACTAAGGTGCAACAAGAGCTACCCTGGTACTGTCCCTGCAGCAAACCTTTCTCATGGGCTGTCAGAAAACCTGTGTAGACCTCAACCTGAGTCTTCTTCTTTCATCCACTTTGAATTTGAATCCACGTGTTAGGCGGAGGGCATTTGCAGTCCTGTGTGTGTGGTGTTTGCATGTACTCCCCATACTTGGTGGGTTTCCTTTGGGTACCAATAGGTTGATTGGTGTTTCCAAACTGCGAGTGGGTTAACGCTCCAGGCCCTGTGCTGACGAACACAGGATAAGCCGTATAGGTAGTTACAGGATGGCTGTTTAATATCTGAACTTTGGTTGATGGATGGAAAGCTGATATACTGTATATAAGATGCGTTTTTAATCACTTGGAGTTGGGCTGACATTGTGCCAAGGGACGGATCTCTGTTTGAACACACAGGACGCGTAAAATATGTGATTGAAATGACAGATTATAGGCATTAGTAGCAGGATTCCATTCATCTCTCATAAACACATGCTAAATTTCACACTCCACGCTGATTATTGAGCCATAACGGCCTGCTGATCGTTACCCCGAGCCGGCGCTAATCATCGAGCCATTAGCCGTTACTGATCATTAAACCATGAGTGCAGCAGTAAGAGAGATTTAGGTGCTGTTGGAGACTGCAGGCTGGTAAAACTCAAAGGCGAACTGGTAGCTCACAGGTAAGTGATGATGATGATGATGAGGCATGAAGGCACGCTGCTGGTTTATGTGTATGCCGTCCTGTTCGTATGTAACCGCACCACTTTCCACCCTCATTAAAAAGCCGGTTCGCCGAGCGCGAGGTCCCTCCACGATCGCTCGTTTCCACCCCATCCACCTCCACCTGATTCACCTTTAACGCACTTAGGATCAGGACAGAGCCGAGCGAACACCTCGGTAATATAAATGATGTCGATTAACCTCAGCGCACCGCAGGAAGCCTGCCAAATTCTTGATTGGGTTTTAATTTTCAGCTCTTAATTTGTAATCAAGCCTTGACACACACCAAACGTGTGCATAAATAACCAAGCTGAGTCAACGCTGCACTTTAAATAGATACAAATTTTTCTACATAATGAGAATTAAAAAAAAAAAAAAAAGACAATGTTTAAAAATGATTGTAGTAACATATAACACAATTATCACTTAAGCAGAATGAGATGTAAATCGAAAAACAGGCAGAGATGGATTGAAACAATGCTGTCGTTGTCACGACAACGCGTGCTTGCTGGCGTGTATGGTTGTTCCATCCAGTACAAGTCTTGTAGAATCACGCTATCCCACCTCACATACAGTGTGCGCTTGTGTGTATGCATTCACCGACCCCTGTGCATGCATGATGCTTTTAGCCTCCCACCACCCTCTACACCCCCCACCCCCCGGCCCCCTCCCCACCCACACACTCTTATTTCCTGGCCAACGGGAAGCCGGTGCTGCTATCACACGGTCAGCGTGTGATCGACGGGGTCCACTCCTACACCAGAACACGCCTCAGCTGCTCTGACGTGTACACTGCAATGTGCTGTGGTGTATGTATGTGTGTGTGTGTGTGTGTGTGTGTGTGCGCATGGGATCATCTCAGGCGCTTGAGTGTCTGCTGCAGCTCTATGAGGCTCGCAACAACTTTGAGGAGTTTTGCATCCCGCTGTGTATGCTTCCTGCTACCATTAGTAACAATGTGCCTGGTACTGACCTTAGTATCGGGGCAGACACTGCCCTTAATGCCATCGTGGAGGTAAGAGAGAAAACACTGCCTCGTCCATCCTGGAAATATTATAGTTTTATACATGTTAAAAGTTGTTTAAAATATTGATTCTTGTTAGAAATTAAGTGGTTTTATTTCACTTCATCATAAAAACCTGAGCCCATATATAAGTTTCTTAAGCCTAAAAGTTGCTCCTAGTGATGAAATTCTAAGAAAAATCTTAGAAATATGACATTTTCTTAGAATTTCCCCTTAAATTTAGGACTAAATCTTAGGAAAGATCAAAATTATTCACAAAACATCTAAGCCCTAAAAAACAGCTCCTAAGGTAAAAGTGGGCAAAGAGGACAAAATGGCGGAAAGAAAAAATATCCTCCAAACACTGAACGTAAAGCTAAAAGTAAACACTGCTCTTCTGTCCAGTTTGGTTTTCGTTGTTTTTACTTCCTTCCATCTCTCTTGGATTGTTGGCTACATACCATCCAAAAGTGCAACTTAAACAGACCTGCAATCATGTAAATTGGTCAAATCTGAGACATTTGGCTCCCATCACTCTGAAATGGACTACAAGTAATAAAATCAGTTTAGTAAATAAATGTAAGAACTTAAATATAGTAACTACTGTGTGGAAATTGGACACATTTTCAACATTTGACTGTTTTAATTCACTCTAAGATATTTAGCCTATAACAGAAACGTTGCATAAAGTAGCTTATAGTCATGATTATCAAATTTCTTTATATGCAAATTATGATTTCACTGTCTGTTCTATTATCATGTCTTCTATTTTCACAAAAAGACCTTTTTCATTTCAAGACCTTTGCAGAGGTTAGATGTTATTTTTTATCAACCAATCACAGTCCTTGCTGTCCCTAGCAACAGGGTCAACCACACCTCCTCACGGTTGTTGTACATTCCTTACTCAGAGTTGCTCTAAGAATTTTTGTAAATCACTTTCAGTCTAAGACTCGCAGCTAGGCATTTTTATCCTAAGATAAGAGCTCTCTGAGAGAATTCTAAGAAGCTTTGTGAATACGGGAAATTATACAATTGAACTATAAAGTAATTAAAGAATTAACACCAAAGAAAAATTTAATCTAAAGAAATGTATGAGGTTTAAATACAAAATGATGCAAATAAAATCAAATAATAATAATAATGTACAAATAAAATAAAAAATAACAATAACATTGAGATCAATAGCTAAGAAATGTAAGAATATAAATATAAAAAAAATAATAAATGATAAAAAAAATATATTACACATTTCTTTTCTTTATAAAGAAAAACTAAAATAATCTAATGTTATCTAATGTTAAATGTTATTTGATTCGCAACTTTAAGCTTTGTTTCTTTCTTAATATGTATTTTATGTGAGTAGTATGCAGCTTTCATAAAACGCATATGTAATTAAAGAGGTATTTATGTCGACTCATTATTATAATTATTTTTTTATGCTTTAGGCACAGTTCTTTCAATTTCGTGAAAATCCGAGATGATTTTAATAATTACTACAAATATAATTAGACTTACTTAATTAATCAATTAGCCAAGTGACAAATTAATTAATTAGCCCAAACCGTGTGACAAGTCTAGTCATTTGTCACATGTCAAATTAATTAAAAAAGCAAAAAATTGTGATTAATGCATACACCGTGCTCCTGGACACACACCAAATAAATAAATGATTAAATAAAAAAAAATAACGGCTTCAATATCATAGGATGATATTTCTATTCTTGTCCCTCAGCATGGCAGTGTGCCAGTAGCAGCTAAAATCTAGCTTATACAGTATACACAGCATTAATGCAGGACCTGCTGACAAAATCTCTTTCTGTGTATGTGTGTATGTGCGCGATCAGACATGTGACCGTATCAAGCAATCAGCCAGCGGGACGAAGCGGCGTGTGTTCATCATCGAGACGATGGGCGGGTACTGTGGTTATCTGGCCAGCGTGGGCGGTCTGGCAGCGGGTGCAGACGCCGCTTACATTTATGAAGAGTCCTTCGACATCCGAGACCTGCAGGTACACCTCACACACACACACCAGCAACCAAAACAACCCTGTGTTTAGTTCCACAGGCTAATGCACTCGAGCGATAGCGGCGGGAACGATAACACGAGTCTGATGTTAGTCATCAGGGAGCGTGGTGTGTTAGGGAGGGAGCAGAATCCTAGGAAAAGAATCAATAACACGGTAAAGTGATGCAAAGCAATGTTACAAGTTATCATCTCTGAAGGGGTTATTCATCTTATATTACAGAACTTTACGAACAAGGAGACTTTTTTTTTTATTTATTAAAGAAAAGGTCACTCAGTGAGTCTCTGGGTATGAAGGAGGAGATGCACAGACTTTCCTCTGAGCTTCCATCATTTGAAACATAACATATTTTTCTACCTTTGAACTTAGAATACCTGTGAAAATTACTTTTTCTATCACTGACTTTGTGTAAGTCCCTCCCCCCAAATCTTATAAGTCCTGTAAACTGCACGGTATACTCCCCATGGATTAGACTGTTAGTCCAGTACATCCTACAGATGCTCAGTCAGATTGACATCTCGAGAACTTTGGAGGAGAGTGAACACCTTGGACTCTTTTTTACGATCCTCAAATCACTGATCAATGGTTTCGTAGTGCAGCAGGGTGCATTATCCTGCTGAAAGAGGCCACTGATATCAGGGAATACTTGATCTGCCAGTTTTGATAGGTGTTACTGGAAACAAACGTTGCCCAGATCATCACACTTCTTCCTCGGCATGCCTTTTTTCCATAGTGCATCCCGGAGGTACCTCTTGCCTGGGTAAGCGATCCATCAACATGCGATGCATCTTCAAATCTAATGTTCCAATACCAGGTGATGCTGTGGCCTCTTGCAGCTTGGAGAGAGCTGATTGAACGAGCTCCGTCAGTGGGTTGGGATGAGACCAATCCCGGGCGTCTCTGAGCTTATGAAAGTGGACGGAGCGGATAGTGCTCTCTCATTGGTGCGTTCGAAAAGGTGTGATTGGCTGGCGTCACGAGGAAACACGCGATATTCTTCGGCCCTCCCTGACTGGTAGTTGTAGCCTTGTTGAAGGAGCGCCCTAATGACGGGTGGGAATCAGTAGCGATTAAATTAGGGAGATTTATAAAATGCAGTGCATTAAACAAGGCCACCTTCTTCCATGTTTATGTGTCTAATGAAGGAGCTATTAACAGTGGAGAGGGGCATTGGCATAGACGTTCTGATTGGTCTGGGGCTACACATCCCCATACACAGCAATGCACTGTGTGTCCTGACACACCTCCCTATCATAGACAGAAATAACATTTTTAACAAATCACTGGTTATCCTTCCTTGGACTACTTTTGGTCGGTATTCATTTTGACGGTACGTCATTTTGGAGATGCTCTAACCGAGATTTTAGCCATTACAATGTGGCCCTTGTTAAAGTCTTTTAGAAGTCACACAACTCTTGCCCATTTTTCCTACTTCTGGCACACCTGCTGCCTAGATGACTGTATCACATGATGCGGCACGGTGGTGTAGTGGTTAGCACTGTCGCCTTCCACTTTCCAGGGTCCAGGTTCGATTCCCATCTCTGCGTGCATGGAGTTTGCATGTTCTCCCTGTGCTTGGTGGGTTTCCTCCACAGTCCAAAGACATGCAGAGTAGGCTAATTGGCGTTCCCACTACCTACCTACTGTATACTTCATAAAGACTAATGTGGTGCGAAATGTTCTATTCCAGTCTAACGTGGAGCATTTAACAGAGAAGATGAAGACCAGCATTCAGCGAGGACTCGTCCTCAGGTAACACCTCTATTTCCTTCTCATAAGAACCATAGCCTTTACATTAGTCTTCAGTAAATGTGTGTGTGTGTCTGTGTGCGTGTGTGTGTGAGAGAGAGAGAACAGTGATGTGTGTTGAATCTTTCCCTCAATATTTTAAACAACCTCTCAGATCACGTCATGTCACATCAGGTTATATTTGGCTTGGTTTTTGATTGGCACCTCACTCACTTTCTTTTGTGTTGTGTGTGTGTGTGTGTGTGTGCGTGTGTTTTCTGCACGTGTGATCCTCCAGGAATGAGAACAGTAACGAGAACTACACAACAGATTTTATTTATCAGCTCTACTCAGAGGAAGGCAGGGGTGTGTTCGACTGCAGGAAGAATGTACTCGGCCACATGCAGCAGGTACACGTGTGTGTGTGTGTGTGTGTGTGTGTGTGTGTGTGGGCGCATGAACACGCAGCTCAGACATGTTATTACATCTTTGTTAGGGAGTTTTATTGCAGTGTGTGTTACTATAGATTTATAATACCTGCACCGACCCATAATGCACCAGGGAAAAAAAGTCTTTATGTCTTTACATACGTCTCAAGTCTTTACTCTCATCATTATGGGTTTGAAATAAACAGACCGACCTAAAAACACAGCAATCTACTCATCTCTCCATCTATTATTCCCCTTCTCTCCTCAGGGAGGCGCTCCGTCCCCGTTCGACCGCAACTTTGGCACTAAGATCTCGGCCAAGGCCGTGCAGTGGATCACGAAGAAGATGAACGAGTGCTACAGGCAAGGTGGGCGAACACGCTGACAGACTCCTAACGTGCCGAGACAGTCTTCTGACTGTCTGATGCAGGAACACACCGTCCACACGGGCAGCCCGAGGCACAACAAAATAATTACCTCTTTACCTACTTTGCAACATATTTCCATTGTGTGTGTGCCGAGCTTGAGGACGCGGCTTGGTGTTAACTGTAGGAGCAGCAGCACTATACGCCAGGTTGTGTATTGTGAATATGTATTCAACACTTCATGAACTTTTGCAGAGTTCCTGACACCTGGAACTGAAAATGAAGGCAGAAGGTGAAGTGTACAGTACATTCTGTACAACTAGGATAAAGATATTAAGTGTCTATTGTCCAAAACTCCACACCTTTCCGGCTGCCATGCATTAAACCAGGGCTGTAGCTATGGAATATTTTAGTAATCGAGTATTCTACCAAAAATGTAATCGATTAATAAAGTAAAATGTACTTTCACTTAATTAAACAGCAATGTAAAATATATAAGAGAAGCAAAGATTAATTGGTTTTCTTTTTAGAAAAATCTACTTTTGTTTTTTAAATGCATACGGCGTTTTATCCAAAATAAAATTTGTCATTATTCACAATACAAGGAATAACTTAAAGTTGACTGAGATGAATTAAGTGCATTAAAGCCTTTTCTCAGATGCAAAAACTAAAAAAGGTTTTTTCAAATGATTTTAAGTATCAAAAAAACTAAGGCACAAAATAAATAATAAATAAAAAACACTAAGATGTGCAATTTAACTTTCAGAACTAAAAGTTTCAAAATTTACAGCTCAAACATAACATATACGCCTTTACTGACAATTTCTGTCGTTTTCTCTTGCTGGTTTCTTCTTCTCTTGGCTCGCTGATATTTTTATCGCTCCGTCGTTCCATCTCGCAGCCGCACCAGAACGCTCCATCAAATCAATACACAGCTAACTGTTTGCGTCTCCTTCCGCTTTGTGGGTGATGTAAGCGCTTCTTCTTCGTGGGTGTTTACTGGCGACTTGCATCCGGAAGCGCGCGGTGTCACGCCAAACAAATAATTGCGCAAAAACATAAGGCAAGCTTTTAAAATTAATTAAAAGAAGCTTCCAGGCAGAAGATTTTGCCTCGATCGTTTTTTGTAATCGAGTTACTCGAGGAATCGTTTCAGCACTACATTAAACTAATTTCAAGACAATAAATAACAAGACAGATTAAAAAATTTATTTAATCAGAATCCGCAGTCCATCAAATGTTTCCACGCACCATTAAACACTATGAAAAGATTCCAGACTTCCGATCGGCCAGTTTTGATCATTAGGGAATAACTTTTCCAGAGCAGAGTGCATGAATAATATCTTCTTGGTCTTTCGGGTTGTTCCCTTTCAGGGGTCGCCACAGCGAATCATCTACCTCCATCTAACCCCACCTTCTTCTTTCACACCAACTAACTTTATGTCTTCATGTCCCCTCACACTACATCCATAAATCTCCTCTTTGGTCTTCCTCCTTCCTGGCAGTTCCAACCTCAGCATCTTTCTACCGATATATTCACCATCTCTCCTCTGAACATGTCCAAACCACCTCAATCTGGCCTCTCTGACTTTATCTCCAAAACATCTACAGTAACATGGGTTGTCCCTGGAGATTGCTGGTTTGGTTCCCGGGTGATGCTGTTTTCCTCTCACAGCCGGAGGTCTAGAGGGATCTGATTGGCCGAGCTCTCTCAGGAGGGGCGGGATGAGAGATACTTCATGCTCCCACATTAATCACGGCTCTACAGCCAATCAGGGGCGTCTGTGAGCTCACGCAAGCGGAAGGAGCGGATAGCGCTGTCCTCCGAGCGTGTTGTGCCGCCCCAACAGAGCGTGAGCGAGCAGTTTGAAAAGATGCGGTTGGCTGGCGTCACGTGGTTCGGAGGAAACACGTGATGGTCTTCGGCCCTCCCGACTGAGTGGTAGTAGTAGCCTTAATGTGGGAGCCCCCTAGTGAGGGGGAGGAATTGGACATGACTAAATTAGGGAGAAAATCAGGGGGAAAAAAAAAAAGAAAAAGCATGAGTTGTCCCTCTGATGGACTCTTTCTTGAACCTGTCCACTTGTCACTCCTTAAGACTGCATGAATAATATGATATATAGTAACTTTTAGCCGTATATCAAGAAATATCTGAACATTCGGGAACAGAACGAACAGTTTTCTAAGGACGAAGCAAAAGTACAAAGTGTCACGTTGTCAAGGTCAGACCATGTGTGGAAACAAAGTGCACACTAAAAAATTTTAAACAATACACTAACTAACAATGATGTATCTGTCCTTCCACATGCTGGAGCTCTTATTATTAAATAAACGTTTCAACTAATACTGGAAAAATAATGCAAAGCTCGTCTTAACAGTCAATAAACACAATTTTAGTTAAAAGTTAAAAGAACAGGTAATGATTGAAATACTGTTACAATTATATGTGTAAAGAAAGTAAAGAAATCCTGACGCATCACTTGGTTAATGATTATCAAGAATAAAGGGCGTCAATCACAGAAACTTGGCCTTTTTTAAAATGTTTGCAACGTTCAAATTTTTACCTGTAACAATCATGCACAACATACAACCTACATTTTATACTACTTGAGTGAGCAGAAAAGATAAAAAAAAACTAAACCGTACATAAAGATGTGGTGGTAACGACGCTGCAGTAGGAAGAGTGAGCAGTGTATTGCAGTTACATAGAAGGGTTTATCCGTTAGATCTATTTATATCAACTTTCTCAACACTTTTATTAAAAGTTTCAGTGTGACACGATTAACTGTGCATGAGTCGTGAGTTTGATCTCTCCATTGTCTGTGTTTTTTGCCTTTTTTTGCTGTTCATGTGGCTGACTGAAGATGAAGGTAACTCTTTACTATCTCTATTAAACTCTCATCTATACGATTTTCATCCTCATACAGTACTAGGCCATAGTTTACCAGTAGACTGGGAATTAGATCAGTATGGTCGTCATCATTTAACTAGAGCTGGGCGATATGATTATAATATCACTGTAATACCTGACCCTTAAAAAATGAGTTTCAAGAGTCATCTTCAGTTTTTTGTTTTGCTTGTAGGTAGATTTTGATTCCCTAAATGTTTACTCGATCTACAGTACACAGGTTTGATTGTCAAAGTAATGAATATCTCAATTCTTAAAATAATGTACACTCAAATTGTAATGTACTTTTATTAAAAAGTTTCAGAGCTACTGATGATACCTGTTTAGATGATGGAAGGGTATTATATTGCATTCGTATCGCCGGCTCTGGGGTCCGTGGTGCTAATTCATACAGTACGTTCATCCAAGGCATGCTAACATGGTTTATATACACTACCGTTCAAAACTTTGGGGTCACTTGCAAATTTCTTTGTTTTTGTTTAGTGATTTATTTCCTACATTCTACAACAATACTGCGGATTTCAAAACTATAAAATAACGCATATGGAATTAGGTCATTACGTAACAAGAAAAACACCAGTTAGTTGTTATTTTAAGACACAGAGGTCGGCCTTTCTGTAATAGTTCCTGCAAGAACAGTATTGTCAGTATTGTGCATTTGCAAAATCCGTCAAGCACCATAATGAAACTGTCTCTCATGAAGGCCGTCCCAGGAGGACGAGACCAAAACCTACCTCTGCTGCAGACGAGAAGTTCATTTAGAGTTATCAGCCTGAAAAATTAGATTAGAGGCGTTATGAAGTCTTTACAGAGCAGAAGTAGCAGAAACATCTCAATATCAACTGCTCAAAGGAGATTCATGCATTTTTTGGACGCCTTCAGCTAAACTTTACAATGTAGAAAGAAATAAAAATCAGGAACGATCATGGAGTTAGAAAGTGACCCCAAACTTTTGAACGGTAGTGTAGTCTTGACATTTGGGCTGTAATGTTACAGGAGAGTAAAATGCTTTATTCCTCTTATACCACAGTAATTTATCAACAGTTACAGTTTTAACAATTTATAGTTAAATCTAATTTTCAAGTCGGTTTAACTCGTGACATAATTTATAGCAGTTATAAGCAGTCGTTCTATCAGCAATGAACGTTAATTCGAAAATAAAAACAGAATAGTATGTGACTAAGAAAACCTTTCCACATTTTGTGAAGAACTAAAAGTGACTGATACCAAGCACTGATACTGGAGACTCCTTACTTACTCCTGTTTTTCTTTTATTGTATGACTTATATTGTGCATTAACCATAGCCTTATAAACACTAATCTTTTATGAATGAATGCTCTGAATGAGTTATAAACCTGCTAGACTGAGAAAATCACAGCAACGACATACAGTCAGAGCTGATGAATCAGGAATCCAACAAGGGTGTAATATACATCGAGTTATCGCAGAGGTTAAGCCTCCTTACACATTAAGATAGAAATGACTCCAGACAGCCCTAATGCTTTGCTCATCCGTGTGTGTGCGTGTGTGTTTGTCCTCTAGGGAGAGTTTTCGCCAACACCGAGGACACGGCCTGTTTGTTGGGGATGCGTCGCCGTAACCTCGTCTTCCAGCCTGTGGTCCAGCTGAAGGATGAGACCGATTTTGTGTATGTATGAGGCTGACTCGCCTCACACTGACTACTCCGGACACGGCCTAGCAGGGATAAGCTGATAAAACAAAAGTCGTACCTCTGCTGTTCTGTTTGATCTGGTTTTTATTTTACTGTATAGCCTCAGGATTTCTATTTTTATAGCCAACGTTATGATTGTTTTACTGTGACCACTTCAGGTGTTTCAACCTTTTTTCAATTTCAGGGCAAATTTCGCAGTCAAAGACTTCACAATATATACATATTGAAAGTATTTCCAGAATTATTGGCACCCTTGGTGTATTGGCGTTTGTCATACTGGGTTCAAAAAAGAAAGGTTATAAAACCTGTCTTGTACAGGAAATTACTATAAGACCAACTACTCCGTGTGTAGATCCTCGGAAGATGCTCTTATGAGGACAGTTTTTCGCCCGGACGTCTTCCTGTTTAAAGACATTTATCAAGTCCTGTGCTAATAATCAGAAACGGCAAGGATGAGTTTGAGTTTCAAGTCTTAGACCGTCACATGTTTTAAAAAGTGCAGAATCCTGGGGCTGAGTATTTTTTTTTTTTAATAAATCATGACAGGTTGTGTGTTGATGTTATATTGATGCTGTTGGCACACTTTCACTCTCAGTGTTACTGCTGCTGCTATCGCCCGGCATTGAATCGATCTCACTGGTTTCTTAAACATAATCCGAGACAGAATCACCCAATAATTAATCATATAATTCGGCTGAAGTGAAGCGTCTACTTCTACGTGACATTTTTATACGTACAACGCTTTCAGTAAACACACATAACATCGGTGGCAGTCAAAGGCTTAATCTCTTCTTCTTCTTCTTTTTTTTAACGAGACGTTAAAATTTAACCCCCAGCAAAAAAAAGTTGACTAAATCTGACAATATTTCTATGTAGTTAAAAGCTTAAATGTTCCATATTTGACTATTTCTGTAATAAGTTAGCACAGGTCTCCCGTTATATTTCACTCCACTTCCAAGTGTGCCGTTTCAGTGTTTATGTAAATGAGCAACTACCAAGCCACACCCACCAGGGAACAGCAGAGCTGAGCAGCAAGCCAAGGGAGGGGTATATCCCTAATGAGGTCACAATAGGGGAAAATCTAATTGGATTTCTTTTTTTTCCACATTTTTTTAAACTGGAGAACCGTCTGAATGTCTAAAAATAACTAAAAAGTGAATTTTGTACAATAGTTCTCCTAGGTTTTATTTTGACTTGCAAAATCTTTGGGCTAAATCAGTTAGTCAGTGTTTGACGTATAGCCGTAGAACACTTTAAAACTTGGCCGTGAAATAACACGATATCTGCAAATATTTTATTTGTCACCTACCACAACAGTCTCTCTCTAGGTTTATCCTGTTTATACGTACTGTAGTTCCTTATAGTCTTACTCGTACCACCACTTGTCAGAAATGATTCTGATTATAGATCAATCTTAGTACAGCAGTGATACTGAGATGGTAGTGTGTGTGTGTGTGTGTGTGTGTGAGAGAGAGAGAGAGAGAGAGAGAGACTGGTACGTGTGAACCTCAGTGCTGTTGGCACCATTTTATGCTGTGAGCTATATTTTAGTCACTTAGTGCATTATGTTCTTTCTGTCTCCTTAGGCTGTTTTTTTTTTTTTTTTTTTCTCTCGGTATAAGCATAACCACTTTCTGCGTTTCAAATATTATAATTTATATCCATTTGGAAAAGAACTAGACGTACAGTAGCATTAGAGGGCTGTCAGAACATGTTTCACAGTTCAAGTTGTCATAATATTTTCCTAATTAACGGCAAAAAAGGAAGAAAAATACCTACAGCTCCAGGATTATTATTTTCCTTTGTAAAGGCTGGTGAAGAAAATGATTACGCAATGTAATTGCCTTAATCTGATGCTGAAGAAGAAGAAGAAAAAATAGAAATAATAACCTAGAGAAATAAACATTCTGAAAAAAAGAGGTAAATTATGAATATCTAAGTTGATACACACTTTTAAATTGCCCAAATATATGAAGAAGTGTGTGTGTGTGTGTGCGCGTGTGTGTGCAGTCATATGTGCGATGTCCTGCAATGGACTGGATTTGTTCCTAATAAAGTGGCCAGTGAGTGTATATATTGGAATAGATTTAATCACCATATGAGGTTAGGGTTATGTAACAGATGCAGTTGTGTTAATGTGTGTGTGTGTGTGTGTGTGTTCAGTCACAGGATTCCTAAGGAGCAGTGGTGGTTGAAGCTCCGTCCTCTGATGAAGATCTTGGCCAAGTACAAGACGAGCTACGACGTGTCGGACTCGGGCCAGCTGGAACACGTCGTGCGCAGGGGAACCAAAGAGTGCGACGTCACTGCCGCCATCTGAAGTTGCAGCAGGGTCAAAGGTCACCCTGTCGTGTGTAGTGTGCGATGACACAGATGCTTCTGTTCATCCTCGTCGTGAACCATCGGCTTTTCGTCGCGTCGTTAGAACCCGTTCATCCCTCCCATAACAAACCCCCCCCCCCCACCCCAGCGCCTCCCTCTCTCCGGTCGTGTCCTGAATGTGTTGTACGCAAGAGTGTTTTTAGCAAGAGATCGGTCACGTCCTCGGGTGTTAGTGCGTGTAAGCCACCGTCTCGAACTCACACCTCTGCTGAGTGAAATAGATGTTTCTCCTTTTAAAGCAGAGCCGTACTGTAGATCCGCGTGTTAGTGTCCAGATGCTATAACTTATATGTAAATCCAGTGCAATCTCTCGAGCACGGTTTGGTGTGTGGATGTATGACTATCATGAGCTTAAACAATAAAGTACACCTTCACCTGCTTGAACTGCCTGGACATGTGTGTGAGTTATTTTAAACTTTTATACAGTATATATATTCATACATCTCATTAACTTATCACAGTGTTTCAAGAATTCTTGGATACCATCAAGGTAGAAGGTTTTCTCAGTAATTTGGAGCCATGATGATGATGAACTACTTTCCTTTATGCCTGGTTTGGTCACCTTGTGCTTTTGCAGGACGATGTACATGCTCATACTGCCCATCTCATCACTTACACATTACAGGAACTTAGCAAAATAGTTATAGCCACATCCCTGATACAATCCTGACCTCGATCCAAGCCATTTCCATGTGTTTGGGCTATTAAAGGAGTTCCTGGGAGGCCAGCGTTTCAGACTTGAAGCAGGTGGTCGGATCATGGCTCCGGCATAATGAGAGAACTTTCTATCTTGGCAGAGATGGTATTACATTTACGGCATTTGGCAGATGCCCCTTATCCAGATTGTTTCATCTCATTATACTTTTGAACAATTAAGGATTAAAGGCCCAACTTGGTGGTTGTGGTTTGAACCTGGGGCCTTCTGAGCCATAGTCCAGTGCCTTAACCAATGAGCTACCACTGATCCCATGGTATTCACGCACTCGTGAAACACTGGGATAAGTGCATTAGTGTATCAGGGGATAATATAGAGAAATAAAGGGAGTTTTTACATTTAGGCATTTGGCAGACGCTCTTATCCAGAGCGACTTACATTTTTATCTCATTACACATCTGAGCAGTTGAGGGTTAAGGGCCTTGCTCAAGGGCCCAACAGTGGCAACTTGGTGGTTGTGGGGTTTGAACCTGGGATCTTCCGAACCATAGTCCAATGCCTTAACCACTGAGCTACACCTGACCCCTTTTACTCTCATAACTGTGTTCTGTTATTCTGCATAATCAAAAGTCCTGATTTGACTTGAACTTTTTCTGCGATCAAAGTTAAAGGTGTAACAATGTAGCGATTTCCCATGTACAACTTGTAAAAAGCCACGGAAAATTCCGCCCTGGCTTGTAATTTCCGGTCACATGTGCTGTACAGAGTGTTTATCCCTCGGTATCGTCATCTTCCCTGATTATGGAGCGACACTGTGAACTTCTCTATTTTAAAATTAGTTTTAAACACTATTATTAGATTAGATTGTTAATACTATAACACAGTGCCTGGTTAAATACATAAACAGACCAAATTAATCAGCGTTTGTGAGCGTGATCATCAACACTAGGGTTAACACTAATGTTATCCCGTTACCTGGTTGCTAAGTTACTTGCTGTTATTGCTGGCTAACTTGTTGCAGTTTCACTCCAGAGTGTTGCATGAATGTTTAAAGTTCACTGTACACAGCGAATTCCCAAGCGTTGAATTAACACCCAGCAGTGTTTATATACCCAGCAGTTGGACTCGAATCATCTCTGAAGGTGTTAAACCAACACTGGGGAGTTTTACTGAGAAGTAGCAGCTACTCAGGCCTGTAACTGTAATGGGATGGTTAGTGTTTCTTCTTATGAGCTTTACATGCACTGATAGAACAACAAAAACATCTTTATGTAGGAATCCAAGTCTCTGTATTTCAGCTTCCACTTACAAGGAGTCAGGAATGCAGCTGTCATCTAGGCATCAATTCCTTATAGAGCTTAATGCATTAGTTTTTTGTTGTTGTTGGTAAAGCCATTATGACAATTCCAGCATGAGATTTACATCATCGTTGAAATATTTCCATTAAGGAAATTGTACATTTCAAAGCATTGACATGAGCTATCTCCAGTGTTTCACCAGTACTTGGGTACCATCAAGGTAGAAAGCTTTCTCAGTCCACTAGAGCCATGATGAGGAACTATATTAATGCCGCTTTCCTTTAAGGGACAGAACAGCCTGGTTTGGTCATCTAGTTTTTTTTTTTTTTTTTTCAGGACAATGGACCTGCTCGTACTGTCCACCTCATCACTTGCACATTACAGGAACTCTTGTTAGCTAAGAGTTATTGCCACATCCACCCTACAGTCCTGACCTCACTCCAAGTCATTTCCACATGTTTGGGCAATTATAGGAGTTCCTGGAAGGCCAGCGTTTGAGACTTGAAGCAGGCAGTCTGATCATGGCTCCGGCATACTGAAAAAACTTTTTAAAATTAGATTTCATTCAATTAGGTTTCATAGTTATGTATTAAAAAGCAAAAAATCATTTATTCAGCTTCTTTTTGACTCATCTTTTTTGACTCTATGCTCAGCTAAATATTGATTATTGTATAGAGATTTTATTGCTTTAAAATAACAAATTCTTCTCATCATGTGGATTGTCATTATTAAAAAAAAATTTAGTCTCAAAAAAGTTGAATTTCTCTTTTTGTTCTCAATACCTGTACGTTTGTCCACCGTTGTATCTGTTACAGTTCCACTACAAAATATATGGAAAAAGTGGGGTAAGTACTTGTGTAAGACACCGTACATGCATGTCAAATATAGTTTAATTTAGTTTCCAATTGTCTATTCATTTTCTAATTACGATACTTAAAAATATATTAAAGTGATATTGGGCTATGTGTAATTTGGTGATTATGATAATCATGCCTCTTCCGTGGTTGTGGTTGAATGAAATGGACTTTTCATTGGCATTGATTTGGGTTCAAAGAAGTCTCTGGAAATGTACCAAACATTTTTTATAGAATCTTTTTTTTTTATTATTTCTCTCATTTCTTCATATTTTGCTTCCAAAGAGTCAGACCTTCTTGGATTTTTAATGTAGTCTATCAGGAATAGTTCTCCAGGCTTCCTGAAAGTCCTTTTCAGCCCAGTACCTGAGCAGTTTCAGAGAAATGTTAAACAGTGACCTATGAATCATTCAAAGCCTCTAACTTAAGGCATGAATGAGTGAGAGACAGGTACAGATGATCAGGCCGGTGATTAGTATACTGGTGATGCTGAATGCTGAGTGAGTGAACAGACGAGAGGGGAAACGAGGTCGCTGCTGAGGTTGTTACATAACTAATTTTTAAAATGTATCTTTAAGCACTGTGCAGCCGGTCACAGTAAAATATATGTTTACATTCATTTAATCTACATAAATGTTTAATTTTATATTTAAAAAATTAGTGGGGGGGGGGGGTTTAACACATTAACACATTCCTGTGTTTCAGTGATAGTGATGGTATGAGAGCATGCTAGAGCTGAAGATCTACGGGTTCGGTTGGGTTCATGCGTAAGGCCCGGTTACAGCTCTAGAGCACACTGTTTAACACATCGCTCCAACATTTCCCACCGGTGTTCAACTGGGTTGAGATTTGGCAAGAGTGAAGGCCATAGCCTATGAGTTACATCTTCCTCTAACCACTTAGTGAATCCTTGTGATGGAATGTGGGCAAAGTCATCATGGATCTGATACAGTAGAAAACTGATCACTTTGAAGAACTTTGTTGATTTGTAGCACAAACCAAGGCGAATAAATGAACGAACGCCGCTACAGTATAACAGAGTCAACAAATTACTCTTTAGCCACATTACTCTTTAGTGCTATATGGCTACTATCTTATTTCTTAAAACTATTTATTAAAAAATGTGAGAAGCGTAAACCAGACTTAAATAAATAAAATAAATAAATATAATCTTCAGCTTTTCATTTTGCATAAAGCCTTTATAAAGCTTACTACAGGTAGCACGGCGGCTTAGTGTTTAGCATTGTCCCTTTGCCACCTCCAGGTTCCGGGTTCGATTCCCGCCTCGGGGGTCTGTGTGCATGGAGCTTGCATGTTCTCCCCGTACTTGGGTAGGGTTCATCTCAGTCCAAAGACATGCAGATTAGGCTAATTGGTGTTCCCAAATTGCCCGTAGTGTCCGAGTGTGTATGTGTGTGCTCCGCAATGGATGGCAGCGCATCTAGAGTGTACCCTGCCTCTAAGTCTCCTGGTATAGGCTCCAGGCCCCCAGTGACCCTGTATACAGGATAAAGCGGTAGAGACAATGAGTGAGTGAGTGAGTGAGGGGGTGAGTGAGTGAGTGAGGGGGTGAGTGAGTGAGTGAGGGGGTGATTACTTACTACTGTATAGAGCAAGGCCAAAATTAGAGTGCGAGCTGTTTGGATTCTCCAGTAGAGGGCGTTAGAGTTCTGTCTCAGCGCCGCGGTCCGCACGTGCTCTGCAGCATGGACCTGCCATGCTTTTGCAGCATGGTTTAAAATCTGCAATGCCTCATTTCTCACTTTCTGCCAAATTTCCTGACTGCTGACTGCATTGGAAATACGCTTACTCTCAGCGTGTGTGTGTGTGTGTGTGTGTGTGCATGAACATTTTTTATATATCTGCCATACACTGTGTCCTTTAACCGAGCCATTTTTTTTTCTTCATCCATTTTTCTTTAACCTCCCAGGGGGCTTGTTATGTCAGTTTGCACTTGTAATTGAAGCGAAGTGTCACACTTAAATGGATTTACTCAGCACATATATGCTGATCCGAATCATAAGCGGTTACATCTGCTAGTCATTTTAGCCTTGTGTAGTGCTGATGATGGGAGGAGAAAGAAAAGAGGGTGTGTATGGGTGAGAGAGAAAAGATAATGTGGCCCTGCGGGCATCACCTTCACCTTTGGAGTGGATTAAGGAATAGAAATGATCAAACACTGGGATCACTGGGATAAATATGGTTAGATGTGTGATGTGTGTGTGTGTGTGTTTTCCGTCATGGTGGTATTTCACAGCAGCAGCATCCCTAATGGCACACGGTGCATGAAAAAGAATTAGCAAATCCAATCATTCGAGTTGATTTAAGAATGCAAAGCAAGGCCTATGGGGTCATATGCACATAGGGAATCAATAGTAATTACCATTTCATCTCTGCCCTCGCTCTTTCTTACCCTCTCTTAAATCAGACTCTGATCTGATCTCATCAGACTGATTAGGGCTTGTAAATGAATGTTCCGGATGTGGTTACGTAGCCGAGGCAGATGTGTGCTTCCTCAACTTTATCTTCATTTAATACTTCAGTCACCTTAAGCGCCGCACCAATTAAACCTCAAAGCCGGTAAGCATTCAAATGGCCTGGCGAAGAGACTATATCCCATTAAACGCACCCTCGGTTCGGGGCTGCGTCTGAGCCGTGTAAGCCGAGAATGCTTGGTGTTGCAGATTTCTGCCTTTGATTCTGCATGTATGGATTTTCAGAGAAAGATGTATGATCCTGGACGAAACCGGACTGCACTAAATGCTGAATACTCACAGTGGTTTAAAAAAAAAAAAAAAAAAAGGATTACTTGAAAGCTATTGCAATAACAATGGTAACGAGAGACGATAAATCTTCGCCTGGGATATTAGAAAAGCAATATTTCTCTTTCAAATAAATCATGTGTGCGTAACTCAGACGGCATGACCGTGTGACACATGTACAGTAGACAGTAAAGAATGAATATTTATGGCCTTATATATCCATAGGAGGAATAAAAACTAGTGCAACAGTGTAGCCGTAGCGGCTCAATAGGACCGGCTGTGATGGATGCGAGTTTCTCAGACTTTTCCTCTCGGACTGATTGAACGAATGCGTACAGTATTGTAGAGTGTGCGCAGTATCTGACTCTCGATTTCCCTCATTGATTAAAGGCTGCAGAGTGGCTCGCTTTCACGCGCTCGTATTGGAGATCGCATCGGAAGCAGCACCTTCTCTCAAACCAGATGCGACACTGTGAGTAAAGAGACTCCATTTTTCACATATCTCAGAAATCGCCAAATATCTGACGTCCCAGAACTGCACTCGGATCATTCTTGGATATCTACACACAAGGAAGAAAATCCATGTGAGAAAAGACAGGCAGTGTGAGCCTCTGTCCTTAAAATGCTCCATGCTGTATCGATGTTCAAGAGCCCCAAGGTGTTTTTTTTTTTCTTTTTTTCTTTTCTTTTCTTTTTTTTTGTTTCGAAGCAGCATGGAGAAACTGGTTTTAGGGTGGAATTTAGATAGACCTTGGATAATTGTGCGATGAGAGAAAGGTCCCTCTCAGGATTATTTTAAACAGAACATTAAAGAGCTGCCGCATTTATAACATAACTGTTGATGGCCATGTGACATATCTGCCTCTGGGCTATATCTGAGGATGTGTGTGTGTGTGTGTCTGAAACAACAAACTGCACACATGACTCATACGAAGCAATGTCTGGAGCATAGCATGCATACAGGTATGTTGGGGAAAATCTATAAATAAAAATTAATCAATGATGGAACACTTTTGAAGTGAAATTCAAAGTTTTAATGTTTACTTTTCAGCCACTCTCTACTGTATACCACTTTATCCTGTATATAGGGCCGTGGGGGGCTGGAGCCTATCCCTATATGGCATGAGACAGGGTACACCCTGAATGGGGTGCCAATCCATCGCACACACACTCACTCACATTCTATGGGCAATACGGGAACCCAATTAGGGTGGAAAGCGGAGTATCGGAGGAAACCCGCCAAGCATGGGGAGAACATCCACACAGGCCCGAGGCAGAAATCGAACCCGGACCCCAGAGGTGCTAACCACTACTCTACTGTGCCGCCTAATGACATTCTGTTTTTGGTCATTTTATGCAATGAAATTTCTATAACAATTAGTATTTGGTATAGAGTCCTTTATTGTCCACAACATGTTGGATCCAGCTGGGTATAGAGGCCGAAAAGACGTCTACAGTACTCAGTATTCTGGGCTCACTCGCTCGCTCACTCCATTCCCTTCTTGATGATCATGTACAGAATTTTGCCACAAAAGTTCAAAACTCTCTTCTCTTCCTTTAGCTATTTTTGTGCAGAAGTGGACACCACGGCTTCAGAAAGTAAAAGTCCTGCCACATATTCGATCCATCCATTAACCAAACCAGCTGATTCTAATTAGCACAGCACTTCAGGCAGATATGCTCAAACTAATTAGTGACATCACCTGTTTTGTGCACCGGGAGAACTATAATCCATGGCATATGTTGTATTAACAAGTTTGGCCACTGATGTATGTTGCAGGTATGTTAATGAACTGATAATAAGCAACACATATTGGTGACTGCTAAATAGCTTATTAGGGTTGCTTTCATAGTTGCACTTTTTAAATCTCCAGATGAGCTACATGCAATTTTATGGAAAGCAGCTTTTAAAAAGTGCTTCTATCAGCATTTTTCTGTCGCACCAGAGATTCCAAATAGCAATCTGATAGATCAGCTCACAAATTGAAGGGCAAGCATGACAACAAATGACAAAGTGGCAGTTAAAGGGAAAAACGTCATTTGTGACATTCAATAGAATACATTGGTTGTAATGGCTAACTTGATAAAGAATGGAGAAATTAGCTGTTTTAGCTTCAGGATTGACTGAAGCCTGCATATGTGACTTCCCATACAAATTGGACACTTTTTTTCACCTGAAATATAACATATGTTCATGTCACTCAAGGAGCATTCTCCAGCTTTGAAAAATAAAACCAACACAGAAGTGCCAAAAAACATGCAGTTCCATGAATATCCACTGGGGGCTGGCTGCAAAAGCGAGTCAATCCTCATAGACCCCCATGTTTAAATATCCACCGTTTCTACGTTTACTGATATAAGCATGTTTACAACCTGGTACCAAACAGTTCTATAGTTATATTTCCCATTCATGATAACTGTATGGGGTGAATTTTCATGTAATTCATCAGTCCAATTTATATTAATCCATACAAGCTTAACTCAAATACATTGCCTACCCTGTAACACCGCCAATTAAGTCGTGCATAATTAGGGGTGTGATTTGAGTGACAACTTGACACTGCAGATGTCAATCCACTAGCTGTCTGCTATGCATCACATTAGCTAACCAGCTAACTGGTACTGTTGTAGTTTAACAGGATGATGCATAGGATAGGGATGGTGGGCTAGCATATAAATTAACATTATCCACCACAGGTTTTTCTAAACTAAAGGTAAGCTAGCTAGCGGTAACTGAGACATATACATATACGTCTATACCACTTTGTCCTGTATTCAGGATTACGGGGAGACTGGAGCCTATCCCAGGAGGCTTAGGGCACAAGGCGGGGTACACCCTAGACAGGGTGCCAATCCATCGCAGGACAACATGTATATTACTGCACAGTGAAAATCTTAATTCTTTACATATTCTTGTTAGTAGGCTGGGGTCAGAGCCCAGAGTCAGCCATTATACAGCACCGGTGGAGTAGGTTAAAGGCCATGTTCAAGGGCCCAACAGCAGCACCCTGATCAGAAGGTTGGTTCAAACCACCAACCTTCTGATCAGTACCTCATAGCCGTAACACACTGAACCACCACCACCACCCCAGAAGTTAAGTAGTTGTTCCAAACAACAGCCAGTCTCTTTGACTCCGCCCATTTTCCCATTTATGGATTAACCTGGGTTTAGGTGGAGTCAGCGCCTGCCAAAATGGCGACGACCAAAGCTCTTACATTTGATTTTGAAACCGCTCTTCAAATCCATGGAGGATGTCATGGAGCATTTGTCCAGTTCTTTCAAACAGTCTACAGTCTGTTGTCCCTGTAAGTAAAAATACTTGATGCATAAAGCAGTCTGAAGAAACTGACATGTAATAACATTATGGTGAATACAGTTCACATTTCAGTGCAAAAATAATAGTTCTGAAAGGAGTAATAAACTGTATAGTCTGTACTGGTGAGGTATTCTATGCTTAAAGCCTTCAGCTATATGTCTCTTTTCTGTCCAGTTTCGCTCCATTTGAAAAATTGTAAAATGTTCAGGACTGTGCAGGCCTCAGATTTGATCCATTGGAGTTAATTTGTCATAGACACATCTCAGGACCGATTTTCATCTGCAGTTTCATCCACACTTTTGGGTCGTGCTTTTGACAAATGACCTTGGGCATCCATTACTCTCTGGCTCTTTCATCTTAGCAGAGGAAAGGAGACCTGCTGCGCTGGCTCCACTGAGAAAAACTTTCAGTTGCTGGCATGGGGGTGGGGGGGGTGAGGGGGGCACAAATGGACAGCAGTGTTAATGGAATTGACATTAATTTGACGGAGAGCTGGCTAACGTGTAGTCACTGGCAGTTCATAAGAATAATATTATGCTAGGATGAGCATGCGAGAGAGCCTGTCTCAAAGTAGATGCTGGGTATTTTGGGTGGGATGTCGAAACGCAAGAACGCATTGTCATACTGGACTGAATGCAAGTCGATACTGGTGTGCGCTAAAACAAAGGTGTGATCAAGCATCCAGCTGGGTTTCATTGCTCAGATTCTTTGAAAGGCCATGTTTAGTTGTAATGCATAGTCGGAATAACTTAGAGATGAGCTTCAAGCACATAGTGAATAGGTAGGTCTCAGGGAGAAGAAAGGAGCAAAGTCACTGAAAATTACCTAACTGAGAATCTTTTGTGGATAAATTACAAATATGACAATAGATGATGGTTGATGGAAGGCACATATGAAAGGTAATTTAGTCTCCATACCAGACTGGAGCAGTAGCCTACATTTGGGGATGAGTAGACTAAAAAAACAAAATTCTGTACATGATCATCAAGAAGGGAATGGAGTGAGACAATACCTTTGTCAGCAACTTGTATACAACTGCACCAACTTGTATTCCAAAATAGTACACTCACTTGTATACTGTTGCATATTGTGAGATATTACATAAAAATACACTCGCTCACTCATTGGCTATACCATTTCGTCCTGTATAAAGGGATGCGGGGGGTCCTGAGGCACAAGGCGGCGTATACCCTGGACAGGGTCCCAATCCATCACAGGACATGCATACACAAACTCACATGCTCATTCACACACTATGGAGAACTTGGGAATGCCAAAGAGCCTAATCTGCATGTCTTTGGACAGTGGGAGGAAACTGTGAGGAGTACCTACCAATCACAGGGAGAACATGCAAATTTCCATAGAAATAAAATAAGAGGGTTGTTCTGAATAGATCTTCAAAAAGCATGAAGACATCTTTTAGAAGGTCTAGGTCAACCAGGTTGTGACTTTGTTGATGTCTTCCACTTTAATTTAAATTTTACTTAAATTTAATAACATTAGAATGGGCTAATTGAAGATTCCTACCTATTTATCTCTGGGAAAGTCCAGCCTCAGAATGACAAACAATCCAGCCTCTTCTAAAATCAGAAAGGAATTTTCACTTCTAGACATGCTTAAAGAATGGCATATTGTAATCTGAAGAGAAGGAAAACAATAGGAGGTATAACGAAGACAACACATATGCTATTTACTTATAGGTTTTGTTATAGTACAGGGGTAGGCAAATATAAGGTGTAAAGATCCAGTTATTGTTATTTTTATCAGCCGTATCATTAACACTACCGCATGGTGACCTGAACAATATTGATGACCAGCTATACAGCAGCAAACAGGGATGAGTCAGAGGGGTCCTGAGGGTAAAGGGGTTCTTGATCACTGGCAGCTCAGGAGCACCTTGTACACAGTCACGTGATGTATAAGGTGAATGTATATTTAGTGCAGAGTGTGAGCAGGGACTCCGGCAGGACTAACTGTGACAACATAACTTCTTGAATTTATTGAATCTTGAATAACTAAAAAGGAGAGCCAGAAGTCATCAATCATCACACACATCAATCAACTCACTACCACAGAGGACTTGGTAAAGACTGTAGCATAAACAAAAATATGCATACAGAGAGTCTTTATACTGTGAATGGGGTTGAAGCCAGGTTTGAACACACTTTGCAATCAGCTGATCTTAAAGAGTTGTAGTCCATAGCAGCCCCATTTATTGGGCATGCTTTTAAAATCAGTACAGGCCGGCTGTCTTTGGTAAGTCAGTGCTCATATGGATGCAGTTTGGGATGTAAAAAAAAAAGATAGATTTAAATCTGTTTCAGTGGTTGATTTAGCATCATGTTCAATTGGCACTGACAAGAGCTGATTAGTGCCAGTGGTTTGAGATAAACCATAAAAACTGCAGCCAACAATCAGCTCTCACAATCCCACCAGTTTTGTGCCCTTGAGAAAAGTAATTAGGTGTGTGCATTCACAACAGCAAACAACACCCCCATCACTTTCCCATTGTTGTTTAAGCATGAACATTCATGTACCAGCCAAAGGCCATTACCAATTCCCATTAACCCTAATCAAAAAGCACTTGTGCCAAGAGCCGAAGGGTCCGACATCAAACAGCACTAACGGTGTTAATGACCCGTCCTGAACACGGGACCGCTTCGGCACTCGATCTCAGCCCAGAGTAAGAGGAGAAGGGCTTTTCCCTTTCTTTCCTTTGATAAAACTGAGTGTTAGAAGCCTCTCAGACGGATTATCCATTTAACAGCTTAAGAGCAGATTGGACTGTTTTCCACACAATACTCAATTCAATTTAGTTGTATTTGGATAACACTTTTAACAATAGACCTTATCAGGAAACAGTTTTACAGAAATCTGGATGTAGTTTTAGATTCCTACAGTAAATGAGCATTGTTAGGGGAAAACCACCCTGAGACAACATGGGTAAGAAACCAGGAGACAAACAGGACAGTTTTATGTTCTTATACTGATACAGCTGTGTGTGAGTGTGTGTGTAAGTGCTTTTATAAAGCAGTTCAACCCCTGTGAGATGTCAAGCATGCTGTAAAGCATCTTTACACATCGAGGTGATTCCCTGTTAAAGGTTATTAAGCATTGATGAAAATCGTAATCACATAAATCATTAGTCAGTTGATGAATCCAGATCGGGAACATGATGTACAGTCATGACATTTATGAATTGGTTTATTGCTTTCCCAGTTCATGCGTTCAAGTGTTATAAAACGTGTCTTATAAAATGTGCACCGCTGCTTCTGCTGATTGCATTTGTATGTAGTAAGGATATTGTAAGCTCCTTTTTTGAAAAGTCAGAGGGAGTTTCCACAGCGTCCTCCAAAATACATACGCAATGTCGAATTGGCACATTAAGTAATTCCTACGTGTGAATGACTTGTGTGTGTGTGTGGTGCCCTGAGATGGACTGGTCTTCCATCCAAAGTCTTTTCTGTCTTTGCATGGTTTCCAACAATATACTATATTCCAGAGGCACTACAACCCTGGCTAGTATTTAGCAGTAATTTAAGAGGGAATAACTAAGAAATTTATATTTTCAACATGATGTTCATCCACATGAGATTTGCCAATAATTATTGTTCTAATAATTATGTTCAAGGGTTTGACATTGTAGGCGGCACGGTGGTTTAGTGGTTAGCACTTCCACCTCCAGGGTCCGGGTTCGATTCCCGTCTCTGTGCGCATGGAGTTTGCATGTTCTCCCCGTGCTTGGTGGGTTTCCTCCCACATTCCAAAGACATGTAGGTTAGGTTAGTTGGTGTTCCCAAATGACCTTAGCATGTGAATGATGTGTGTGTGCCCTGAGATGGATTGGCACCCTGTTCAGGGTGCATCCTGCCTCTTGCCCTAAGTCTCCTGGGATAGGTTCCAGGCCCCCTGCGACCCTGAATACAGGATTAAGCCGTAATGACGATGAGTGGGTTTGACATTGAGGAATCAAATTTTTAGTTTAAGACCCAAATTGGGCATTTGAAGGTGTCATAATTGGACTTGTTTTTAGTCAAAAATACTTATTCTTATTACTTTACTTTCTTATTAACCATGGCAGCACAGTGGCTTAGTGGTTAGCACTGTCGCACCTCCAGGTTCGAGCCTTGGGTCTGTGAAAATGCTGAGTTTGCATGCTCTCCCCATTCTTGGTGGGTTTCCACCAGGTGCTTTGGTTTCCTCCCACAGACATGCAGGTTATTCTAACTGGCATTTCCAAATTGCCAGTAGTGTGTGAGAGACAATCGGGCGTCAAGCTGGAAACCTGACAATATAAATAACTCCCATATTTGGGTGGTATCTGTCATCCGATGTACTGGATGGCATGTTGACGGACCAAAAAAATATCTTATTAAGAGTTACATTTACATCTGAAGGCTTTTGATCAGTAAATAACAGTAGGAGTCATTTTACAGACTGTCAATAATGCAGATTGCCAACATTCCTGCCTTGGAGTGGATAAGTATGTGTGAAAGTGTGTGAATAAAACAGTGGTTCTTTCCAATCAGCACAGATTGCTAGTATTTCAGCCAAGTGCACTAACTCAACACACTTTAAACCCACAGTGCTTCAGTGGAGTGCCCATAGCCCATGCAGCTGAGGGCATTATGTTGACTGAAGAGGGAATTACTGATTAAAACCCCTCAAAATGAATTAGCTAAGAGTTAAAGTCCTGTACCTATCCATAATTCAATTTAGGTGACATCCTCAATATCCTGTGTAAAGACCTCGGGACAAAAATGCACATAAATTTGGATCAAAACCTCATACATTCCTGCCCTCGGCTGCATTTGCTTACCTCCGAGCTCACCAGCCGAAATAGTAAGACGCTTTATTCGAGCATAGTCACTACAACTGAAACATTCAAGGTTTGATACAAAGGCAGATGAAAGCACATTTGAACATTCAAAAGAGAGCATTCCTAAAATTAATTTCATCTCCAGGGTTCATGCATATTTAATAGAGAGAGCTCCAATATCACAGGGTAATGCAAACCCAACAAGCTCGCAGTCAACAGAGAATGCGAGAGAGAGAGAGAGAGAGAGAGAGAGAGAGAGAGCCTGGTCGTTGTCGTGAGTAATATTCCTCCGTGGTGCAGGGAGGCTTTGAAGGAAGAACAGAGTTTGTATGGTCGAGGTTAAACAGCACACAGCTCCACTGACTGCACTGGTTGGTCTTCTGAGACTCCAATACACATGCAAGGAAGCACACACACACACACACACACACACACACACGCACACACACATGCGCACACACACACACACACACACACACACACACACTGGGGAAATACACACACACAATGCTGTGACAGTAATTGACGAGCCCTGTGGACACGATCCCCAGAGAGCCTCCTGGCTTCAGTCAAATAAACAAAGTACCAGCTCACAGGGGACATGCAGATACACACATAGACACACATTGTTACATTCTCAATCCAACAAATCATGCTCACACACTGTGTACGCAGACATTCTCTCACAGCCTACTGAATCGCATGAAATGCATGTACACATTATTGTCATGGTTGCTACTCCACATAGATAACTATATCAGGTGGTTCATAACAGAGTGACCATTTGTCTTGTAAGTTGATTTTTCTTTAAGCGTAATTTAAAAAATTATGTTTTAAATATTAAATGCCATGTGCATGTCACCTTCACGTGCCGATCTACTGTGCACAAATTAAATAAATAGAGTTTTGCCAATATTTGCACCACATGTTGCAAGGACACCCTGCAGAGAACATTGCAATGCGTTGTGGGTACATGGACACACTGAACTGTGAGGATTTACATTTAGCAGATGCCCTTATCCAGAGTGGCTTGGGGACACTGCCCGCAGTCTGTGGGGACACTGCATTACTTGGGGCATACTGCACTACATGGAGTCACTACACCGTAAGGGCACACTGTAATGTTGGGACACAGTGTAAGGACAGGCTGCATTGTGGGGACACACTACTGTGGGGAGACACTAGAGTGACACAGTGATTTGTAGGAAACTATTTAAGGAAAGGCTGAATTATGAGGACACTCTGCAATGCCAGAATGCACTATGGGAAGAATTGCATGGGAACACTGTATTGAGAGCACACTGAACTGTGGGGACACACCACCGTGACACTTTGTACTGTAGTGACCAACTGTACATTATGGGGACACTGACGTGTATGGTGGGGACACACTACAGGGACACACAGCACAGTGAGGACATACTGCAATGTGTGGACACACTACATGGACACTGCCCTGTGGGGACACACATTCTGGAGCCTTCAATACTGTGAAGGACAGGCTTCACTGTGTGGACACACTACAGAGACACTCTGCATTGTAAGGACCTAATGCAGGGAAATTTTGGCACCCTGGCATTACCAAGAAGGGTGATTAAATTAAGCAGATGGTATGAGCTACTAAGCAATGAAAACACATACACAAACTCACTATCGGAGATAGACAGAATTTATTATAATAACAATCTCTCTCTCTCTCTCTCTCTCTCTCTCTCTCTTCTTATATGCAGAAAGACATGATTTGTTAAACTAACAACTCAATAGACCACACACCCACATACACACAAAGAAAAATTATGTATCAGTCAGTAGGAATAATAGCCTTGTAAACTTGCATATCAGCATTATGTCAGGTCATATGTCCCTAATTCCTGCCCGTCCCCACATTTGCATGTCCTCTCTGACAGCGGCGTGTGTTCTCCACCACCCTCCCCTCTCGTTTTTGCCAATGCTGATTGTGTATTCTTTGCACATGTGAAAAATGAGCCATGAAACGGTGTTGTCAAGCTGAACAGAATTTTAATTACTGAATGAGGCTGTGCTCAGTAAGAGGACGCTCCGCCGGCTCGGAAATCACAGAGAAGGACGTCGGCACTGATACACACTACACTGTTGGCAACACACTCCAATGATACAGTTTTGGGGCACATTTCAGAGACACTGTTCAGTGGAGACTCGTTGCAGGGGGCATACTGTTTTACAGAGACAAAATGTGACTTAAGGATACACTGCAAGGCACTTTGGGGACACAGAGAAGACAGACTGATATATGAAAACGCACTCTAGAGACATGCTGATAAACAGGTGCAAAATATTTCCAGTTATTTCCAGAAAGACATTGTGGATTCACTCACTGCACAGTATAGAATCACACTGTCTCATTGTCTGAGAATCACTATGAGACAATGCAGGAACATATTGGAGGGCACATTGCATTGGGGGCACACTGCAGTGCAGGGGCACTGTGGGAACACACTGCAGGGATGCACTCCATTATGGGCACACAATGTAAAAACACACTACACTGTACAACAAGCTGTGTGTACGCACTCCTTGTAACTACATGCTGAAGGGGGACACTACATTGCACACTGTAGACACATACATAGACACTGCATTGCAAGGACACACTGTAGACACATACACATTGCATTGTGGGGACTTCTGTAGACACATACATTGTTGAGACATCTGTGGACAAATACACACTGCATTGTGGGGACACACTGTAGGCACATACAAACTGCATTGTGGGGACCTCTGTAAACACATACACTACCGTTCAAAAGGTTGGGGTCACTTGCACATTCACATTTGTTTAGTGATTTATTTTCTACATTCTACAACAATACTAGGGATTTCAAAACTATAAAATAACATATGGAATTAGGTAATTACGTAACAACAACAAAAACAACAGTTAATTGTTATTTAAGGACAGAGAGGGCAGCCTTTCTGTAATAGTTCTTGCAAGAACAGTATTGTCAAGTGCATTTGCAAAATCCGTCAAGCACCATAATGAAACTGGCTCTCATGAAGGCCATCCCAGGAGTGCGAGACCAAAACCTACCTCTGCCACAGAAGAGAAGTTCATTTAGAGTTTTCAGCCTGAAAAATGACCAATTAACAGCACCTCAGATTAGAGACGTTATGAAGTCTTTAAAGAGCAGAAGTAGCAGAAACATCTCAATATCAACTGTTCAAAGGAGATTAATGCATTTCGACGTCTTCAGCATTCCTTTACAATGTAGAAAGAAATAAAAATCAGGAACCATCATGGAGTTAGAAAGTGACCCCAAACTTTTGAACGGTAGTGTACATACAGCATTGTTGGAACATCTGTAGAGAAATACACACTGCATTGTGGGGACACACCGTAGACACATGCACATACACACTGCATTGTCAGAACCTCTGTACACACACACACACACACACACACACACACACACACACACACACACACTTCATTGTGAGGACACATCATAGACACATATAAATACACACTGCATTCTCAGGACCTCTGTAGACACATACACACTGCATTGTGGGAAACTCTGTAGACACATACACACTGCATTGTGGGGACACAACATAGACACATACACATACACACTGTATTGTCAGGACCTCTGTAAACACATACACACTGCAGCGAGGGAACACATCATTGACACATACACACTGCATTGTGGGGATCTCTTTAGACACATACACACTGCATTGTGGCCACACACAATATAGACATACACACTGCATTGTCAGGACACCTGTAGACACATACACACTGCATTGTGGGGAGACATCATTGACACATACACACTGCATTGTGGGGACTTCTTTAGCCACATACACACTGCATTGTGGTCACACATACACCCTAAAAAATGCTGGGTTAAAAACAACCCAATCTGGGTTGTTTTTAACCCAGCTGCTGGGTAAATATAGGACTAACTAAATGCTGGGTTAATTTAACCCAGCAAGATGGGTTATTTGTTTAACCCAACAAGATGGGTTAAATATTCAATCCAAATGCTAGGTCATATTTAACTATAATGCTGGGTTAATTCTACCACATAAATTGGTCTATTTGTGAGGTAGAATTGGGTTAATTCTACCTCACAAATAGGTTATTATTATTTTCATGTTTTACAATGAATCTGTAAAAAAAACAAAAAAAAAAAAAACATGTCTAT
This sequence comes from Channallabes apus, assembly GCA_030522415.1. Lineage (NCBI taxonomy): Eukaryota > Metazoa > Chordata > Actinopteri > Siluriformes > Clariidae > Channallabes > Channallabes apus. The sequence goes on from CM060104.1 coordinate 32,235,326, forward strand.
TAAACAGTTAAATTACTTTGATATACTGGTCTATTACAAAAAACATACATGTATGCAATAAACAACATCCTATTAAATGTTCTTAGAAAAAAACATTTATTTTTCAAAAGCACAAGAACAGATAATCAACAGTGACATCATTACTATACTATTACTGACAAGGGCAGAATGGAGAAATTGAACAAATAGGCTGAAGCAACTTCTACAGAGCAGGATCAAAACTATCCAGCCCTGGTCTCATTTTAACATACAAACACTGTCTATGACTTTTCAGGTAGGCCTCGCTATTTCATAGCAACATTACAACATTACTGAGAGCAGCGCTGGTCATTATCTCCCAACGTCAGGATGTAGGGGTACGGCCTCGACACTTCAGCCTGCTGGAGGTATTCCACCATGTTGGTGCCAACCTTAGAAAGAAAGAAATGAAAAAGTTAAAATTTTGTTGAATAGCAAAAATGAAACTGAATAAGACTATCAATTTCGTGTGAAATACGATTGATACAAAAAAATTACAAAGCTGCCCATTAAGATAGGGTATAGGTAAACTGAAACAAAAACATGGAGACAGCTACTACCAAAAATAAAACAGCAAAATAAGCATGGCTTTTAGGATACAACTCTTTATGTCAGACTAGTTGATATTGTAGTCTGCATTGATTTTAAGCTAATTACCGAAAAAATGTCATAGTTGGTGTCATACTGGTACATTACAATGACCACAATATTAATACTTCCATCTAGTAGTTATCTGTACCGCTGTGGTACTTTTTCCTGTAGTTGGCGCGCTGACTGATAGTTAATTTAACTTTGGTTAAAGAGAGCTACATCGTTAGCTTACATGCTATTACTGGTGATACATTAGCATACTTGCAAAAGGGGGAAAGGTGTAAAATATTGTTATAACTCGGGAGAAACGCAGGAGAAATTTGACCGCAGAGTAAATGACTAGCTAGTGAAAAACAGGAGGGTTAGCAGGTCTGTATATTTGTGAGAGGGTCAGTGGTTTGTAAAACACCAGCATTTTGTCTCAAGCAGTGAGTTTAATAAAGTTCTAAAGTGGTTGCTAATGCTAGCAAACTAACTAAATGCCGCCGTCATGCGAGCACTAAAGTTAACAGTTTAGCGTTCATTCATCACTTCACCTTCTTCGTAACCCTGCAAACATTCTACAGAGAAAGCTAAAAAGCTCAGACATCTTAGCCGTTTCTTTCATACACAGGTGGGGTTGTTTGGCTAACTAGCAGTTATTCTCAGCTAAATTATCATCCAGTACCTCAGACCAGCCGGAAAGTTTGTGTGTAACCTTAACACGGTAACAGTAATAAATGTTACATATAGTAATAATTTTTCAGTCATATGTGAATTAGGTGAGTGAACATGTGAATACAGACCTTGTATTTAACGCCATTTTCCCTTAAATGTCCGAGGAGGATGAACCGTCATCAGCGGTGTGGGAGCTCAAGAGACACGAAGCTGAGTGACAGCCGCTGAATCCACCGGTGAACTTTGGGGGAGGGGCCAAGCAAACTTCAACCCAGCAGCTGGGTTACACAAAAACTACCCAACTCTCTGTAAATAACCCAGAAAAATGACCCAACAGCGGCAACCCAGCGTTTGGGTAGAAAAAACAACCCAGCATTTTTTAGAGTGTAATATACACATACACACAGCATTGTGGGGACCTCTGGAGACACATACACACTGCATTGTGGGGACCTCTGTAGACACATACACACTGCATTGTGGGGATCTCTGTAGATACACGCACAATGCATTGTGATAAATTACAGGCACACTTTGCACCACTGAAATGATTCTTAACTGGCTGGAGGACAAGGAGGACTAAAATGACCCAGGGGAAGGAGAGAGATGGGGGAGAGACATTGATAGATTAAAAAAATACAGATATTTTCATTTGTGTGTAAAATGGGAGTTTTTTCCTTGACAGCAGTTGCATAATGACAAAAAGAAACAGTGTTTTCACTCTCAGGTAGAATGGAGGAGTATTTGTGAGACATGTAGCAGCCTCAAGACAGCTAAAATAAGTAAATAAGTCTCTCTCACTCTCTCTCTATCTCTCTCTTTCTCTCTTTCACTTGTTTGCACTCTCTTCACATGATCATGCAGTAGTTGTTTTGCCAGACCATTATTAGAAAAAAACTATTATTAACTGTCATTAACTATTATTAGCTGTGAATAACTTTACAGTAATATTCTGTTTGTCTCTTTCTCATTCACTCTTTGTTTGGCTCCCGTGTTCTAATTTTTCTCATTCACCTGCTCTCTCTCTCTCTCTTTCTTAATATCACTTTATCTTTTTCTGTATCCATTTCATTCTCTAATTCATATTTCATTTTTATTCATTTTCTCTCTCTTGCTCACAATCTTCATTCTCTTGCTGTCCCACTAATACCCATTCTATCTTTTTTTTTTCTAGCTGTCTTGTTCAAAGAACTATATTCTATATGTCTGACTTCTACTCATTCTAAGTGTTTATGTATCGATCTTTCTCTGTTTCTCTTTTTTTGCTTTCTTGGTCATCTTCTCTGTTCATTTTGTTTTCTCTCATTTTCTCTTAATCATGTCCGGCCCTTATAAATGTCTCAATTATTGCCTTGCCTTAGAGGGACTGTAAACAGTAATAAATAGGTAGATAGATAGGTAGATAGAGAGATAGATATATATATATATATATATATATATAGAGAGAGAGAACCTGAGACATACAGTAGATACAGATAGGCAGAAGGATAGGATGACAAAGACAGAAAGACAGACATGCAAATGTATAGACAGTTCAACAGATAAACCGAAGACAGACAGATGCATAGACAAGATATACAATAGTTTTTTTTTCTTCTTTCTCATTCCCTCTATTCATTCATGCTCTCATTTTCACATTTTCTTGCTCACTGTCTCTTTCTGTTGCACTCTGTTATTTCTATTTCTGTCTCGCTGTGTCTCTCTTCTCTGTATTTCGTATTTCTGTCTCACTCGCTCACCACATTCTCGTCTTCCGTTCCTGCTCGTGTTCTCTCCAGCTGTTCTCCTCTCACCTTATCTGTCTCTCTTCTATTCACCATCTCTTCTCTTATTCATATTCTAGCTCTTTTATCTCTCTCTTGCTTTTGCTACCTCCCTGCGACCTTCTCATTCACGCACACGCACACACACACACACACAACACATACACACACACACACACACACAACACATACACGCATACTGTGCCCCCTTCCCCAAGCCCCTCTAACTCATCCGAGCCGCTGTTTGACACAGGCTGTTTTATTTCCTTGTGCACTAAATTGAGTCGTAAAGACTTGTCAAAATAGCGACACGGTGAACCTTGCTCCTGCCATCCCGTTTTTATTTTCCACCGGGTCCCTGGTGGGCCGTTTTTTTTCACACATTACACCGCTGACACATTAACAGGTGTGATATTTACGCAGGCTGACCTCCATCCTGACAACTCTGTCGTTTTGACCCGTCTGAGCGCTCCTGAGTTATATCCCGAATGGCTCCGGGAGCCGAGGCGCTCAGGTAAAAGTGTGTGGTGCATGTCAGTGCATGCGGGATGTGGGTTTTTGTTTGTGTGTGTGTGTGTGTGAGTGTGTGAGTCTGTGTTTTCCTGCGAGATCTAAAGGAACAAAGGTGCAGCAACACAATGGCAGACCGGTTAATCTTTCAATTCTGCTGGGAGAAAACTGCAGTCGATAAATCCTAAATATGACAGGCTAAAGCATTCCTCTTGCAATCTCCCATCACGCTATCCATTAAGCGCAGTCAGGAGCCCCTCCACAGACAGCATGCTGCGTACTGGGCTCTAATAAAGCCATGGCGCAGAGATCACTGTTCCCCATAAGCACCCTAATTCACTTATTCATTAGGCCTCATTCAGTTGACATGGCACCCCATAAATTAGCCATGGCACGGAGGAGCTCAGAGAGCAGTAGACTCCGATGGAGACACGCTGGGGGACGGACCGAGAGGATCTCTGCCTCGGCACTCATCTTCAGTCCTGCTGGCTTCGTATATCTCAGGGGAACAGAATTTTTAATATGTGAAGTTCTCAGGGAAACCTGGTTACTTTTAAAAAAAAATATATTTCACATTAAATGTTGTTATACATTTCTTATATGTTTATACGTATATTAGGAATTCTTTAATTCTGTGGAGTTGTATTTCATTTGGAACATTTTATTGTTATGTATGAATATTTTATACTTCTTTCATAGGGACTTTTGGAAGTTACCTTAGATTCTAAGTATGAATGTCTTTCAATAAACTCCCATGATAACCCTATAATTTAAAAATAACTGGGAGTAATAAAGCTGTTTTTACATCAATCTGTTGTGAAAATAGTTTTATATGTTCCATGGTCCAAGAAAACATTTTAGATTGTACAGATTTCACATGTTCTACTATAGTGGTACCATAGTACTTTTACCCCAATGTGGTTGGAATTTTAAAGTTTTTATTATTATTATTATTATTATTATTATTATTGCTCTGTGTGCATGGAGTTTGCATGTTCTCCCCGTGCTTGGTGGGTTTCCTCCGGGTACTCCGGTTTCCTCCCACAGTCCAAAGACATGCAGATTAGGCTAATTGGCGTTCCCAAATTGACCATAGTGTGTGAATGAGTGTGTGTGTGTGTGCTCTGCGATGGATTGGCGCGCTGTCCAGGGTGTACCCTGCCTCGTGCCCTGAGTCTCCTGGGATAGGCTCCAGGTCCCCGCGACCCTAAATACAGGATAAAGTGGTACAGAAGATGAATGAATTAATTATTATTTATTATTATTATTATTATTACCTTTAAATATGCCCCAGTGGGTAGAAATGGCTGCACTGTCACTATCACATTATATGAATCTGCTCTCCTCAAAGTTAGATACACTGGTTTACACAATTGCTATAATTTTTTTGTACATATCCGCCTAATGTAGGGGTTAGCGCTATGGACAAATTGCCTGTAGTGTGTGTCCATTTGTGTGTGTCCAGGGTGTACCCTGCTTTATGCCCAAAGACTCCTGGGATAGAAGATAAAAACTTTACTTATTTGGTTTTGTCCCTTGGGAACCCAAATCCTAATTTACATCTCTCGAGGCTGCAGATGCCATGGGAACCTTCCTGACTAACTCTCTGTGACTGTATCTGTGTGAAAAACATCTGTTCATTTTAAATAAAACATTTGTTTTTGATTTAATCCCAATAACGCTGTACACCCATCAGCCATAACATTACAATGCAAAACATTAAGCTCAATATAGTGTGGGTTCTCCTTGCGCTGCCTGGACGGCTTTATCCCATCGAGCCCTCCATGGATCGGACTTGTTTGCTCAATCAGACTGGGAACCTGTGAAGTTTGGAGGTTGTATTAACATCCTTGTGCTCTTTCGCTCCTGGACCCCGTACACAGTGAACTGGTTGATCTGGCACCTTTATATAATTTCCAGCGTTGACTTTTTCCCCCATGATTTGTGCTGCATTGGCTGTTCTGTAGGATCGGACTGGACTGGCTGGTCTTTGGCCGCCATTGGCATGGGTGAGCCTTGTGTGCCCATGATCATGTTACCAGGATACTGATTTCTCATTTGTAATCATTGATACTAGTGTATTAATGTTCAATTCAATTAACCTCAATAAAAAGTATACAAATAACAATTACATTGAAAATTAAGTGTTAATTATTAATCATGCATGTACACTACAGCTTTCCTGATTTTATTTCTTTCATTTCATTCTGATTGAAGCGTGACATTAAATTACACTTAACTAGTTAATCTGTCTCCTTATCCAAAATGAAGACAGACAAGACAAGATTAAAAGCACATTTTGTTTATCTATTTATTTGTTTGTTTACTTTTTTCATTTATTATTCTACTGCTGTGTTTTTCTGTAATCCAGAGAAGACAGGTTTAACTTACTGTAAGTGAGCAAGAAATAAATTTAATTATAATAACTTAACTTAAAGTTTGCTATGAAAATCTAACGAATCAAAATAAAACTAATGCAAATAATAATTTAAAACATGTACTTGACAGGGTGATCTGAGCAGCAAAACAAATGGAAACTAACTAAAAGAATGGATTAAACTCTGTGCTATTAGTCATTTACTAAATAACTACTTCCTCAGTAGCTATAATGTATCATATACAAAGTGTGTGTGTGTTTTAAAGTAAATTATACGTCTTCCATTTACACTAATGAGTGTTCATACTTTTAGACTATTATACATTGCCATGACTAATAGGTCACAGTTTTTATTGCTCGTGTCGCACCTTATGAAGATGTTTGAGGTATTCTCTAGGTGGGGTCAAGGTGCTCATTTGCAAGTGCATGCTTTTGAAGATAATTAAACATGAGCATAAGTGGGAAGGATTTAGGAATTATTAATTGTTCATTAATAACAGGTGTGCATTGTTTACCCGACACACATCTTTATAAATGGCGGATATAATTTTGCAATTAAACAACATATAACAGACTGCTTTATCATCCGAGTAACAGGACAACCTCGGATAACTAATAAAAGGCAATTAATCAAAAAAGCAGATTTCCTGATAATGTGAGTTGATTATTTAACTTATTTTTGCATTCTAAAGTGTTTTATTTCTCTTCTACCCCAACAAAGGAAAATACATTTTTGTATTATCAAATTTTGTCATTATATTATTATATCATCTATAGTTTTGTTCATTCATTCATTCATTCATTCATTCATTCATTCATTTTCTATACCGCTTAATCCTGTGTTCAGGGTCGCGGGAGACCTGGAGCCTATCCCAGGAGACTTCGGGCACTAGACGGGGTACACCCTGGACAGGGTGCCAATCCATCGCAGGGCACACACACATACACACACACACACACACCCAATCACACACTACGGGCAATGTAGGAACGCCAATTAGCCTAGCCTGCATATCTTTGGACTGTGGGAGGAAACCGGAGTACCCGGAGGAAACCCACCAAGCACGGGGAGAACATGCAAACTCCATGCACACAGAGACGGGAATCGAGCCTGGCTAGTTTTGTTCAATGTAGTATAATTACACAAGAAGTTAGCTTACATTCTAAGGCTATAAACATTCGTTCCTTTTTTCATCCTTGTGTCTAGGAGTTACATAGAGAAGACTCCATCGTGACTATAGTAGTAGTAATAGAACTACGACACAACAAAGTACCCATGGATGTCTCTGGTTATCCAAAAAAAAAAAAAGTCACGTACACACTATTTTGAACGGCGCAAAATCTGATGCCATCAGCTTATCAGTCATCAGTTTACTCATCTGTGCAGTGTCTGTTGCAATGTAACACATCCCTAGTAACATTTCAAAACACACACACACACACACACACACACACACACACACTGTGACAGATTATTCAGCCGTCTAGGCTTCACTAATCATGCCACAGCTGTGCTAAATCATATTTCATGTTCCTGCTACACCATTTTAAAATTGTACTACTGAATGCATAATCAAAAACAAAAAGGCACAAAACACTAGGATGTGTAATGCCGTGAGCGCATGTGCACTCACACACACGCGCGGACACGCACACACACTGAAGCTTTCCGTAAATCAGCGCAGGACCTACAGCTGAGCTAAAAATGCTGATATCTACGTAAATTCGAGGAACATAATTCAAAAGACTTGTAACTCTGGTCTTTTTTTTTGTACTTCAGATCTCTCATTTAATCTATGAGTAACTCTTTTCATCTTCATGTTTCCATGGTAACAAAGTGGCGATGAGGCAGAGGAGGTGAGAGCGAGTGAAGGGGGCTGACGGGATGGAGCGAGGGAGGTTGGGGGTAGGGGGGCACTGTTTTTTTTTTTTTTTGGAGAGGGGTGGGGGGTGGGGGGATTATCTGGTAGGATGGATTGAAGGTCATCACAGTTTGTCCTTGGGAGGAAAAAAAAAACACACCCCAGAGATGCTTTTATTTCACCCAGCCATCAGTGCGTTCCCTGCATTAAAGGCTCCTGTTGGGGAATTTTCTTGGACTTTTATTTACCAGGTCAGAAGTAAACAACTTACAGATATAGTAACAGTTCCTGTGAATTCAATAATACAATAATGTGTTATAAAGTTTTTAATTAAGATCTATTTATACATGGGCACCACTCCTTGGGTTAGGGGTAGCTCAGTGGTTAGGGCATTGGCCTATGGGTCAGGAGGTGTCAGGGTCAAATCCCATCACCATTGAGTTGCTACTGTGGATCCCTTGGGCAAGGCGCTTAATACCCTAAATAATGATGTATAATTAAATTAAAATACAAGTTGATATGGGTGTTAGCCTAATTTAAACTATTTATAACTGTTTATGAAACAGCCAGTAACTCATAAACTAGTAATTGAACATAAGCACCAACCATCGAGATAGTGGTGGCTCGGTTGGTTAAGGCTCTGGGTTACTGTCCAGAAGGTTGGGGGTTTAAGCCCCAGCACCGCCAACCTACCACTGCTGACCCTGCACTTTGACCCCAGCTTTTTAACTGGGATAGGTGAAAAAAAAATTCTGCTGTACATGTCAAATTATTTCAATTAAAAAATCTGATAGTATTACGGATGAAATTATCTATTAAACATTACTCAACATTTCCACTCATTTGTTTGGACAAGCTGCACAAAGGGAGTATTTCAATATTATATAACCTGGAGCTGTAAAATACATCATCCAAATAAAGTCAGAGTAAAAAATTGTGTACATTTATCTACTAAACTCAGACAACCACATATCTTTGAAGAACTCAATTTTCAAACGGCTGATTTGTTAACTGCATACTAGAGTTGTGTCGAATTCTGTATTCTGATTGGTCAGAAGGTCTTGAGTGATGTCACATCACAAGATCAAATACAAGTTTATTTTTAGAACACATTTAAAACAACACTGTTGATGAAAGTGCGGTACAATCCTAAAAGAGCAGCAGACATGGTAACAGTCTGTAGAAACATACAGTACAATAATGGACAAAAAGGGGAATAATAATCCAAAGCCCACCCTTATTGTATAAAATAAGCAAAATCTCTGCATACTGGCTATTGGACTTAAATAATAAAGAGTTTTTTTTTTTTTTTTTTACAGTGGCGTGAAATGGGGTTTGCCCCTTAATGATTTTTATAAATTTTTTGTGCATATTTCTCATACTTTAGTGTTTCAGATCATCAAAAAAGTAAAAATATTATTCAAAGATAACACAAATAAACACATCATGCAGTTTTTAAGTGAAGGTTTTTATTATTAAGGGAAAACAAAATCCAAAACGACAGCGCTGTGTGAAAAAAGTGTTTGCCCCCTAAACCTAATACCTGGTTGGGCCGCCCTTAGTAGCAACAACTACAATTAAGCATTTTCCATAACTAGCAATAAGTCTGTTACAGCGCTATGGAGGAATTTTGACCCGCTCATCTTTGCAGAATTGTTATAATTCAACCACATTGGAGGGTTTTCGAGCATGAATCGCATTTTTAAGGTCATGCCACAGCATCTCAATTGGATTCAGGTCAGGACTTTGATTAGGCCTTCATTTTAAGTCTCCATTTTGTTTTTCTTCGGCCATTCAGAAGTGGACTTGCTGGTGTGCTTTGGGTCATTGTTACAATACTATATATATATATATATATATATCAAATGCCAAAAAGTATCTAAAAAAGGATAATATTAATACAAACTTGATGAAGCATTAATACCTTATTGTTTCTATAGTTACAGCTCATTTGCAGGGATTTAGTACAATGTATGCGTCATGCAAAATGTAAGCTTAATAAGTGTTGTAATTTAGTAAAGTAAGATATATTACTGTTTCCATGGTGACATGTTTTGTTACGAGGCATCTAACATTTATGGATAAAGTCTTCACTAGTTCTAGGCAACAGTGAGAGGAAAAGTTTTCTGTCTTGTCTATGTCTTGAGAAAGAGGGAAAAAGAAGGCATCTGAGGAGACGAGATGTTATACAGTAGCTGCTATAGTTTGGCTTGTGTATGTTTAAAAATATTGTACATAACTTGAAATGCATGAGAAGCATGACATTAGTAATTATTAATGAAAGAAAATGGAAAATGAATTTCCTGTTGTAATTTCAATAACCATTATGACTACATTATAAGGATGACTATAAACCGTAATAATTTGTGTACTGCCTATTCTAATACTATAACCATGGGTGAAAAAAATAGGCTGGTAGGGACCGGTTCTGCACACCACTTAAAGATTCAGTAGCTGTCCACGGTACTGTAAACAGGGGAGAACAGCTGCCTGCCAAAACCCACATTCAAAACCGGTCACGATCTTTCATTATTGCTAGTTAACATGAGGGCAGGTGTCCATCCAACAGATTCATGGTGCACTTCATTACTTTATCCATGGCTAAAAAAAGCTACAAAGCTAAATGGTTTCTAAGACAAATCTGGATCTCAGGTCCCCCTCTAAGCCCTGATCTAGGGCATTACTTGGTGTGTGGAACAACGGATAATACACCCTACTGTACATAGTGCACTATACATCCCAGTTAGATAACTGAGGATAGTCTAAAACAGAAACATAAGACATTTTCAGGTCCGTCGACTGTTTCTTCTTCTTTGTCTTTCGGCTGTTCCCTTTCAGGTGTCGCCACAGCAAATCATCTGCCTCCATCTAACCCTATCCTCTGCATCCTCTTCTCTCACACCAACTAACTTCATGTCCTTTCTCACTGCATCCATAAATCTCCTCTTTGGTCTTCCTCTAGACCTCCTGCCTGGCAGTTCCAACCTCAGCATCCTTCTACCAATATATTCACAATCTCTCCTCTGAACATCTCCAAACCACCTCAATCTGGCCTCTCTGACTTTATCTCCAAAACATCTAACATGGGTTGTCCCTCTGATGAACTCATTCTTGATCCTATCCATCCTTGTCACTCCCAAAGAGAACCTCAACATCTTCAGCTCTGCTACTTCTAGCTCTGCCTCCTGTCTTTTCATCAGTGCCACTGTCTCTAAGCCGTAGAGCATCGCTGGTCTCACCCCTGTCCTGTACACCTTTCCTTTCATTCTCGCTGATACTCTTTTATCGCACAACACACCTGACACTTTTCTCCACCCATTCCAACCTGCCTGTACCCGCCTCTTCACCTCCTTTCCACACTCTCTGTTGCTCTGGACCGTTGACCCTAAGTACTTAAAATCCTGCACCTTCTTTACCTCTGCTACCTGTATCCTCACCATTCCTCTTGGGTTCAGGTCCGTCCACTGCCTCCATGGTTTATTCTCTTTACTGTTTGGCTATGTAATACGGGTAGGAATTTTAAATGACTTTCACCCTCAATAAAATGTATTTCACTATATTATTAATTATATTCTTCTATTTAATTATATAATAAACAGGCTCATTCATTGAAAGTTTTAACCAATGAGATGACATTATAAAGGAAAACTAAAGTTTAGTTGTTTTTTTCATATAAAATATTTTCATTCATACAGATTTCTGCCAGTCAAAAGTTATTACAGAATGTACACTATGTTGCAGAATATTAAAATATGCGACGTCTAATGCATTATAAACACTGAGTTAACTTCTTTAGAATCAAAAGTGACGACTTAACAGTTGTGGCGTAACTCAGGGACCTTGGAACATTCAGGCCGGTGCACAACCGTAAGTGCTGAGCCACCACTTTTGCCGTTTCCACAAAAGCTCAGCTAACTAATCCTTTAATTAGAAACGTTCACGCTAAACGCTTATTTGTAAATAGCGAGCTCATTTAACGAAGATTTAAGCCTGAATAGACAGTTATGAACACCCAGGCCTGCAGCTTAGTGCTGTGGATTTTTCATGCCAGTCTTTAACGCTGGTTCGTTCTTCACAGTTTCTTAAAAAGAAAAAAAGAAATAGATAAATAAATAAATAAATAAATAAATAAATAAACCTTCCCTCTCGCTCTCTCAGCCATACACCCTCCGTCTCATTCAAACTTCAGCTGTGCTCACTCACTTCCCTCCAGCCTGACAGACACGGAGCTGCTGGATAATTGGAGCTGCTTCAGAGCCAGCTGGCTTACTGCTGCTGACGAATGAAATTGTGTATGTGTGTGCGTGTATGTGTGTGTGTGCGTGTATGTGTGTGTGTGTGCGTGCAGGGGTGTGTGTATGCGAGTGCATGTGTGTGATATTGGACTGCAGTGAATGAATTAGGCTAAAACCCCTCACAGCTACACAGAATTATGATAAGTGTGTTATTTAGGCTGTATGGCCTGCGCGTATTTATAATGGAGGAAGGGAAGGAGGGGAGAAATAAATATATAACGGCTAAAGAGCTCTTTTGGCTGTGTATTTATGGCAATTTGTAACACTTCAGATTTCAGCAAGATATGGCAATGGCTAATCTTATGGATTTTCTTTTACTTTCTACATACTGGGTATTGGACTTACAAAATAAAATATGGCATTAAGATTGATAATGTTTCAATATAGAGAAAACAGTTATTAAAAAAAAAATTATGCCTGTGTGATAAAATATACAAACCAATCCACAGAAAAATTTGATTTGAGCAAGTTATGGCAATATGGATGGATTATGTTTAAAAAAAGTAGAGACACTAATCCCAGCCTCTGTCTTTAACCTTAAGGTTTGAAACCTACAAAATTTGAAATGCTTTTAACAAATTGCAAGAATGATACGATGACAGAGTAGCATTGTCACTTCACACCTCTGATGTCAGAGGTTCGAATATCATCTGTGTACAGTACAGTTAGTTTGCATGTTCTCCGCATGCTTAGAGGGTTTCCTCCCAGTTCTCTGGTTTCCTTCTACAGTCCAAAGAGTCTAATTGGTGTTTCCAATTATTAATTGGTGTTTGTGTGTGCTTGTGCCCCGCGGTGAGTTGGTGTACCCTGAGTTCCGTGGAATCAGCTTCAGGCCCCCTGCGACCCTACGCAAGATAACCGGTATAGAAAAGAATGGGTGGATACTACGACAATTTATCATCCCTGACACCTGATACCATATGCTGCAATCTTAAAGCCTCATCTCTGAGTTATTCTGAGCATGCAGTCTAATTATACTTGAAGAAAATGTATGGTATGGAAACTGGTTGCACTGAACATTTTTACCTTAGAGATGACAAAATGAGGACTTTTACATGAATGGAATTTGAATGGAAAGGAAAAGGTGATCAGAAAAGGTGGAATCAGTGTAAAGAAAAGGTACAAACCCTAACACTGATCTTAATCCTAAATTCAACCAGTGCCATGCACAAATAAATCTACTGTCTATACATTAACATATACTGTAGTATAGTGCATTATTTGAGGTGCAGCCATTTTGTTGTGCATTATTAAACATAGTGCACATTAAATTTAGTGTGAAGTATCAAAATGCATATAGATTTCTTTCTTAATATATTTATATACTAGAGGAGCCAACTTTTTGTGCATGCTGGATATGTATTCATTAATATACTACAGAATATTATACTATATAATGTACTGTATAGTTGCAGGCAGTCTGGACAAGGCAGGGGACATCATGGATGGGATGGCAAACGATTGCAGGGCACAAGCACACACTCACACACACTATGGGCAATTTGGAAACGAGAAATCAGCCTGCTCTTGAGGAAACCCACCAAGCACACAGCCAGGAAGCAAGATTCGAACCCTCAACCCTGTAGGTACGAGGTCACTAAGCCAGTGTGACGCCAGCCAACTTTGTATTCAAGTGTAAATAAAGCATGTTGTTTAACGACCACTAAAGCCAGAAGGTTCTTATTTATGGTGCGTTTAACACAAATTGCTTCTGTAATTTTGTCGTTTCTAAATTTACTACTTCATTTATAATGTTATTGTTGTTCATAGAATGTAATTTCACATGCTGTTATTTACTATACTGCTGGTTTACCACAATGTGTTCCCCGAGCACTGAGCGGTGTTGAACTCAGTCAGATATCTGTTCCTGTTTTTAAAATGAATCTTGAACTTAAAATGAAAGATACAACATTTTGTTCTTTATTAAGTTAAGAATTGTAATTGTTGGTAAATTGCTGTTGTATAACAGGAATGAAACACTTTGGGATGTTCTGTTATTGGAACAAAACAAAACAAAAAATCAACTTTTGGTGGCTAATGATATCAGTATTTTACTTGAGGCTGAATTGCACTGCAAATCGTTGTTTAATATTCTATAACAGCGTTCCCCTAAGGAACTGTTCCATATACTGCACAATTGCATGTAAAATACAGATAAGATACACAGCTTTATAAAAGTCTTAAGCACAATTTTTCCTGAGAGACCTACTGTGGGTAATGTCATGGCTTTTATTGTGTTGAACTCTACACAACACCTATAACCCCAAACATTTAGGTTCTGATATGTCCTGTGTGCTGGAGCATACTGAGGACTGTTCTGATTTTTCTATTATAATAATAATAATAATAATAATAGGCGGCGCGGTGGTGTAGTGGTTAGCACTGTCGCCTTGCACCTCCAGGGTCTGGGTTCGATTCCCGGCCAGGCTCGATTCCCGTCTCTGTGTGCATGGAGTTTGCATGTTCTCCCTGTGCTTGGTGGGTTTCCTCCGGGTACTCCGGTTTCCTCCCACAGTCCAAAGATATGCAGGTTAGGCTAATTGGCGTTCCCAAATCGACCATAGCGTGTGTGTGTGTATGTGTGTGTGCCCTGCGATTGGTTGGCACCCTGTCCAGGATGTACCCTGCCTAGTGCCCGAAGTCTCCTGGGATAGGCTCCAGGCCTCCCGCGACCCTGAACACAGGATTAAGCGGTATAGAAGATGAATGAATGAATGAATAATAATAATAATAATAAAATCATTAAGGCCGCATGGACTTGCATTGCATTAAAAGAAACGAGAGCCAAAGCCTACAAAAAAAAATCTGAAAAACAACCTTCCTTATTAAACTATTGTCACGTTTGTATCTACATCTGATCCAGTAGCCACCACAACTCCACTCCTGAATCCAGTCCTGACATTACATCACTCCTACTCACCTGATTACTGCCTGCACCTGTGACCTGTTAAAGCCTCATTTAGGTCAGTGTATTTACCCAGTTCACACATAGTTCCTCCATTGCTCAAGTGTACAGTATTCCAGAGCATTGTTTTCTCTGTTTGTTGTTCTGGGTTTGACTTCAAGGCTGAAAGAAAAAAAAAACAGCTTTATAGTATCTATGCTTTGCAGTTGTATGTCTGATTCATTGACTGTTGACTTATTTCTGACTGCTAATATGACTAAAAATGCAGTAAGAGAAACCAAAAAGGTGTATTTCATCATTTAATTAATTTTTTTTAAAGTGTACTCTTAAAGGTTCTTGCATAAAGTTTCTTTGATGGAACTTCAAAGCACTTCTGCATAAGAGCATCTGTCAAACGTCATGTAAAGTTCCCACCCAAAAAATTAAGAAATGCACAGGAGTGTACTCTTTATACACGTACTAGCATTGTGCATGTGTTTCTCCAAGGCAGCACAAAAATCTGGATGCATAGGGTTTTTCCTTACATAATGTGATGTAATATTTTTCTTCATATTTCAAACCCAAGATGATAAAACTAATTACAGAATACTAATGATAGAAGACTGAATAGAACCAGACCAAACACCTTATCTGAAGTCAGAAGTCGTTCAGAGATGATGTCCTCTTTTAATGCACAATAATGCTGGACCGACTGATAACTTCAGATGAGGTGTTTGATCTGGTTCTATTCAGTCCTCTATCATTAGTTTCAAAGACATTTTTATAAAAATTAGAGCAAATGCTCACACTGACATAATCAGATTGCTTAATGGCTCATAGTTCACGCATTCAGGGTATACACAGGTGTCATAGAGTCTGATTATATCAGTTTGAGCGTTTGCTGTAATTTATACATTTATAAATCTACGTTTTACTATGGATCCAGACTTTTGGGTCACGAAATAAATCGGAGAAATAAATAAATAACTGCATCAGTAAATAAATCATCAAGATTTGCTGGGACTACCTGCAGAGCCTGGAGTCTGTAAGAACACTTGCAACAACAATGTTCCAGCTGATTTTCCTTATAAAACTACACAATGGTGCGTCTCAGTGAAGTGATGACATGAATATTGATTTGATTTATTTTCCTTTTCATTTCTTTTTGATTTTAGATTGCATTGTTTTGCTTCCATTTTTAGCACCTTTATGGATTTCCCTGCTCTGTATACAATACTGCATGCACCGTGTGTGTGTGTGTGTGAGTTAGTGAGAGAGAAATAAAGGAAGAGACAGTTTGTATATGTAGTATCTCTTACAGAGTAACACTAATGATGTGCTCTCCAGACCCCCTGCACTGCTGGACGGCGATGTTTGTTGGTGTAATCCCAGCACCATGCCGATTCAGGCCTCCTTATAAATAATCTTACAGGAGAACACACACTTTTGACAAGCACACACCTGCCCCAGGTCAGGCTGTGTACACTGACAAACCATCAACACACCCAAATGAAACACACTGTTCTTTGTTTGTGTGTGATAGAGAGAGAGAGGGAGAGAGAGAGAGAGAGAGAGACCTACTTAAGAGATCCCAGTCATTTACGTTCTTTGAGTTATGTAAGTAATGGTGCCTCTGGCTTACTCGAGGACAAACTCGACTTCAATCAACATGCCTTTTACTTACACCGTGGCAGCCATGCCAATATTCATGCCACGGTACTCTGCATGCCGGGTTTTGTTAGCTCGCTGAATATTAAAAGGAAGAAAGCTGACAATTTGTAGAAACTACAGCAGTGAGGCTCCCCGGCAGCTCCATAAGATCTGCAAGGCTGAGCTTAATTCAGAGTTGCCGGTGGCTTTTTAAGCACCGTGTTGCCGGCTCTGTTTGCAATAGACCTAAAAGCTCTGATTTAATTGCGCTCATTGGAGACGGCGTAGAACAAAAACCTATTCTTTTTGATTTAATGCTGAGATTCCATTAAAAACTAATAGTGTGTTTAGAGACTGCTTATGCCGAAGCTGCGACGCCGAATCTGTGAACACAACCCGTATTAGTGGAGCGTGCACTGTTCCACATATTAGCTCTATCGATTTTCATTAAGTGAATTATCAGAGAAGTCCCCAACACACACACACACACACACACACGAACACACACACACACACACACACACACACATATATATATATACAGTGGTGTGAAAAACTATTTGCCCCCTTCCTGATTTCTTATTCTTTTGCATGTTTGTCACACTTAAATGTTTCTGCTCATCAATAACCGTTAACTATTAGTCAAAGATAACATAATTGAACACAAAATACAGTTTTTAAATGAAGGTTTACGTTATTAAGGGAAAAAAAAACTCCAAATCTACATGGCCCTCTGTGAAAAAGTGATTGCCCCCCTTGTTGAAAAATAACTTAACTGTGGTTTATCACACCTGAGTTCAATTTCTGTAGTCACCCCAGGCCTGATTACTGCCACACCTGTTTCAATCAAGAAATCACTTAAATAGGAGCTACCTGACACAGAGAAGTAGACCAAAAGCACCTCAAAAGCTAGACATCATGCCAAGATCCAAAGAAATTCAGGAACAAATGAGAACAAAAGTAATTGAGATCTATCAGTCTGGTAAAGGTTATAAAGCCATTTCTAAAGCTTTGGGACTCCAGCGAACCACAGTGAGAGCCATTATCCACAAATGGCAAAAACATGGAACAGTGGTGAACCTTCCCAGGAGTGGCCGGCCGACCAAAATTACCCCAAGAGCGCAGAGACAACTCATCCGAGAGGCCACAAAAGACCCCAGGACAACATCTAAAGAACTGCAGGCCTCACTTGCCTCAATTAAGGTCAGTGTTCACGACTCCACCATAAGAAAGAGACTGGGCAAAACGGCCTGCATGGCAGATTTCCAAGGCGCAAACCACTTTTAAGCAAAAAGAACATTAAGACTCATCTCAATTTTGCTAAAAAACATCTCAATGATTGCCAAGACTTTTGGGAAAATACCTTGTGGACCGACGAGATAAAAGTTGAACTTTTTGGAAGGTGCGTGTCCCGTTACATCTGGCATGAAAAGTAACACAGCATTTCAGAAAAAGAACATCATACCAACAGTAAAATATGGTGGTGGTAGTGTGATGGTCTGGGGTTGTTTTGCTGCTTCAGGACCTGGAAGGCTTGCTGTGATAGATGGAACCATGAATTCTACTGTCTACCAAAAAATCCTGAAGGAGAATGTCCGGCCATCTGTTCGTCAACTCAAGCTGAAGCGATCTTGGGTGCTGCAGCAGGACAATGACCCAAAACACACCAGCAAATCCACCTCTGAATGGCTGAAGAAAAACAAAATGAAGACTTTGGAGTGGCCTAGTCAAAGTCCTGACCTGAATCCTATTGAGATGTTGTGGCATGACCTTAAAAAGGCGGTTCATGCTAGAAAACCCTCAAATAAAGCTGAATTACAACAATTCTGCAAAGATGAGTGGGCCAAAATTCCTCCAGAGCGCTGTAAAAGCCTCGTTGCAAGTTATCGCAAACGCTTGATTGCAGTTATTGCTGCTAAGGGTGGCCCAACCAGTTATTAGGTTCAGGGGGCAATTACTTTTTCACACTGGGCCATGTAGGTTTGGATTTTTTTCTCCCTAAATAATAAAACACCTCATTTAAAAACTGCATTTTGTGTTTACTTGTGTTATCTTTGACTAATAGTTAAATGTGTTTGATGATCAGAAACATTTTGTGTGACAAACATGCAAAAGAATAAGAAATCAGGAGGGGGGCAAATAGTTTTTCACACCACTGTATATATATATATATATATATATTATATAATATATATATATATATATATATATATATATATATATATATATATATATATAAATGTGTGTTCATATTATATATATAATATATATATGCATGAAGCCCCTTCCTAAAGCCCCTTCCAAACTGCATTGTTGCCATGGATACCCTTTAGTTCAAATGTGCACATTCACTGACCTTAAGATGGGATGCAAAAATCAAGAGCATTCTCACATACACATACAGTACACACATATATATATATATATATATATATATATATATATATATATATATATATATACAGTGGTGTGAAAAACTATTTGCCCCCTCCTGATTTCTTAGTCTTTTGCATGTTTATCACACAAAATGTTTCTGATCATCAAACACATTTAACTATTTGTCAAAGATAACACAAGTAAACACAAAATGCAGTTTTTAAATGAGGGGTTTTATTATTTAGGGAGAAAAAAAATCCAAACCTACATGGCCCTGTGTGAAAAAGTAATTGCCCCCTGAACCTAATAACTGGTTGGGCCACCCTTAGCAGCAATAACTGCAATCAAGCGTTTGCGATAACTTGCAACGAGTCTTTTACAGCGCTCTGGAGGAATTTTGGCCCACTCATCTTTGCAGAATTGTTGTAATTCAGCTTTATTTGAGGGTTTTCTAGCATGAACCGCCTTTTTAAGGTCATGCCACAACATCTCAATAGGATTCAGGTCAGGACTTTGACTAGGCCACTCCAAAGTCTTCATTTTGTTTTTCTTCAGCCATTCAGAGGTGGATTTGCTGGTGTGTTTTGGGTCATTGTCCTGCTGCAGCACCCAAGATCGCTTCAGCTTGAGTTGACGAACAGATGGCCGGACATTCTCCTTCAGGATTTTTTGGTAGACAGTAGAATTCATGGTTCCATCTATCACAGCAAGCATTCCAGGTCCTGAAGCAGCAAAACAACCCCAGACCATCACACTACCACCACCATATTTTACTGTTGGTATGATGTTCTTTTTCTGAAATGCTGTGCTACTTTTACGCCAGATGTAACGGGACACGCACCTTCCAAAAAGTTCAACTTTTGTCTCGTCGGTCCACAAGGTATTTTCCCAAAAGTCTTGGCAACCATTGAGATGTTTTTTTTAGCAAAATTGAGACGAGCCTTAATGTTCTTTTTGCTTAAAAGTGGTTTGCGCCTTGGAAATCTGGCATGCAGGCCATTTTTGCCCAGTCTCTTTCTTATGGTGGAGTCATGAACACTGACTTTAATTGAGGCAAGTGAGGCCTGCAGTTCTTTAGATGTTGTCCTGGG
This sequence comes from Channallabes apus, assembly GCA_030522415.1. NCBI lineage: Eukaryota > Metazoa > Chordata > Actinopteri > Siluriformes > Clariidae > Channallabes > Channallabes apus. The sequence goes on from CM060104.1 coordinate 32,255,400, forward strand.
GTCTTTTGTGGCCTCTCAGATGAGTTGTCTCTGCACTCTTGGGGTAATTTTGGTCGGCCGGCCACTCCTGGGAAGGTTCACCACTGTTCCATGTTTTTGCCATTTGTGGATAATGGCTCTCACTGTGGTTCTCTGGAGTCCCAAAGCTTTAGAAATGGCTTTATAACCTTTAGCAGACTGATAGATCTCAATTACTTCTGTTCTCATTTGTTCCTGTATTTCTTTGGATCTTGGCATGATGTCTAGCTTTTGAGGTGCTTTTGGTCTACTTCTCGGTGTCAGGTAGCTCCTATTTAAGTGATTTCTTGATTGAAACAGGTGTGGCAGTAATCAGGCCTGGGGGTGACTACAGAAATTGAACTCATGTGTGATAAACCACAGTTAAGTTATTTTTTAACAAGGGGGGCAATCACTTTTTCACACAGGGCCATGTAGATTTTGAGTTTTTTTTCTCCCTTAATAACGTAAACCTTCATTTAAAAACTGCATTTTGTGTTAAATTATGTTATCTTTGACTAATAGTTAACTTTTTTGATGAGCAGAAACATTTAAGTGTGACAAACATGCAAAAGAATAAGAAATCAGGAAGGGGGCAAATAGTTTTTCACACCACTGTATATATATATATATATATATATACAGTAGAGAGAGAGAGAGAGAGAGAGAGGGATCAATAAATGTTGTATTAAAATATTTATACAAGCTTTTTCTTCTCCTGAAGTGATTATCCATTTATTTATGGTTATATATCAGAAAAAAGTTAAATATATTATAATAATATAATATTAATAATGTTGTCATATTGTACTCATTATATTATTATATATATATATATATATATATATATATATATATATATATATATATATAATGATTAGTATAAAAATTGTATATTATAATAATATAGTATTAATAATGTCATATTGTAATCATTATATTATAATATATATATATATATATATATATATATATATATATATATATATATATATATATATATATATAATGGGAGGGTTGCGTCAGGAAGGGCACCCGAAAGACCAACAACATATGATAATATAATGATTACAATATGACAACATTATTAATATAATATTATTATAATATACTTTTTTTCTTTTTTCTGATATATAACCATAAATAAATGACTTTTTCTCCTCCTGAAGTGAGTATCCATTTATTTATGATTGACTTTGTATATATGAGCCCCAGCACCAGCAAGATCTTGTTTGGCCCTTGGACGAGGCTCTTAACCCTGCCTGCTCCAGGCGCGCTGTATCCTGGCTGACCCTATGCTTTAACCCCAGCTTCCTAACTGGGATATAGGTGACAAATAACTGAATCATTATATATTTCAAATGTATTCATGCCACTTTTACGCATTTTGTCGCATTACAACCACAAATGTAAATGTATTTAATTGGGATTTTATGTGACAGACCAACACAAAGTGGCAAATAATTGTGAAGTGGAAGGAAAATGATGAATTGTTAAAAAAAATTCACAAATAAAAATCTGAAAAGTGTGGCGCACATTTGTATTCAGCCCCCTGAGTCAATACTTTGTAGAACCACCTTTTGCTGGAATTACATCTGGAAGTCTTTTGGTGTATGTCTCTACCAGCCCAAGAGTGAAATTTCTGTCCATTCTTCTTTGGAAAATAGCTCAATCTCAGTCAGATTGAATAGAGAGCATCTGTGAACAGCAATTTTCATGTCTTGCCACAGGTTTCCAGGTTGGATTTAGGTCTGTATACTGTATGTATACATAGACATACTCACCACCTACTTCATTAGGAATATCTGTACAACTGCACGATCGTGACATCATCAAGTCGTCATGTCGCAGCAGCATGTGAGTTATGCATTCGGAAATGATTTTCTGCTCACCACAACAGTGAAGAATTCTCCTTTTGAGTTCATTTTCTTTAACCATGTAATGTAAACTTTAGAGAGTCTTGTGTGTGTAAAACCTCAAATCAGCCTATTTGGCACTAATGACCATGCCACGGTGCAGTCAAAGAAATTTGGCCTGTATCCTTGTGAGTGAATGCATTGTGCTGTTTGGATAACTTCATATAGGTTGTATGTGTACCGGCGTTCCTATTAAACTAAATGGTAAGTGTATACAGGGTGGTCCAAATGTCTGGAGCCATAAGCACCAGCAGCTTCTCTATGTAAAGAATCCTGTTTGCTGCACATGCAAACAAGTTCTACTTGTTTTTCTATTGTTAGTTTTAAAGCTGTCTTGAGTCTAAAAATAAAAATGCAGAGAGAAAAAAATAATCACGTCATATTATTAAATAAGGAACAATTCCTATGGATCCATACTTTTGGATTGTGTCAGTTGGAGCAGATCATAATCCAACAGCATTTCTGGATTATAGTCAATTTACAGTATAAATACATTACAGTACATACAGTATATACAGCCATAACATTATGATCAGCCCCTAATATTGAGTAGGTCCCCCATTTAGCCCTTAAAAACAATAATGACATTTGTGTTCTGACCTTTTATATTAGAACCAGCTTTAAAATTTTTTGAGATGTAAAATACACTAGTTCTTCTACATGGGCCAACCTTCACTCCCCATGTGCATCGGTGAGCCTTGGCCCATGACCTTATCGCCTGTTCACCGGTTTTCCTTCCTTGGATCACTTTTGGTTTGACCTGACCACTGCAGCCTGGGAACATCCCACAAGAGCTGCAGTTTTGGAGTTGCTCTTATCCCCATCCTCTAGCCATCACACTTTGCTCCTTCGCACAGTAGCTACATTTTCAATATCTTGTTACAATGGTGGCTGGAAGCAGGTGGGATACAGTATATTAATTCAATTTAATTCTAACATGTATAAAACATTTTTCCTAAAGTCGATATGTTGGAAACGGAAAAAAAAAATGGACAAGCTTAAGGATTTACGTGACTTTGACAAAGGAAAGATTGTGATGTCTAGACGACTGGGTCAAGGAGCTAAATTCATCCTCCTGATCATCACAACACATCGCGATTGCACTGACTGGGATCTGTCTGCTCCTACTGCTGAGCATTTCTCTGACTTTTTATCTCCTGCTGAAAACATGGTTTGGGGATTTTAAAAAAAATTATTATTATTATTATTCATTTACTTAAATTAGCAGGATGTAAGATTGGAATGTCTTCCTCTCTGTTACTTACACGATTGCCAAAAGATCATGAAATGAAAGACAAGAAATGTGCATTTTAACAAGAATAGAGTAGTTACACTAGATATTGTAATGTTGTGTATAGATATTGTCGAAATAATACTGTATCTACGGTCTGTATTGGGTGAAAACAGCAACAACGATTGAAAAGCAAAGATAAAAATACATTTATTTGATCTGATTCTGTAACAAGTGGAAAAGTTGTTTGTTCAAAGAGACCCTATTATGCTTTTTCAAATATGATCTTTCATGCAGTGTGTCATGTAGCTGTATGTGAACATAAACTATCTGCACTATCCCTGACGCTGACAGCGCACGATAAATGTTTTTTGTCTCTTAAAAAAAAGAGTCGCCTAAACGAGTCGTTAGCACGTCACTCCGTAACATATTTGCATAATGTCCGCCCACGTTCTACGTTGCGAACAACTTGCCCGTCATCTTACAATTAACGTTACCACACTCTTGTTCATGTGACCGAGCATTCATGTCGGGTTCATTTAAACACTTTGTAATATAAAAAACAATAAAAACAAGAGCACACAAAATCCTTGAACTGTTTATTCTCCACCATTCCCCAAAACTGAACTTAACACTCGCGAAGTGCACATGCCCCTTGCCCTTCTACGGCAAGCCCCAAGGGGAAAAATGCATCACACACACATACGCACATCACGAGCGCTCCAGTCGTGCTTGCGAAACAGTTTCTTGTCGATGTGCCACTTCAACCGTTTCATCGTCAGACTCCAGCTCGAATTGATACGGTAAAACCGACAGCATCTTTTCTATGTATTGACGCGTCTCCAGACCTCCGTCATTCAGTTTCGTTTTCCGACACACGCTGTAGCGGTAGACCAATCATAAAGGATTGCGTCATCTGACCAATCACAGCAGTGAGGGCTGTGAAAGGAGGGGTTTAGACAGACTGAATCTTCAAACTGCTTCACACGAGTCATTTACGAATCATTTAGAAATGGAGTAAAATTAAATCTATTTTTGGAAAAAACTAAAGTGTTTTTTGACCTTGCATACATGTAAACCTGTTTTAAGAGACTCATTTAGCAATATTAGCAACCTTTAAAATGACATAATAGGGGCACTTTAATCATTTATTAATATGTTTTAAGATGATGATATAGATAGATAGATTTTTTTCTTTGGGCATTTTCACTTTCCTGGGGTCACCACATTGGACCATTTGATCTGAAAGTTATTGGCACAGGTTTTACACTGGGTGCCCTTCATGCAACAACCCTCATATTTCTCCAGGCTCGAAACTGGCATCTCCAGTGGCATGGTATTATATATGAGCATAGGGTCTTGCCTAAGGGCCCAACAGCAGAATCCCAGTGGTGGCAAGGTTCGAACCCCCTGGACCTCCAATCAGCAACACCGAGCCTTTTTTTTCATCACATATAAGATTTTATAATATTACATTTGTAATTAAGTGATTTCTTTGTGAAGTAGAATTATCACTGATACTCAAGGTTTTGTTTCTTTACTAGAAAGAAAATGTTTTTAGTTACACCAATTGTGTAATGACCAAAACTACTTCAGCATTACGGAATCACGTCTTGATTATCCATCACACGTATCGAGCAAAATCTCTTACCTTTTAACTAAGAGATGTGATGGCTACCACTATAACATTTTAGCAAAGCTTCACTGTGTGCAGTGCCATAATACAGAACAAAGAAACTAGCACCCAATCATCTGGCTAATTAAAATGCTTGCTAAAAGCAAAGCTTTGTTAAATGAGAAAATACTTCTATAATTACCTATCAGTGCACTGCTCGAGCAGGTCTTCAGAGAGAGTTTACAAACCGTCCTTGTGTCTTTCCTATGCGGCTGATAGGAAGGAGAGAAGAGGAAAGGCTTCTCTGTTATTTTCTGCCCGAGGCTCTGTGTTAACTCATTCCAGAAATTTTAGGGCATTTTTTGTTCGACTGTAATACATGCAGGCGTAGAGGTTAGCACTATTACCTTGTACCTCCAGGGTCCGGGTTCGATTCCCGGCCAGGCTTGATTCCCGTCTCTGTGTGCATGGAGTTTGCGTGTTCTCCCCGTGCTTGGTGGGTTTCCTCCAGGTACTCCAGTTCCCTCCCACTGTCCAGAGGCATGTAGGTTAGGCTAATTTGTGTTCCTAAATTACCCGTAGTGTGTGAATGAGTGTGTGAATGTGTATGTGTGTGTGCCCTGTGATAGATTGGCACGCTGTCCAGGGTGTACCCCGCCTTGTGCCCTAAGTCTCCTGGGATAGGCTCTAGGTCCCCGCGACCCTGAATACAGGATAAAGCGGTAAAGAAGATGACTGAGTGAGTGAGTGAGTGTACTACATGCAGGCCCGATGATGTGAGATGATTCTGACCTGGTGTATGACGTGTGCATCCAGAAGGTCCTGCTGAATCGATCTTGAAAGTTAAATATGTGATATATCATCAACCTTCTGTTGCAGAATCAAATTTTCTCATGTGATTGAATTGTTTTTAACCAGTTCATAATAATAATAATAATAATAATAATAATAATAATAATAAGCTTGATACAGATGTATTATGATGATTTGTAAAAAAAATTCAAGGGTTCGGTTTCCTCTATAATTTTGTGTGCATGGAGTTTGCACGTTCTCTCCATGCTCTGTAGTTTTCCTCCAGGTACCGGGTAGTTTCCTTCCACAGTCCAAAGACATCCAGATTAGGCTAATTGGCGTTCCCAAATTGCCCTGTAGTGTGTAAGCGTGTGTGCCCTCCATTGGATTGGCATCCTGTCCAGGGTGTACCCCGCTCTTGTGCCCTTTGTCTCCTGGGGCCTGAGGAAACATAGAACCCAAGGCAGGGTACACCCTGGACAGGATGCCAATCCATTGCAGGGCACACACATACACTCATTCACACATTTGGACAATTTGGGAACACCAAGGGAATCAAGAGGGGTGAATCAAACCCTCGACCCTGGAGGTGTAAGTCAACACCAGTAACCAATGTGCCGCTTTGATACTTATATTTATACAATGTAGATGGTTTTTGTGATTTTATTATTTATTTTATTTTCAAGTTTTTGTCTTTGTCTTGTTATTCTGCACTTTTGTAAATTTTATATATATATATTTGAATATTGGATGGATATTGATATCGTTTGGTCTGCAATCTCAAAAAAATTTCATATATCATCACGTACTCTCTATATACATATGTGCTATGACAGTTATGCAGTCTGGACTTTTATCTCATCCTACTTTCCATCACATACATAATATATACTCCACATGAGGGAGATATTAATCAATTAGCTTTTGTGTGCATTATTGCTTGGACAGGGGAATTTACCATGAAGCACTGCACTTTTCTTTGCCCTTATAAATCGCATGTATGTGAAATGAAAGCAACAACACATCCTGCAATCACGGAATGACAATGACTGATGCCGGAAACATTCACTCAGCCAGAACAGACAATCGATGAAAGAATTAAAGATACTCGCATACAGTAGTTTACACATACATCACTATTGTATCGTCACTTTTGCCATGTACTGCATTCATTAACAGCCAGGGTTGCTTCTTAGATAAAAGGTACATACTGTAGAGTAGCTGTTAATCATCTACAAGCAGAATTAGTAACTATGTTCAGCCTGTTCCTGTGTACTGTATGTCTTCAGCTGGGTTGTGTAAATGGAGATTTACACAACCCAACATAGGAGAAACAAAAAAACACAATGAGCACAATGGATCTCTTGTATGATTTGTTTTGCATCATTGACATGTGTGGACTGTGTGTCCTTTCTGGAATTTCCTACACACTCTGTCATATGTTGCAAGTGTGTAATATGTTGATTGCAGGTTTGCATCACAGGTTGCATGCGTGTTGCATAACTATTTGCGTGAAAACACAAAACCCACAATTGCATCTTGCAAGATTTGTTACTGGAGTGTTACCAAATTTTGATCCTCATATACAGTATATATATATATATATATATATATATATATATATATATATATATATATATATATATATATATATATATATATATATATATATCATCTTTAGGCAAACGTCTGCTTCTTCAGTTTCAGTATGAGGCAATGGAGTGCAAAGTTTTTATTTCTCAAAGGGTTCTTACTCATCCAGGTGAAAAAAAGAAAAAAACTATTATAGTGGAGAAATTATGTAAAATAGGGTGCTCATTAAAAGCCTTCGAAACATGTCCCAATTTACTATTTTATTAACATTAAAAATAAATACATGCCCATATAATAAATTTACAGTTTGTACATTTACAAAGACCATATGATTATGTCAGAAATATGTGGTCACATGCAGAAAAACCTTTTTAAAAAAAGTGCATTTAGCGGCATCATCCCTTCAAACTGCTCATGTACCTAAATAGATATTATGTGAAACTTTAAGACAAAGCTACGCGTCAAAACTAGTGAAATAATATGACCGCATCTACACAAATGCATGTAATAGTGGAATGACATCACAAACCAACCTACGATTGTCAAAATGGATGCATAACTTAGAACCGTTGCCTGGATCCTTTGCATCAGAGACATGCTAAAACAGAGAACAGAAAGGGTTAAAACACAAGTAGATAACCCAAAGACAGAAAATCACACGTCTCTAACAGTTCAAGACCTAACTAGAGCAGAAAACAAAATCATTAAGTTTACTCAAAGACAAAAATTTAAGGAAGAAATTCTCACGTTGCAAAAGGGTAAAGCAGCAGCAGAACTCAAACAGGGAATTCCCACACAGCAAGGGCGAGAGGAAATGTCAGATAAACTTAACATTTTGTGAACAATATAAATGAACTGTGTATAAGATTTACTAATGGACAATGAGTCATATGGGATGATACATTGCATGCCCTATATGAGAAAAGTCACATCAATCATGAGTGAAAATAAATGAGTTCAGCATATGACATATCACATGAAAATAAATGAATCATCTAAATAAATCTTCTTGACTTTTGATTGTGCAGAATAACAGAACAGAGTTAAAACTCCCCTTATTTCTCTATATAATCTCCTGCTACACTAATGCACTTATCCCAGTGTTTCACTTGTGTTTGGACACCATCAAGTAGAAAGTAGAACGTTCTCTCAGTACGCCAGAGACATGATCAGACTGTTTGCTTCACGTTTGCAATGCTGGCCTCCCAGGAATTCCTTTATTGGCCCAAAAAAGTGAAAATGACCTCAGGTCAGGTCTGTACTGGGGGTGTAGCAATAAGTCCTAGCTTAGTTCCTGTAATTTGCAAGTGGTGTTAGTGAATGATTGTGTGTAGAGTTCACATAGACAGATTCACACTCTAGCGCTAGTGGGCGATTAGTTGTCCATCATGTGTCAAGGACCATGCATTCCACTCACTGAATGTTCACTGTGGACTGCGAGCCGCCTCGGAAATAAATTAATCATGGAAAACTCACAGGTAAATATATATATAGGGGTCAGGTGTTAGCTCAGTGGTTAAGGCATTGGACTACGGTTCGGAAGATCCCAGGTTCAAACCCCACAACCACCAAGTTGCCACTGTTGGGCCCTTGAGCAAGGCCCTTAACCCTCAACTGCTCAGATGTGTAATGAGATAGAAATGTACTGTAGGTCGCTCTGGATAAGAGCGTCTGCCAAATGCCTAAATATACTGTATGTTTTTTTCAAAAGTAATTGAATAAACATTAAAATAATAATAATAATAAAACAATGATAAACATTTAGAAAAAATCACAGCAAAATCAAAATTTATTCATTTGAATATATGAAATATCAGACGAAGTAATAATGTAAACATGCTACTAAAAATAATATAATAATAATAATAATAATAATATAAGCATATTAAGCATGTGATAAGCCACATGCAAAATTTATATTCAGGGTTTGTCCACTAAGGGCAATTTAGCCAGTAAGGATGCACTCAAGACGATGATGCCCATGAAGAACAACCACAGGACAGTTAAATTAAACTTTCCTTTAGAGTGTTGAGAAAAAAAATACTAAAATTGATGTATATTTTTATTAATGACCCACTTAAAAAAATTAGGTTTTGCTATTGCTATTTGCTATTGATGAATAATTCAACAATTCTGTACATTTGCTTCACACATCCAGTGCTGTTTTGGAACAGTTTTTGTTTTTACTCTATTATTCACTGGTTTGAAAGAAACTTTTTATGTTTTTTCTGTATATGGTGACATCAGCCAGCTACAGTGGATCCATCTGTGCATTTGTTTGTAATGCTACATACATGTAAGGTGTTGATTGTGGATCTGTCATTCTTAGACGATTTTATATAAATCATGTAAGATGTTTCAATCAATCAACCAATCAATCAATCAATTAGCCGATCAATATGTTATTTAAGACTCTATTTCTTTGTGAAATAACATGTTATTTTGTTTTGCTTATGATTAGTCTTACCTCTATGTCTTAGCTGGTTAAAGTGCCTGTCTAGTAAACAGGAAGTTCTTGGTTTGAATCCCAGCATTTACTCTTGTCATGCTCTTCTATATGAAGCAGTGGTACAGTAGTTCAGCAGATTGGATTCTTTAAATTAGTGATCAGAAGGTCAGCAGTTCAAGCCCATCTCCACACAACTGCCACTGGGGCCCTTGAGCAAGGGTACCTTAACCCTGTCTACTCCAAAGGCACCATATCCTGAAAAGAAATTCACTGAACAGTAAGTTATATGTGACATATAAAGGCTTCTTCTTCTTCTTAGATTTTTTGGAATTTATGACGCCCCAGAAATAACAATAGTTTAATTAAACAGTTTAATAAAAACCCATGAACTGCAGCTGGAACTTCTGTCAAAGCCCCAGTTACCGAAAATTAATCAACACATATTCAGACTAATGAGTATTCAATTTAGCAGTCACATATAAAAAAAAAAAATAAAAAAAAAAAGAATTCAACACATGAACTGGGAAAGTAATGCTAATAGTGTGAATGATAACTAGCACTTCAGAATTGTGAAAATGAACAGATATCCATCAAGATACAGTGTGAAATAAAGTATTTCCTTTATCAAGTGATGGTGAGTAAGAGTGTTTTTGTTTATCGAATTGAAGTTATATTCAATGTCACATATGACCATAGTGAACTGATTGAAACGATCAAACATCAGGATAATTGTGTGGGAAAATAGCGCTGCCAATCAAGAGCTCATGCTGTCTGTAATCGGCGTGCAGGATGACTGGCAGAATCGGCTTGCACACACACACACACACACACACACACACTTCAGCTGTAATTATACACCTTCTAGGCAGAACGATATCAGAATAACACCTAAAGTAACTAACAATCTAACAAGAGTGAAATTACCGAAAGCAGATTACTTTGGCCCTGGATTGACGCCGCCTCATGATCATCCCCCGTCACACATTTCTATTTCCCCTGACCTGCTTGGCTAATCTCCCAAGAGCGTTTAGGAGTGTATCACTCAACCCCAGAGCTGGTGACCGGAAAAAAAATGTTGAGGAAACGGCATCCGAGCCCAGAGCTCTCGACCTCCTCCAGCTCCGACATGCACACTGCAAATCACAAAGACGAGATAAACACAAATCCATGTATGTCCTCTGGTACGAATAGGATTAGACAGTTATTACAGCAGTGAAGGAAAGGACACTTTAGATTAGATTTACCTATGTAGTTTTCTTTTTTATATTTATATATATATATATATATATATATATATATATATATATATATATATATATATATTTTTTTTTTTTTTTTTTTTTTTTTTTTTGTAGTAACCGGCTGTAATGTTGATAACATGGTGATATTTCTTATGATATCACGGTGTCACAGATCATCTCTGCTCCTGTCTGGGATTCTCATGCGTCTGTCTCACTGGACTATTAAACACTGAACCAGCGAATGACCTCCAGAGTTCTTATTTCCTTCCCACATTTAAACACTATTCAGTCTGCACAGGTGCCGTCTGTTCTGAAACGGATGAAGCCTACGCAGGGCACGTCAATAAGTGACAGCCGTTGGTTGTGTCTTTGCTAACCGAAGTAATAAAGAAGGCTTTACTTACAAGATGAATCAAGTCAAGGAGTCATGAACTGAATTTCTTTTTTGCTGTTTTCTGACGTGAGAAGGTTTTGCTGCTTGGTATACCTGACCATAACTGACCAGTTGGAGATTTGGGGCACTTGAAAGGCAGAAACTAATATGTATTTATACTGAAAACATACAGGATGATTATCTCCACCAGCTACTTATGGTGGCACAAGAACCACTTTAGTTGTTTCATAACAATAGGGTAAATACTCATGTATTGTAAATGTTGATTTGGGTACGTAAAAAGTGTTTGCTAACATTAGGAGATTTTGTATAGATTTATGATCCAAAATTTATTTATTTCAGTACCATGCTGTAACAATGTAAAACATAAATAGAAAAGGGGATGAATACTTATGTAAGACTTTGCACTTTTAAAAAGCTGTTTGCAAAGAGAATTACCACCAGTCATCACTTTGCTATGTAGATTTGTGTGGAGAAAATAGGTCACTGTCAAACAAGTTTATTTATAAATTTTGTTTAAGGTAATGTACAAAATATGCATTATAGTAAGATCGTTCATCGCTCATCTTCTATACTGCTTCTCCTCTACATGGTCACAGGAGTCTATTAAAGTAAACTTTGGGCACATGGTAGGGTACACCCTGGACACGTACACACACACACTATGGGAAATTTGGGAATACCAATTAACATAAACTGCATGTTTTTGGACTGTGGGAGGAAACCAGAGTACCCGGAGGAAACCCACCAAGCACGAATAGAGCATGCAAACTTCATGAATACAGACCTGAGGTGGGAATTGAACCATCAACCCTGTAGGTGCCATATGGTAATAGTAAATAAAATATAAAATAAATTTAAAAAAAGGAATAGCTACAGCTTAATGAAAATCTGTGCAGAAGTTTAGGTAAAGAAAAAGAATAAGAATAAGAAAACTACATTGGCACCTTGAATATAGCTTTAGTCTTAGATGCTTACTGTATACCACCAATGATTTGTTGGTAAAAAGTAAATTAAATGTATTATTTCAGAGTAGCAATGAGGTAGCCTTCCAACATGGGAAGGCTAAAAACAAGTTATGAAGCTGTAGCATGAGACCTGTCTTGAGAAAGGTGTAGTCTCAAAATGACAAGCCACGGATTAAGTACCTGGGTAACTTTTTGACGTAAAAATTGGAGTCCACCATAAACTCCATTACATACAGCACAACACAGTCTACAACATTGACCACCATAGCCTACAATTCCCAACACTGTACTACACAGACATGTTCACACTCACCTGAGTTCTAATCATACACATGTGTTTCTAATCCGTCACACTGATTGGTATAAACAGGTTCTGGATTCATGCTCACTTTGAATGATTTGCTCAGTTGCTCACGCCTGGATTTACCAAGCCTTAGTTTTCTCATGTGGTGACACTTTGACCCAGTTCTGTTTTCTGGATTTGGATTTTTAATTTACCTGTGTTACTCTGTGATACGCCGACTGACCTGACCATCCTGTCCCTGTTAGTGACTCTGTTTTAGATCCTGGATATACAGTATACTGTATGTTCGTGTTGTTAGTCTGCATTTGCGTCTGTTAAAGTTTCTCTCAATCTCAGACTTTTTGCTTTTTTATTATCAGGCTTAAGCATATTTTCTTTTAAATTAGTCTCTTGTGGTTGATGTTGACATTTGCCTATTGACTGACTTTGACGCTAGATTTTGTCTCTAGTGGAAATGTGTGGGTTATGATGATATAAAAAGTCACCCTCTCATTTGAAACAATGAATCTCATAGAGGGCACATGAAATATGCAACATAATATGCAAAGCCAATATCCACTCCGTCGCAGAGCCAAACTCTGAAACATCATTGGATTTGATGTCCTTGACCATGTTCTTGTTCCAGGCAGTGGAGACAAACATATCCCTAGAACATGTGCTTGCTCACTTTCTGACAGTTCAATTACCCATAACACTATCTGTAGCATCTCCATACACTTAGGAGACCTGCTCGGTGGTACACCAGACTCTTTAAAATTAGAAGAAAGAAAAAAACTGAATATTTGGATCATCATCCTCCCCCAATCAAGGAACGTTATGAACAGTTATGTGCCAGATTATGTGATAATGTGAAATGTTTTTGGATGAATTTAGTTCTTTTTAGACAGGGAGATCTGCTGCACAGAAAGACAGGAAGACATGTATGTGGGCTTCAACCTGAAACAATAAAATCACTGATTACATTAAAACTGATCATATTATTTTTAGCTTCAATCTATTTAACTATTTCTAAAAACTTTTTACCCATCAACATATGTGCATAATAAGTAATAAAATACAGTATATAAGAAATCCTATAAAGAACAGAGCTGTACAGTACACATGCCCAGGGTTTCTGCCAATTTGTTTAAAAAAATGTGAGAAAATGAACAATGTACCGCTTGGAAATAAAAGAACAAATGTTTGGCGACAAAACTAATCTTCAAAGGTCAAAAACCAAATATATTACTGACTTCTGAGTTGGACAAAATGCACTGAAGAATACAGACCATGCACATGTTATTCACAAATGGGATAAATTGAAGAGATTTCAGAAGGCATCATTTTATGCTATTTGATTTGAGCACTCATTCCCTTTTTGTTTTCAAATACAGATGAGGGCAATTTTATACTAACCGTGTTTTCTGCAAAAAAAAAAAAAAAAGCACTGACTGTGCTGATATGAAGAAAGTGGATTTTGTAACACACATATAGCTAGCCTTAACATTATCAGCAATAGTAATAAATATGGACAAGAACAGGCAGATCACATGACCACATAAAATTACACTGTATAAAATTTGTAAATTTTTTGCTCAATATATTTGCACTTGCTAAGATTTAGACTTTTTCATATTTATAGTGGAACCAGTTCTTGTCATTGCATACCAATTAAAATCCCCAAATTATCAGATTTGTTGTTAATTCACTCAATGCAAAATTAAAATACTGACATTTAAATAATGCCAAACATTTGGCATTTAAAGTGAAGTGTTTTTGCCAAATGTTTATCTTCAATAATGTTTTTTTCCCCCTCCCAACGTTCACCTCCATTTTTAGTTTCCACATGTTTCCCAAGCTGTGACCTGATTGGTTGGGAGATTAAACTTGATGTCACTTTGCAGATGTCGTAACTTTGTTTCCTTTTTATTTTTACTTGCAAAAGTGAAGAAAAACACTTTTCAGCAACTTTTTAAAAGCAGCCATGTTCTGCCTGCTTTACACTCCCCCCCCCCCCCCCCCCTGGAATAGGGAGCTGGTGCATGAGAAAAAAAATGCAAAATGTGAAACCAGCTTGAGTAGGCAGCATTTATTACATTTTATACACATTTCCATTGTTGTAAGGTTCTACGTTAGACCTTTAAAGTATCCTCCGTAGGGACTCTTCACATGCTTCATGGTGCTAGATCAAGGGCCATGTTCCGTCCTGGTATTACCATTCATCCTGGGTTATTAAATCGCTAGTAAGCAGGCAGGATAGGAAGCTGTTCGTACCATTCCATGTGTCCTGAATGTGTCTCCAGGGATCGGATTTCATGAATAAATTTGACTAGGTGGTGCTTTGGTGCTGTCAGCAGAGACGTGTAGTTAATGCGCTACCGTTACTCCATTAGCATTATTTAAGTTTTTGAATAAATTTGATTTGTAGTTTCTTTTAAAGATGTAGATTTTACAACAAAGTTAATGTGTAGTGGATTCTAAATGTTTGAAAACACATTGACAACCCCCTTTTTTTTTTTTTTACTTTCTTTCTAAATAAAAATTAGTTTATTTAAAATAGGGTTTTACACAAACTTGAGTATTCAATGCTGCAAAAGATTTAAAACACTGATGCTTGCCTTCAAACCCCAAAACAGGCCAGCACTCTCTTACCTCAAAGCACTTATCACACTCAGCACTGCACAGTGCCGCTTTCTCCGATCTTCTATCATTGCTCGACTGGTCCCAAAATCTCTCTGGGTACAAGGGAGACATGCATCTTCTCTGTTCTGGCACTTAGGTGGTGTAATGGACTTCCCCTAAGTGTCCTAACAACTGAGTCACTGGCAAGCTCCAAACAATGTCTGAAGACCTATCATCTCCTGAATTACTTAAATTAGCACTTTAATTAAAATAATAAAACGAATAAATTGCCCCGGCTACATGCTCTTCTTATTATACTACTTTCACAAAAGAAAAGTTATAGACTGATGTTATTCTTAGTCTGTGTCATAGTGAACCAGTATCAGTATTTATTAATAGAAACTTCATAGCACTTCTGGAAGTCACTTTTGATAAGAGCATCTGCCAAATGCCATGAATGTAAATGTCTCCAAATGCCATGCCAGCCTGAGTGAACACTGTCATTACAGCAAAAAAAAAAGGGCATACCAAACACTAAAAAACAACAACTCATAAAGTAAAAAAATAAAAATCTGTAATGATTTCAATCATCCGTAACCACAGCTATAACATCAACCATAACATTCGCCCAGTATGCTCGTTGACATCTAGTGAATTTGAAGGCTGATTCAACACTTCACTGTTCCCTAAACCGTTCCTAACAGCTTCCTGCAGTGTGTCAGGGCTCATTATCCAGGTAAATGAAACCACTGCCATTAGAGAATACTGCCACATGAATAGGTGTACTTGGTCTGCCAAAATAACATCCACATGAATGACAGGAACCAAGGTTTCCAAGCAGAACATTGCCCAAAGCATCCATAGTGCATCCTGGTACCTGCTTTTACCTAGGTGGAGGGAAGATCTACAATATCTCTTCCATAGGTAAGTACATGCAACTGGCCATTAACATTATGTAAAAGATAGCATGATTTATCAGACTAGGCCATTTCTCTTCCATTTTTCAGTTCTGATGCTTATGTGCCCATTGTAGCTGCTTTCAGCATTGGACACGGGTCAACATGGGCACTCAGATGGATCTGAACCATATGAGGCAAATTACGATACTGTATGTTCTGACATCTTTCAATTTGAACTAGCATTAACTTTCTCGGCCACATTAGGCTTTACAGTGGGATAAGACTAGATATTTACATACAGTACAGCATTTGGCAGATGCTCTTACCCAGAGTGGCTTACATTTTTATCTTATTATACAACTGAGCAGTCGGGCCATGTTCAACGTCCCAACAGTGGCAACTTGGTAGTTATGGGACCTTTCAAGCCATAGTTCAATGCCTTAACTACTTGTGCTACCCCTGACAACCTATGCAACCCTCCTCATGAGCATCAATGCCATGGCTCCCCATGACCTTGCTGTCAGTTTATCGGTTATCCTTTCTTGGTCCACTGGATACTAGGAACATGACACAAGCCCTGTTGTTTTAGAGCTGCTCTGACACGGTTATCCAGCCATCACAATTTGGATAATATATTGAAAGTTGTTCAGCTTCTAATGCGTTCCCATTTTTCCTACTTCCAAAACATCTAGTTAGAGAACTAAATGCTCAATTGCTTTGAAATGTGTTTCAAACCTTGACAGGTGCCATTGTAACAAGATAAACCTGTCGGTGCTTTATATATTATACATTTTTTGGCTGAATTCAAAATGATTCAAATTCTATTACACCATATGTGGATACAGTAGCATATGCGGTGAATATAAATTCACCATTTGGGATTCAATTTAACTATGTGTTTTAAAAAATGCATGTAGTTTGACATTTTTTTTTTTGAGTTTTAAAAATATGAGAGCGAGAGGTGAAGAAGTTGGATTCTTTTCTCTAAATAGATAAAACTAATTTATTAAATCTATTTGTATTATATAAAGAATAAAACCTTTTCGGTATGCTGTTATGGGATTTAAATCCTCAGTCCTTTCCTTCGACTGCTTTTTTTTATTTTACTTGCAGATTGCATGGGATAAAAGTATCTGGCAATTAAACATGATGTCTGTCAGACTGAGCCATGATTTCATTGCTTTAAAAAGCCTGTTTAATTCATACCACTGTGATACTGTGAGTGCGGTGTGCTTTGATTTTTTTTTCACTCTGTGTGTGTTTCTACTTGATGTGCAAAAACAACATATTTGTTCTAATGTTGACAATGTTGTGGTTGGCATGGTGAGTAAATTCATTTCATAATCATAGATACAAGGGTGAAAAACACATGTCAGCACCACTCCATTGTACTCTGATGAAAGTTCCCAGGCCAGAATATTATAGTGTAATAATAATAATAATAAAAAGTGCTCTGTAAAATTCAAGTTATGCTCATCACGATTGTTTGTAAATGCTCGGTAACAGTGGTGAGCACTGGATCTAAAAGGGATTATAGGAGCATTTTACTGCAAAACAGCAGTGGATAACAAACCCTCCAGTGAGCTTATTATGGTAGTTGATATCCATTTTGTTCCATCCATCAAGTAGTTTGGTGATTTTTGCTTCTCGGAGCAGCCAGAGAGATCAGCGTGAGAGCTCTGACTCTGCACACACAGCTCACACTGCACACACATGCGTGCATGATCGATATCAACCATATGCGATTATGAAGTCTACAGAGGCAAAACAACAAGAATACAACATATTACACAAGTGGAAAAAAAAAAGAGATGAAAAAGAAAAGCAAGACAATGTTTATGGGTAAAAACAAATACACCAATGTTATTTTATTTGCTCGGTCTTGGATAAAGTAGATAAAAATATTAACTCAAAAATATCAAATAAAGGATTATACTGCATTGTAGTCATACACAACATTTTACTATTATAATAATAATAATGTTAATACATCATGATGTGCCATTAATTATATAGCATTATGACAGGAAGTGTCTGTTTCATCTTAATTCTGACCTTTTGGAGATCTTTTTGTCTGCTGTTGGTGAGTTGAAATGACTTCATCTGCTTTAACAGCATAAAGGTTGCGTGTGAGCAACAAAATTTCAGTGACACTTTACATTATGGCTACAAGACGCCTACATAAAACTTTGAAGGCAGCAATAGTTTCATAAAGAGAAATGATATTGTATATTTTCATATCATGATCATACACATTGTGCAAATTAATGCTGGTGGATTTTTGAAAGCTCATAAGGTGATTTGCAGAGGTGTTATGCAGCATGAGTTTGTCTTTATATACACATATTCAGCTTTACATAAATGAAAAAAGTATAGAAATTGAACAAATGTAATGGAAAAAAAGTATAAATTATAATTAGTAATTTTTTGTTTTTTGAGCTAGTCAAGGGCAATGGTGGCAAGGAAAAAAAAAACCTGAGATGACAAGAGGAAGAAACTTTGAGAAAAAAACAGAGTCAACTGGGAACCCATCCTTATTTGACGGATACCAAATAGTGCAACCATATATCAATCCCTGCTATATCAGTGTTATAAGGTTGAACATTCAGTTACATAACAGGATCTATGTTTGAGGTGATATAAAGTCTACTTTTGCTAATAAGTAATTTCTAGTCATTCTAACTATTGAGCGACTGTAGTCACATGCCATCAAAGAAAAACCACCTGCAAAAGCCTAGTCCAAGACCATCTTCATAATCCTCAGTCACCACACATATCCCCAAGCAGGCAATGCAGTGCCAACCTTAGCAGCAGCTAGAGATCTTTATGAGATGAGATTTTTAACCAGAAGGTGTCAGAATGGGACGGGATCACTAGGAATGACAGAGAGAGAGAGAGGGAGAGTGAGAGCAGTTACAGTAGATATACTGTATTTTCAGTCACATACAGTAAGGGCTTCCTTAGTACTTCAACTAATCACTTCACTATCAGCAACCACAAGTGATAAGTTAGAGGGGGAGACCAAACATACTCTATGTAAATGAGTCCTCTAGATCTGCAATAAAAAGCTTTTGTAAGAAAAAAATCCTGTCCCCACTGTAGTTTTCATAATATGGGGTACCAACAAACAGACAGAAGTTCAATTCAAGTAGGCATAACAGATCATAAATCACTAGCTGCTCACTGAGGTACCGGGGTACCTCACTAAAGACCATTTAGTGATTTTTAATGCAAAATTTGTATTTTAAAATCAATGCAAAACTTCACTCAGAGCCAGTACAGTATGGATGTGAAAGGGATGATGTGCTCATATATTCTGGCTCTTCTTTCTGGACTATGAAATGTGAAATGTAAAACGGTTATTTAGTAATTTTATCTATATTTGCTTCAATAAAAGACTGGACTCTTTAACAAAGTCTTTAACTATTGTCACTGTGCAAACTTTGCAAAATTAAGTAGAAGAAATGTACTGTAGATAAGCATCTGATGTCTAGTGTCATTCACACACTCCTTAACTTTATTAAACTGTCTCTCATCTGGCTTTGCTAAAACACATACATTAGCAAAACAGTGTAAATTAATACTCTGTTTACAAATATGACCCAGAGGAGGCACATAACGAAACAATAGTAGTGGGCCTAAAACAGAACCCAGAGGAACACCAAAATTCAGTACTGTATTATGCATTTCACTGCATATCGTACTGTGCATGACTGTGTATGTGACAAATAAAATTTTAATTTGATTTGATAATAATCAGTCCATTAAGACCTGAGCCAGGAGAGGGCTATTCCCTTAACTCCTACAACATTTTCTCATCTATCAAGGAGTGTAATATGATCAACTGTGTTATACTGTAAGCTGCACTAAGAAACTAGTACGTTCAATTGTGGATAGCTTTCACTGTATGTTTTGGTTCATTATACATCTGCAATATGAAGCAGCATCCTATTGGTTTTGCAATAGGATCTGAGCAGAGAGTATAGCACTATACAGTTCAGAATTCATTCTGCTAATTTTATCAGCATTCAGGTCATCAATAAACACCAATGACCTGGCAGCCATAAATGTGTAATGCCCTTCCTTTCTTTCTCACTCATTCTCTTTCCATCATTCTGTTACAACATTTTAGTTTCATTAGTCCAAAGAACCTTACAAACTTTTCTGGCAAAGACTAATCAGGCCATTCTGTTTTTGAACATTACAGTGGCTTGCACTTTTTTTTATTTCATAAAGGGCCCTCTTTACTGTAGACTTTGCCAATGACTGGTTTACCTCCTCAAACATGTTCATGACTTGGCAAGATGTTCTAGATTTGGCAAGTTCTTCTTGACATGCCGATGCTTTTTTGAATGTTCCAAACTTTTTTATCGGCCACTCCCAATGTTTTTGCGGAGGTACACCCTGGATGGGGTGCCAATCCAATGCAAGGCATAAATGGAGCTGTCACTGATATGTTAAGTTATACAACAGTTAGTTTCCATGAAGTAATACAGTTGGACAACAGTCGTTACATGAGTAGTGATATCACACAGTATCAGTACTAGGATGTTTAAATATACTGTATGTATCACTACACAGCCCAGGTGTAATGATCAATACCCAGCTCTGCCCATCTTGATTATTTAGTTTCTCCAGTCACAGAGGGACATATGATAAAATATCTGATTAAATAAATCAAATCATGTACAAATCATTTGTAGGAAGTCAGCTTTCTTAAAAAAAATCAGAGATGGAAAAGTATACATTTTGTTTTCAATTGCTTCATTAAAACCAAAAGATTTACTTAATGTCAACCTGCTAAACATCTCTATGGTTACTTGAGGCAAATAATAACAGTAGAAGATGTTCAGCTGAGAAGAAAGGTCGCTAACCTCTGCTGTTTTTTGTTGTTGATATTGTCATGTCTCATCATCACTTTCACACAACATAACACATATACACAAATCAGCTACAAACTCCAGCATTAATGGAGAAAGTGTGCTACAGCCTTAAGGCAAGACATTACAAGCTAATAGGGTAATTATTTTTTAACAATAAACAACTGGAAAATGAATTTGACAGTATGACATTTGTTGGAATATATTTTCTTAATTGTTTGATTACAAAAAAAATAAATTTTTAATTCAAAGTCTAATATAAATCAAACAATAATAAATATTTATGGAAATTCCTCTGTAATATCCTTTCAATTAGGGATGCACATATAAAATTCATGTATGCAGGTCAACTGTTTTCCAAGAAAGAAAGACATGGTATAATGTCTTCCTGCTTTAATTAACAAGGTTTATGAGCTTCATAAAGAATATTTATGTATATTGTATATTATAATTTAAAACATAGATATAGGTGATGATCACAGTTGGACAAGAGCAGTGAACATATCCGTGACTGTCATTTTCCTTATATTAATATAAGTCTAATTATATAATAATATATTGCCTAAAGTCAAGAAAAAATGTGTTCCTCATTTCAAGTGTTATACCATAATACCATAAAAACTAATGAACTGGTAATGAACGTTTATGTACAAGACATATGTTCAGGAATGGCTTACGGTGGTGTCATGAACACCTTTACGACGATCTTACACCAACGTCCCAACACTCCTGTCCTTTGCATTCCATGTCTGTATGAGTCAGTTCTGCAGCTTTTCAGTAACACAATTCAATATTTATCTTTTTTTTTTAATGCATCTCACCTTCAATAACCTTACCCACCATCTGTACACTGTGCAAATAAACCAAGCCTCAAACTGTACATATCTTTCTATGTTTAAAAAGGCACTGCAGAGTAAAAAGTTCACCTGCAATGAAACACACCAGTGGGATTGAGTTCAGAGTGTACTAATGAATGCTGTGCGCTTCTGATTCACTTCTGAATAAGGAATGCGCCTTAACGTAACTCGGCCGATAATGTTTAACTGAGAGCTATTCCAAGAATTATGTGAAGGCCATTAGAGGAGATCCTTAGCACTCTTAAAAGGGGGATAAGAGAAAGAATGATAGTTTTTTTGAATCTATAACGTGAATATGATCGTCAAAAAGCACGTCTGTGTGGATGGGGAAAATGGTAAGAATGCTAAAAGGATGTATATATTTCTCAATCGCTTTCCTCAGACATTTTACGGTTATTGTTTGAGCCTAAAATATAATTTATGTGAATAATTATTTGTAATCAAATTTAATCATGCGTTTAATGCAAATACGACGATTAATCCGATGTAAATGAAGACAACCTTAACAATTCATAATTTACCAGGCCAGATTAATACTCTGTGCTTAACTATCACCGTATAAATGCATTAACATTAATTAAATCCGTGAGAGCACAGCACGCTCACCACAGTTCACCTATGCAAACCCAGCAGCAGGAAGTGCCAAGTATGTAGGTGGTCTCTGAGCAAAATGAAGAAGGGGATTTACATTAGTATTAATAAAGCATTGGATTTTTAGACTAAAGCCATAAACATGGGCCGGGGGGGGGGGGGGGTGGGGGGGGAACTCATCAGTTGTTGTTATAGCTGTAGTCGGAGTAAGGGGCTGAAGTCGGGAAGGGTCACTCTGAATCTCATTACAGCCATAAAGAGGAAAATCGAGATATGACCTTTTCTGCTGTGTGACAAAGCTAAAGGTCAATGCGAATGGCATATTAAAGCTTGCAAACCGCCACACCTCGAGATTAAGCAGATGCTCTCGGGACCACATCGAGACCCTGAGTATTGAGCAAGATATGGACTGGAAAAGAAATAAGATGCACTAGAGGGCCTCAAAAAATGGTGCTGTAGATCGCTGTGTGCATCACCACACCAGTCGGGTCATTAGGCTTCCCACAGGGAGTGCACGGACCACTGTTTAAGGTTGTCTTCACACTTAATCCGAATGATTGAGTCTCTTCCCAGAATCAATTCAGGGTTTGTTTAGAGGAGGACATCATCACTTCAGGCATTTTCTATCTGAACTGTGGGTGGATTGTGTAGTACATCAATTCTGCCTTCTACTTCATACAAAACATGAAATTAATAAACAAACAAACAAGCACTGTCAATCATTTTCTATACCACTTACTCTCTAAAGGGTAGTGGGAGGACTGGAGCCTATCCCAGGAGACTCCCAGGGGATATAGTCCAGACAAGGTGCCAGTCCATCACCGGGCACAAGCACACACATACAGTACCCACACACTCACTATAGGAAATTTGGAAATGCTCATTAACTGAATCTGCATGTGTTTTGAATGTGGGAGGAAACCAGCGTACCCAGAGGAAATCCACCAAGCATGGAGAGAACATACACAAACACAGACCCAAACATAGGCATCCTCAACATAATTACAGTTATGCCATTTAGTATCTCATAATTGCAATTGAGTTGTGCACACAATTAAATTTGGGGTTTGATTCCCCGGCCAGGCTCGATTCCCGTCTCTGTGTGCATGGAGTTTGCATGTTCTCCCCATGCTTGGTGGGTTTCCTCCGGGTACTCCGGTTTCCTCCCACAGTCCAAAGATATGCAGGTTAGGCTAATTGGTGTTCCATCTCATGCCCCAAGCCTCCTGGGATAGGCTCCAGGTCCCCGCGACCCTGAATTACGGTTAATTTGGGAACACCAATTAGCCTGACCTGTCTATCTTTGGACTGTGGGAGGAAACCAGCGTACCCAGAGGAAATCCACCAAGCATGGAGAGAACATACACAAACACAGACCCAAACATAGGCATCCTCAACATAATTACAGTTATGCCATTTAGTATCTCATGATTGCAATTGAGTTGTGCACACAATTAAATATCAGAGCACACACTCATAAACACACAATAAATGAAATAAAATGCTAAATATTTGCAGGTACTGGATCAAGTGCTATTTTATAAGCAGCATATTAAACTCACTCATTCACTCACACATCATCTATACCACTTTATCCTGTTTTCAGGGTCACAGGGGGCCTGGAGCCTATCCCAGGAGGGGGGAGTATACCCTGGACAGGGTGCCAATCCATCGCAGGGCACACACACATACAGTGCACACACACTCATTCACACTACAGGCAATTTGGAAAACCAAATTAGCCTAACCTGCATGTTTTTGGACTGTGGGAGGAAACCGGAGTACCCGGAGGAAACCCACCAAGCATGGGGAGAACATGCAAACTCCATGCACACAGAAGCGGGAATCGAACCTGGCTGGGAATCGAACCCGGACGGTGCAAGGCGACTTAGCAAGGCTAACCACTACATCACCATCCTGCCGGCATAATAAACTATTATCAACTATTATATATCATTAAGACTATACATGCAATGAGATATTGCCAATATATTAGCTGCCTATTAAATCTATAAAATATTTAAATTGCCATATTCTCATTCATTAATTAGGCTTTTTAAATAAATGAATGTGTTAGTACACAACACTGTATTACATTTTACAATAAACGAAATGATATTTCTATTTGTTCAGTCTGCATTTTTTTTATCCACAGTTTTTTTTGTTGGAAAAAAAACTTTTTTTTAGCAATTTAAAAAAAATATATATATTTTTGAAAAATTTTGCTACAGTATAAATTATTCAATCATATTTGATTATTTGTCACATTTTTCTTACAGCAGAATGAAAAGATTACTTAGATAACTTAGGAAGAGCGCAGGGTCAGCCATGATCCAGCACCCGTGGAGCAGATCAGCTTAAGGGCCACTCATTTTGAACAAGTTGGATCTTGACTTAAACATGTGTAACCCAAGTCATAATACGATGGATGAGGATGGGTTCCCTGTTGAGTCTGGTTCTTCTCAAGATTTCTTCCTTGTCACCATCGCCCTCGGCTTGCTCAGGGGACAATCTGGTCATTATGATTCATACACATTCACATTTCATACAAACTTCCATAATTTCTTTCGATTGTGTAAAGCTGTTCTGCAACAATGACAATGGTTAAAATAAAATTTTATGGAATTGTTGCGTGTATGTATATATATATATATATATATATATATATATATATATATGACTGACTCCAAATACAATCCTTGTACTTGCATACAAGAACAGGATCTTAGCAATCATAAGGCCCTGTGAGGTCACCTACGCCCTCTGTAATGCATAGACAGTGCATTGCAAAAGTATTCATACCCCTTGAACTTTGCCACATTTTGTCACTTTACAACCACTTACTAATTAGGTGACTTCTGAAGGCAATTGGTTCCACTGGATGTTACAGTAGTTCCTTTAGGGGTACTTCACGCAACACTTTTCAGATATTTAGAAAACTCTATATCATTTTCCTTCCACTTCACAACTACAGTAAGTGGCACTTTGTGTTGGTCTATCACATAAAATATCAATAAAATACATTAACGTTTGTGCTTGTAACGTGACAAAATGAGGAATGATTGCTTTTGCAAGGCACTGTACAGTATATATATTATAACATGTTAGTTCAACATGAGGCTTTTCTACACAAGAGTGAATTTAAATGATACGCCATCCTTTCCCTGCCTCATCTAGAATCATTGCGGAGAGCAGAGCGAAGCTTTCAGACATGACTGGCCATATGGATCTTAAAGGGACACAGTGTCATTGTCCTTCTCAGCTCCTAAAGAACAATCAGAGTGCAGACGACCTTTTTGATGAATTAATAATTAATACAGTAATTGGTGTGTCTGTGAAGGGTGGCGCTGGTGGGGTGGTGGTGGTGGGAGGGCGGTGAGTGGGGGTTGTGTGGGTGCATCTGTCCACTGAGCACACAGCGGCGTCCATCCACGGACAGGAGCACCGCTGATTACCTTGATCCGCACAGCGGCAAAGGGCAAACAGGATATCAAATATTCACTATAGAGAACACACACAATTATGTGCGACTTAATGGAGTTTAAAGAGAAAATAAAGAGAAGCCGAATTGGGGGATAGAACCGGACAGTGGTTGACACACACACACACACACACACCTGTAGCTACGAGATGCAGTTAGCAGCTGAGGTCACCTTGCATCATTAGTATCGCCTCATTAAACAGCTCTATTCGGTGTCATAAAGAGGTCCATCCGTGACCATCAGGTAGTAATATTGAATATGTCATAATACAGCTCAAATGGCTGGTCATTTTATACTGGGAAAAAATCACAAAGCGAGACTATGGCAGATATTAAAGTGATTTAAAATCAGCAGGCTTATCATAACCCAATGCTTCAAAGTTTAGCTGGATTGATATCTTCTAGGCTACTGCGGTCTCTCTCTCTCTCTCTCTCTCTCTCTCTCTCTCTCTCTCTCTCTCGCTCTGTCCCTCTCTCTCGCTCTGTCCCTCTTTGATTTTCCAATGTGTTTGTCCATCTATCTGATGTTGATGAATGCCTTCTGTCATCTTTGCTCACATTCTGCCCAAGTCTACACATCACGCCTCGTCAGCCCGACTTTGATATCCATTAAGGTGCAATTATGTTAAAGATCCTGTATCTGTTATTTGACATTTAGCCGTGCATGCAGATGAGCAGTGAGGTCACGCTCTAATCGAAGGCCCGCACTCGGTGACTCTAAGTGCCTCTGAGGTTTACTAATTGGCCCTTGGAACGCTAATGCTAAAGAGTGATTGATGCGCTCTCACAAAGCCAGACTTTGTGATCTGCATTCAGCCAATCAAGGTACTGCAGAATAAATGGGAAAAAAAAGAAGAAAAAAAAAGAAGAAGAAGCAGGGCCTTGTTTCCATGGCGTCTGTAGAGCGAAAAAAGAGAAAATGTGGTAAACAGGAGCTTAAATTAGGAGTGAGGCTGGGTTATCAGAGCGGTAAAGTAACACGATGATGGAAGATGATGGTTTTGTTTTTGTGTCGACCTTTTGTACGTCAGCGAGGGGATTCACCGCAGAGCAACAGAGGCTGTTTTTTTCTGAGTTGGATAAAAGGTTAGGGGACTCGAGTGCTCGCTGCAGATCCCAACTGTTCAAACAGCTCACTGAGTGATTCGTTTTGATATTTCATTTCTGTAGACATTTTTAGGGATTTCTAAGCGCTACTAAGTAATCTCAGTCATCCATGCATTTTTATTTATGGTGTTGTTTTTCAAGCCGTGTGAACGTTCAGCCGTTTGCTTTTTAAAAGTAAAACACCAAGGGATGGACTTGAATTCCTTTTCCAAAAATTGCTTCGGCTGTTTAAAACACAGTGGTGCTAATAAAATGCCATGCAGAGCGATTATTCAGATTGGTTTATTTCATATTGCCTAGTCTTTTCTCTCTGAATTAATCATTAAAAAAAGAAGCCTGGCGTAGGAGGGTTGTTGCATGTTGTATTTTCAGGACTGGCAGCTTCTCAGAGGCAGTTTTTCTTCTTTTTTTTTCTCCTTTTTTTTGACGATCACCTCTAGCACGCATGGAAAATAAAGAGAGAGAGAGAGAGAGAGAAATAATAAATAAAAACAAGGGATATTTCCATTTTGAAACATTTTGGCACATTCTGCACCCACAGTGGGATTGGAGTTGAAAAGCACCTAACAACATGCGCCCTGCGGGTGGTCGAGAGGAAAATAAAAATAAAAAATAAAAAAAGAAAGTCAGAAACAACCAGAAGTTGTCCTAAAAATGTCTGAAACCAGGCATCGTTAAAACAGGATCTAGAGGAGGAGAGGATCGGTGCTGAAAACGATGCTCTGACTTCACTGGGACCTCGTTACTGATTCAGAGCAGTCAGTAATTTAGACAAGGCCAGGTGAGTTTGAGGAAAAGCCCTCTCTGTATTCCCACATAGAATGAAAGAGTTGTCACATACCTGCTCTCTCTCTCTCTATCTCTCTCTCTCTCTCTTTTTTATTAACCTTTCGATCAGACATTATAGACCCTGAGATAACAACTGGACCAAACGTGTCAAAACTGTTTTTCTAACAGACTTCAATTGCTCAGCTGGGATGCATTTTATATAGTCTGTAAAAAAAAAAAAAAAAGAAACAGCTGTGATTCGTAGCACAAAACATTTAGTCTATGAGTGCATATACCTTAGCAGAGACAAGAAAATTGAGTAAGCCGCCTAAACCTGAATCCAGACCTTATTGACTTCCTGTCACTTTAATCCACATAATAACTATCCGCCGTAGCAGAATTAATCCTCTACGTGGTGTGAATCTTCTCATACTGTCTGAATTTCCTCTCTGGTATCCAGTATCACATCCTCTATGCAGAGCCCTGAGCCAAGGCCAAACACTTACTCAGTTGAGCAGCCTCGAAGCCATGCTCACTGAATCTTAACGTTCTTATTCCCCACAGAGAACATGCCTCGCATTGAACACTTCCTACAGCAAGTAGCATTTTACCAACCGTAACTTCTCCGATTTGCTCTCGTCCCCATACACTGCACTTGTCAAGATTTATACACAAAACCAGCTTTAAACTGCTATAGCAGGATGTGAGACATGGAAGACTCCTCTAATGCACAGGCAAACGTCTGAGTGAAGGAGAAAAGAAAAGAAAAAAAAATCACATATTGCTATAACTGAATAGCGATTGGCATAAGCTCATTCTGCCCAGACCAGGGATTTAATCAAACCTGCTGACTGCTCAATTCCCTAAGCTCACTCAAATAAAAGCTCGCCCACACAATACCAGGCCAATCTGCCACTGTTATACAATTGAGACTGACTCACATCACCACAGTCTGGAGGTACGGCATATGTGTGGATATATATGAACACATTTTTCCCCCTGTCTCAACTGATGGTACATTTTTCTAAGATGTTTCTATGGATTTCCATATAAATGTTGGATTCTCAAATCAGAAGATATTGATCCAGTAGTTTCTATACCAAGTGCTCACATAATTTATGACTAATATTACTCAGATAAAGAAAACATCATTTAACAAAGAACACATCGAGTTTTCTTTAAAGAGATTCAATTTATTTATCATTTATGGAAGGAGTCTCCAGTGTCAGTGCTTTGTAAAAGTTAGAGGTAAATATCTGTAACTTTTCTAACACAGGAAAGCCAAAAAAAGAAAGTTGAAATGATTTTATACTGGAAAACGTAATGATTATATAAATGATAGATGTAAAAACTTGTTTTGCTGATGTTTCACAACATTAAATATAACTATAATGACATAAAAGATATGATGCGTAAACATACTGTAGATGTTTTCAAAACGTTGTGTCAGAGAAATAAATAAAGATTTTATACATGCTGTTATCAAATTATAATTAGCATTGGTTTGGGTATGGTAACTTCATTTTATGTTGAGCAACATTAGTCCACCCCATCATTGATTATTTTCCTATAACAGCATGCCCCATTATGTTTTATATCTTTCTTCACAGGGGCTATAAATGTGATATCTGCTTGTTTTGAAAGGCCCTCGGTTCACCCCTGAATTTTTAATACTATGACTCGACATGATGGTGTTTAATGACTCATATTAAAGGAGACACTTGGGCCTTTAATAATTACTAGTTGACAATAAATACAATATTTTATTTTACATAATCATAACTATTCACTGAGGTGGAATTAAATCTTCTACGTGGTGTGAATCTTATTGTCTGGATTTCTCCTCCAGTATGCAGTATCACATATTTTATGCTGAGCCTAAGAACCTAAGACATCTTGTCAGAAAAAAAAAATGCGATTTGAGATCACTTAAATGCTTGATGAAGTTGCATTGTAAAAACGGACAGTAGAATTTTACAGCTATGTTTAATAGTGAAAGTACGAGCATTTCCACAGCCACAATTTAATGAGAACTTACAAAATTGAGACTAAACAGCTACAGTATATGGAAATATGAAAAAAAAAAAAACACTTCAAAGGATTCAAAGTTTCACTTTTCTAGGTTTGGACTTTGGAGCAGTAGAAAAAAGTCATATGACCTGAGGTGTCCAGATTGATCCTAATCCAGAGCGATGGATGCATCAGGTGAAGAAGGGAAGCATCATGCATAGTGCCCACTGTACATGTCTCTGAAGACAGTGTTATGATCTGGTGTTGCTTCAGTTGCTCAGGTCTAGATTCAGCAATGTTATGATCAGCTGATGACCTGAATGTATCCAATAACCAGGTTATCACATCTACCAGGTTTTTCTTCCCTGGCGATATTCTAGGACTATTCTAGGACTACACTTGGTGCTGTCAAAGGTGAACAACTTTAGGGTGTACCTTTTTTTGTATGTGTGTGTGTCTGTGCACCATTATGTCTTGTTACAATTATGACTTCTTACAAAATCAGCTAGGGTGGCTGATCAAGCTGATTTTGACCAAGACTACCCACTCCAGGATAAAATCATAGTCTTCTAGAAAATTTGACCAATTCTACCTACTTCTGCAGAGTTTGATCAATACTGCCCAAGCTTGCATGAAGTATCACCAATGCCCAATACTCTAGTTTAAAGCAGGTTTAAAGAATCCCACGAACTTCTGCAGAACGTTTTATGCAATCCTGCAGTACTCTTGACTAATGGCAGCGTCTCCCTCAAAGTCTGGACAAGCCCTCTACTTCTGCTCTATAATTTACCAATTTTGCCCACTCCCACTGAAGGTCTGACCAATTCTGTCCACCCTCACTGAAAATGTAACAATTCCCACCCATTCCCAAAGACAATGTTAACAATTTCTCCAAAGTGACCAACTCTACCCAGCCCACAGAAATTTTGACCAACAACCGTACTCACCAGAATCTTTGACTATCCTGTCGACTCCCACAGAAAGTTTGACCACATCCCCCATTCTTTCAGACTGACTTGACTGATGCAATATCCAAAAGTTTGGCCAATTGTCTCCAGCATAAACTTTCTATTAATTCTCTGCAGTATACTCCTGCAGAAATTCAACCAATCCCGCCAACTCCTGCAGACAGTATAACCAAGTTTATTCTGCAATCTTCCCATCAAACAACCCATTCATAGCCACATGAAAGTAAACGGTGCATGTTCCCACAATTTTTTGTTGGGTTTCACAAGATCTACTTTGCACAGTGGGAAAATGAACAAAACTGGAATCATACTCTTTTATAAAATTCCCTTTATTTTCAAACACGGTGCACAGACACAACCCCATTTTACATTGTTCATATTTTCACCATATTTGCATTTCAAAGAAATTGTGAACAGGACACAGCCTCAATGCATAATTAGGTAACAATATAAAATAATATGGATCAAATGATAGAAGTGAGGGATAATGATGGCCTATAATTTCTTTACATGAACGACAACATGAATAAAAACTAATTGTTGCTGCCCATTTAAAAACAACAACAAATTAGTTATGAATCTTTGTGGACCGACATTAACCTCCTGCAAGCTTTTAATTTTACGAGTTGTTGCTATACTGCGTCTCCAATCTAATCCGCAGCGTTTTAGGGCCATGTAATCGATTCTGTGAGGACTCTATTGTGGCTGATGTCCTGGAGAGCAGATTTCTGATGAGCTCATCAGAAGATTTGGTTTTGCACATTACCCTCGTTTAATCTAATGCAAAGCTAATTCCTAACTGAAAGGTTTCTGGGGAGACAAATCTTTGCCAGAAGGTTCTATCCTCCAAAGCATGTGCACATAAATGCATGACATCATCACAAAATCACACAAATAACAATCCCGGGAGTGTGAGTAGAGTTGGGGAAAATAGAGAAAAAGAGTAAAGGAAAGGGAGGAGGGGGTGATGAAAAGCAGACTTCACTCATTTAGTCTTCTAGGAATCCTCCTCTCGCAGTGTTGACACCAAATTTAGACAGAAATCATCTGAGATTCCTCCTTCAAAGATTTATTTGGGGAAAATACGCAAAACTCAGGAAGTGTAGCATCAAAAATAGTACAACACTGCCGGATACACGCATTCCATCATACAGGTATTTCAAAGTTCCGTCACAGATAAGTACCACTCAGGGAAATAAAAGATCAATAAGATGGAGATAAACATATTTTCCTCGTTTTTCTCCCAATACAAGACTCATAATTGATTTATCAGGTTGAATTAAAGCTAAGACAAATCTCACCTTGCTGCTAAATGTTATGTATCTGCTCTCTGAACAACAAAAGGTCTTTCAAAAGGCCAATCCTGATAACCAAATATATCTATATATTTATTACCCATGCTAGTGAAAGATTTACAGCCCAAGAGTTGCTTTCTAAGAGCCACCTGAGACATGACGGCGAACGTGAGTCATGCCAGAACCAAGAGGCGACACCAAAGAGCAGTCCATTGCCAGACAGCAGGGAGGAAACAATAGACATGACCCAGCAGATGGCCATTTGACCTCTGGCCTTGCAGTCAGGACTAAGCAGAATGACAGTGAGGACTGTACTGGGTCAAATATTCCATTCCTGACTTCCAATCCTTATTCGCTTCGCCTGTTTCATGATGCGACTCAATCATCCTCAGTGCCACTCCGACAGTTCTATTTTCTCTCGTGTACCTCTGTCCATGTTGTTCAGTTTTCATTTCATTACTTTTAAAAACCAGATCATGCTTCAATAGCGACGCTAGTTGGGTCCCTCTGCAGCTGGTGGCTTATTAAGTTTCTATGGCAACCCTCTACATCCGTTCATGCAGTTTTTCATCCAACAGGGAGCCCTTGGGTAAAATGCTTCTATGTCTGTTTGTGTGTCTGTGTGTGTGTCTTTGTGTGTGTGTGTGTGTGTGTGTGTGCACGCATGCAATGGTAACAGGGTTGCAAAGATTTAGGGAAAGGAACCAGATTGCGGTATTACTTATTGCTCCACGCTCCATTTAACCCATGATTGAATGCCCCAAATGCAGCGTGCACACTGACACGGACAACACCTTCATTTTTCTGCAGCAGATCACAGCATAATGATCATAATCAACGCCGTTTCGTCTGTGCACAGGGGATTCCCAGCTTTGAAGAAAAAAAAAAACGTGTCTTCTTTGTTTGATCCAGGGGTTTCTCTGCTATTTCTCTTAAGTGGAGAATAAATTAAGATTAATGCAGATGTCTGTGCGAGTTAAGGCCATTGATCAGGATGTGCTTTTTTTTTCTCTTTCTCTTTTCCTTGTCCTTCATTTCCTTCACTTTGTTCGGTCCAACAGTCTTTTGAGGACAGCTGGAAAATAATTTAATGCAGTATAATTTAATAAGCCTGATTTCAATTTCATCGGGCAATTTACTATTCTACAGTATGTGAAGCTTATGTGAAAGCATTTCCAATAAAATAAAAATTTCTCAGGCCTGCGGATAATTAATTATTCCAGTTGCTGAGAAAGTGTCTGTCTTATCTTCAAATGACTCCGGGACGAAAGCATGAACACTGGATGAAGTATCTCGCATCCAATTTCATACAATCATGCGAAGGTCGCTCTGCTAACATAGGGTTATTAATATCTAATAAGATGATGGGTCGTCATATTAAAAGTAAAGAGAATCAATTTGAAAGGAGACAATGTTATTTCAGTAGATTTGATAAGCCTGAATATTTGATCGTATTAAACTGACATTATATGCCTCGTATATTATCATTCTCATTCAAATCTCTTTTTTTTTTTTTTTCAGTTTTAACCTGTCTGCAGTCTGTCTGGTTCTTTCATTTGCCAAAATGACACTCGGACTAATTCATTATCTACACATTCTCAGACATCTTTATAATTTACCATAGGGTCAAAAAATCTAACTAAACCACCAGGAACCTGTCTGTCTGAAGTTATATGAATAAAGGATATTTCCGAAGCAATATTACAGTATTATTCTGTAATATAGGTGAATAAAAAAGGAGCATTATGGATATGACATTTTAAACTCATATTGTCTTAAATTGTAAAGAAAGTTTGTAACAAGATCAGTATCTGTCAAATGACATAACTCAGGCAAAATGAGCCATGTTCCCACAAAAATAAAAATCGGGCCACAAATTGACCACAGTAAGAACTCGGCAAGAGTGAAGTAGAATCCAGTAAGGATGTAATATTGTCTCATTTGACGTGGAACTGCCATGCTTCTTTGGACATGTTTAAAAAAAAACCTGCTGAGAATGTGGTCAGAGCAAGACACAGGAAGAACTTAATAAAGACGTAGTAACGACGGCGTTGTCCGGGTTAACTACCATCTCTTACGGACATCATTGACGTACTACAAGCTTGGCATCAATGGGAAGATACGATGGCGTTCTGACAGAGGTGTCTTTGAGATGTTGTTACGACAATGGAGTTCTCACAAGTTAGATCTACACCATGTTGTTTAAGCTCGTATTACAGTATGTTCTTTACACTTAGGGGTTTTGATGGTGAAGGGCCTTGCTCAAGGGCGCAACAGGGTCAACTTGGTAGTGGAGGTCAGTGTTGGAGGACGTTACTTTTTAAAGAAACTAATTACATTACAAAATGACTGTCTTTAAAAAGTAATGAATTACATTACAGCGTTACTTTCCCAATTCAGAAAATGAAAACTCCTTTGTGATTCCTCATGCTTGTTGTTTTAGTCAAGACCTTTATAATTATTCTACCATCATCACTCAGTGATGTTTGGCCCATAATCTGTTACAGGAACTACCTATCTCACCTACCGTGAGTTTTGGCGGTGTAATTACATTTCCATCTTTCTGTCTAATACATGTTGAATTTAACATTAGTGGCAACATGATAAAAGAACTGGACAGGAATGTGGGTAAGAAGTAGGATGAACTTAAAAACACATTTCCAGTTTGACCCTGCTCCCACTGCGTTCTTCAATATTTTTAGGAAGCAGTGGAAACTTCTTGGTCTTTGTCGGAGTATGACAATTCCCTAAGATATTAGTAGACATATAACAAAATGTTCTACAACATCTATCTATCTATCTATCTATCTATCTATCTATCTATCTATCTATCTATCTATCTATCTGTCTGTCTGTCTGTCTGTCTGTCTGTCTGTCTGTCTTTCTTTCTTTCTTTCTTTCTTCATGGATTAATTTTGAAAGGAATTTCCAGAGCACTTTATAATGGTCAGAAATAAACCTTTTAAATTTTTATTTCCAGTAGAATCACAAACTGAATTACTTGTTTTAACAGTTTAGGATAGAAAAAAACAGTGGTTGGTGAGAGAAGACTAAATGCATACATAAATACACAATACATACATACTGTACATACATCTAGAAACTTTTTTAGTCCAACTGGGGACTGCAGGTGTGCAGCCTGAGTACTGAAGATCACAGCGGTGATGATATGAACTGCATGACCTTGAGTGTGATATTGCTTTTAAACAATGGTATAGTTCAACTGGCAGAACTAAATAACCGTGACTGGTGACTGACAGTGTAATAAACAGGGGTGAAAGTAGTTTTACAAATTACTGGCAATATGTACCCAAAAGTTGAGAAGAATAAATCATGGAGCTGGTGCACAGTCCTGTAAATGTAAGTTTTACTTATATTTCCACTTATTACACTTTAGAATATCAGCTGTGTTATCTTCTGGGTTCTGGGGGTTAAATCCCAAATAATATTAAATAGACAGGTAGTATAATATGTAGGGTCTATTACTTGTTCCACTCACCACGTCATGCTCTTAATCAGGGGTTTGAGAGGTCTTTGGGACTTAGCCTTGTGTTAGAAGCTAGTTAGCTTTGTAGTTTGTGTTAACCATAAACAGAACATCATGGATGGTTCAGAGACTATTTGGAATGACTTAGTAGCAATTACTAAGGAGTCAAAGTGATATTCAATTCAATTCAATTCAGTTTTATTTGTATAGCGCTTTTAACAATTGACATTGTCTCAAAACAGCTTTACACAATCAAAAGAATTATTTAAGTTTGTATGGAATGTGAATGTGTATGAATCAAAATGTTCAGATATGCCCTGGCGAGCAAGCCCGAGGGCGACAGTGGCAAGGAAAAACTCCCTGAGACGGTAATAGGAAGAAACCTTGAGAGGAACCAGACTCGACAGGGAACCCATCCTCATCTGGGTGAAACAGATAGCAGGAAATGATCTGCATTTATACAGTGTTAAGTGTTAGGTTCAGCTATAATAGTTGATGTTAATTGATGTTATAATACTTGATGTAAAATGGAGTCCAGTAGTTATTCGAGACTCAGATAGACTTGTAGAAAGTTCCAGTCCTGAACTATCGAATTGTCAAGTCCTCATATGATATATTGATATATGTTATATATGCATGTGATATAACGTTAACAGATATGTTTTCTTGCTAAAGGTGCTTCTGTTATTGAATGTGGGTTTTGACAGGCAGCTACTCTCTCCTCAGATCTGTGTTCCATACAGACCTGCTCTCACCCATGATGCGACTGAGAGTTAGTGTAATTAATGACTGTTGGAGCACCTGTAATACAGAGTGATACAAAACATATAGTTCAAATTCCCAGTGCTGTTACGCTCTATATCATCATCTGTCCAATGCCTCTTGTCCAATCATATTACTTGGTCAGATCTAACTATTGTATAATTTGGATTAAGTGCTGACAAACTGAGCCAGATTCCTCAAAGAAAAATACAATTTTGGTTTCTGAATTTCAAGTTTCAACTGCTGAGAAACTGCTGCCTCACATTTCTCAGAAAAACAACAACAACAACACCACTTAATCTCGGGTTGCATTAACTGCTAGGGAAATTCCTTTTAAATAAATAAAATTTTGGCATCTGAGTCTTAATTAACATTAACATTTAGTAAACTAGCTTCTATTTCTTGAGACACAATTTATTTTTTATATTTAAAAAAAATTTACATTTCCAACAGAAAGACCCAAATTTCGTATCTGAGTCTTGATTTGTATTGTAATATCATCCGCAATTTAATCAACAGTAGTCAATCTTGTTCAAATATACAATAACTATTAAAACTACTTTGGACGTGTATTAGCTGACTGAGCCAGAAAGTTCACATTTTTAGGAAATTACAATTAATGTAAAAACATTTAAATATCTATAAAGCATATTTTGTAAAACCACATGATATAGTTTCAGGTCGAAAGTGATTTAATTGTTATGCTAAATAAATTGCCATTACTACTAATACTACTAATGCTAATTAACCATTAATACTCTCGTTCATTTTCTATACCTCTCAACCTGATCAGTCACCACCATTTAGCTCAGGTAAGGTACATCGTCTAGGAGTTTTTTATGAGCAGCCGAATTATCATCCAAAGTCTCCTCTTCTCCAAAACAAACAGTCCCGGTCATTAAACCGGTAAAACACAAAATAAAGCAGTGTAACGGCCCACATGAGACAACCTGGGCGAGCAGTGCAAACGTTTCTCTGTAGCATAATTTCCAGACGTCAAGACAAAGCACTTAATCTGGCTAAAAGAAACCGTTAAAATGATAAAAGTTACGGTGGTGAAGTGACTCAGGATTTGTTTCCCATTGCTTTTTCTCCCTCTTGCAGGCTGACAGGAAGAGAATCTGGAACCGTGTGCTGTCTCGGCCAGACTGTGATATTTACTGTTTACTGTTCGTCTGTTTACTGACTATCTGTTTCTGAGTTCCGTCTTGCTCTGAATTTCCTTTGATGGCATTCAGTCTGGCATTAACGTTTCTTGACTTGAATTTGTATCTCTTAATTATACAAACCCAAAATTAGGAAGATATTTTTGGATGTCACTACTGTTTTCCACATTGTATAATAAAATAGTGAAGTCTGGAAGGTCTGACCTAAATAAGTGAATGTCGTAGTTAGCAAAGCCTATCTGAAGGACGGCTGGGCGCTACAGCTTTGATACATCATCGAAACATTATCTGCTGGGCATTTTTGATTGAATGCAGACATTTTGTCAACATATACCATACCATTCCATACCATTCCATACCATACCACTCCATACCATTCCATTCCATTCCGTACCATACCATACCATTCCATACCATACCATTCCATACCATACCATTTCATTACATACCATACCATTCCATACCATTCCATACCATACCACTCCATACCATTCCATTCCATTCCGTACCATACCATACCATTCCATTCCATACCATACCATTCCATTCCATACCATTCCATTACATACCATACCATTCCATATCATACCATTCCATTCCATACCATACCATACCATACCATTCCATTCCGTACCATACCATACCATTCCATTCCATACCATACCATACCATACCATACCATTCCATTCCATACCATACCATACCATTCCATTACATACCATACCATTCCATATCATACCATTCCATACCATACCATTTCATTACATACCATACCATTCCATACCATTCCATTCCATACCATACCACTCCATACCATTCCATTCCATTCCATACCATACCATACCATTCCATTCCATACCATACCATTCCATTCCATACCATACCATTCCATACCATACCATTTCATTACATACCATACCATTCCATACCATTCCATTCCATACCACTCCATACCATTCCATTCCGTACCATACCATACCATTCCATACCATTCCATTCTATACCATACCATACCATACCATTCCATACCATACCATTCCATTACATACCATACCAATCCATATCATACCATTCCATACCATACCATACCATTCCATACCATACCATATCATTCCATACCATACCATACCATTCCATTCCATACCATTCCATACCATACCATATCATTCCATACCATACCATACCATACCATACCATTCCATTACATACCATACCATACCATACCATACCATACCATTCCATACCATACCATTACATACCATACCATACCATTCCATACCATATCATACCATATTATTCCATTCCATACCATACCATTCCATACCATACCATACCATACCATTCCATACCATACCATACCATACCATACCATACCATACCATACCATACCATACCATTCCATACCATACCATACCATACCATATCATTCCATACCATACCATACCATACCATACCATACCATTCCATACCATACCATACCATACCATTCCATTCCATACCATACCATATCATTTCATACCATACCATACCATACCATTCCATTCCATTCCATTCCATACCATACCATTTCATTACATACCATACCATACCATACCATACCATACCATACCATACCATACCATACCATTCCATACCATACCATACCATTCCATTCCATTCCATGCAGAAAAGCTAGTTCATGCATTCATGACCTCCAGACTGGACTATTGTAATGCATTACTAGGTGGTTGTCCTGCATCCTCAATAAACAAGCTTCAGTTAATCCAAAATGCAGCTGCCAGGGTTCTCACTAGATCCAGAAAATATGATCATATAACCCCAATATTATCATCCCTGCACTGGCTACCTGTTCAGTTTAGAATAAATTACAATATACCTAACCAGTCTTCTGATACGCTACAATCCACCACGTGCCTTAAGATCACAAAGCTCCGGACTTCTGGTAGTTCCCAGAATTTCAAAATCTACAAAAGGGGGTAGGGCTTTTTCATATTTAGCTCCAAAGCTTTGGAATAGCCTTCCAGACAGTGTTCGGGGAGCAGACACGGTTTCTCAGTTCAAAAGTAGACTCAAGACGCATCTTTTTAATCTGGCATACACATAACTCATCCCATAATCTCATACTCCAGTACACCTATACCAAATGGCAACTACACTAATTCTCCCCATCTGTTCTGTATTTCTCTACCCATCCCGAGGCATCGGGAGATTTTGCCAGCTTCAGTAGACAAAGGCCGACCCTGCGAGGTTCCTGCGGCATCCAGAGAAGGACCAGCTCCAGCTGGATTCAGCTTTATGATGGTTGGAGCTACACATGCTGCTCCTGTGCTTCCAGTGATCCAGACCTCATCTACCATTCCATACCATACCATACAATACCATACCATACCATTCCATACCATACCATTCCATACTATCCCATACCATTCCATTCCATACCATATCAGGGGTAGCTCAGTGGTTAAGGCATTGGACTACAGTTCGGAAGATCCCAGGTTCAAAAACCCCATAACCACCAAGTTGCCACTGTTGGGCCCTTGAGCAAGGCCCTTAACCCTCAACTGCTCAGATGTGTAATGAGATAAAAATGTAAGTTGCTCTGGATTAGAGCGTCTGCCAAATGCTTAAATGTAAATGCTAAATGCTACTTGTTGCCGAGTATCTTTATTTATCAGGTTAATGTTGGCCAGATGAATATGTGCGGTTAGGGTATATATGCAACAAACTGGTATGTACGGCGTATTTCATTTCTACTGGTACAGCAATTTGAGTTACAGCCTTGGTATCTCATGTTCATCAGTGAACCTTGGCCGTCCATGCCCCTGTCAATGGTTCACCGGATTTCCTTGCTTGGACCATGTTTGGTATGTCCTGACCACTGCAGACAATGAACATACCCCAATTGCTACAGTTTTGAACTTGCTCTGACCCAGGTGCCTAGCCATCACAATTTGGCCCATGTCAAAGGCACTCAGTTAGATATATAGATAGATTTGATATAGACATGTGATACTACTATATCCTGTATTCAGGGTCGCGGGACCTGGAGCCTATCACAGGATGCTTAGAGCATGAGGCGACGTACACCCTGGACAGAGTGCCAATCCATCACAGGTCACACACATACACACACTCACACACTCATTCACACACTACGGGCAATTTGGGAACACCAATTAACCTAATCTGGACTATGGGAGGAAACCGGAGTACCCGGAGGCAACCCACCAAGCACGGGGAGAACATGCAAAGCTTTTACACCTTAAATAAAAATACATAATAAAAATACAATAAGACATATATTGCACATGACAGTATTGCAAATTTGTTTAATGAATAGCTATTGTGTCTTATGTACAGATACATACAGTTGATGCTGTGAAATGCGTGGATGTGAGTGTGTGTAGTGCTTCCACTTGCCCATTTTTCTGCTTCACTTGCTGCCTAATATATCCCAGCAAGGTGCCATTGTAACGAGATAATCAATGTTATTCACTTCACCTATCAATAGTCATAATGGTATGGCTAATCGATGTACTATATATATGGACCATACATTGTTTTTATTTGATATTAAATTTTTTTTAACATCCCTGTACATTTATGTAAATGATCCATTCAGCCAAGCTAGTGACAGCAGATCAGTGTTAAAATCAGATCAGCAGATGCAGGCCAAGTGTATCATACTCACATCAAACATCTGCACAGGAAAATCTGGCCATGGTAAGATGGACCAGATGGACAGGTTTGAATATTTCTGAAATTGCTCATCTCCTGGAATTTTCTGCCTCTGTAGTTTACATAGAATAGTGAAAAAGCAGGTAAAATGCAAGTGAGGACAAAACTGGTAAAAAAATACCAGTCACAATTGCGGTGATACGGTGGCATAGTGGTTAGCACAGTCATCTTGCACCCCCAGGGTCTGGGTTTGATTCCCACTTTGGGTCAGTGTGCATGGAGTTTGCATGATCTCCCCATGCTTGGTGGGTTTCCAGGTAAAATGCAAAAATACCTTGCATTTTAGACTAGATAGTCCGGTTTTCTCCCACAGTTCGAAGACATGCAGGTTAGGCTAAGTGGTGTCCCCAAATTGTCTCGTAGTGTATGAGTGAGCATGCGAGTGAATGTGTGTATGCCTTGCGATAGAACGAGGCCTCGTGTACTAAATCTCCTGGGATAGACTCCAGGCCCCCCGCGACCCTGTATACAGAATTAAGCGGTATAGACGGCGAATGTGTGGGAGTAAGATATTTCTCTAAAAATCATATTAATTTGGAAACTAAATTGCTTTTGGTCCTTGAATGCATGTTACTGAGGTCATGAGCAATCCAAAATCTAATCATTCCTATAAATTTAAAGCGTCACGATTGTCCTTTTCTCTCAACCGAGCAGCTCCCTTTCGAGCGTGTCTGGAACATGGGATATGGCTGCATTTTTATCGTTCATATCACATGACTAACAGGATGCTAGAAGTTTTGAGGCAACTTCCTTTAGCTACTATATTTAGGAACAGGATACATATTATCAGACCATTCTGAGAGATTCACGTCATACCAAGAACAGATTAGATGAATAAGGAAGTCATGGTAATAAAAATAGTGTACTAGTAACCAAATGAAAACATTAAAGCTTGGGTCAGTTTTATTTATAGAGGATGTCGTCCCAAAGTGGTTTTATAGAAATCTGGATGGAATAAAATTTTAATTGACATGAGGAAATGTAAGCACTGTCGCCTTGCACCTCCAGGGTCTGGGTTCGATTCCCCGGCCAGGCTCGATTCCCGTCTCTGTGTGCATGGAGTTTGCATGTTCTCCCCATGCTTGGTGGGTTTCCTCCGGGTACTCCGGTTTCCTCCCACAGTCCAAAGATATGCAGGTTAGGCTAATTGGTGTTCCATCTCATGCCCCAAGCCTCCTGGGATAG
The DNA here is from genome assembly GCA_030522415.1 of Channallabes apus. Taxonomy (NCBI): domain Eukaryota; kingdom Metazoa; phylum Chordata; class Actinopteri; order Siluriformes; family Clariidae; genus Channallabes; species Channallabes apus. The sequence continues at coordinate 32,297,695 of CM060104.1, forward strand.
GCTCCAGGTCCCCGCGACCCTGAATTACGGTTAATTTGGGAACACCAATTAGCCTGACCTGTCTATCTTTGGACTGTGGGAGGAAACCGGAGTACCCAGAGGAAACCCACCAAACACGGGGAGAGCATGCAAACTCCATGCACACAGAGACAGGAATCGAGCCCGGACCCTGGAGGTGCAAGGCGACAGTGCAAACCACTACACCACTGTGCTGTCTCTTTGTTTTATTTTTTCCTTTTCATTTTTTTTTCCACCTGTCTGTATTTGCCACAGGCTGTTGCTACTGCGTAAAATCCTCACCTCTCGCAATGCCAGATTGTCTGCTGCTGGGTTTAGTGGTCTCTTTAAGTGGTTTGTTTTTCTCGCATGTAGAAGATCATGGCCTCATTGTATATCCTAACAGCTCAGACACAGGGGACATTTCACACATTCCAGCCGAAACCACAAGAAATGCGAAACTCGGAGACAAGCCGGAGACTGCGTCCACAGAAATGACATGGTTTCTCAAGCTCCAGGAAGATAAAAAAAAAAAAAGCAGGCAGGACTGATAAATATAGGTGTGGACACATAAATATAGGTGTAAATATAGGTTCATTCTGTGCTTACACACAAACACAGGAGATCAGAGACACTCAGGTAAAGGTCAGCGAATGCAAAACAGAATGGAGTGTTTGTGGTATTAAATGGTCAGACTTAGATCCAATTTAAATTCAGAGAAGTAAAGAAATTAAGTACAAGCTTGTGTTTATGGGGCTCTCACTCCTTATGATTAATGGCTTAGGTATTTTTTTATTTATAATTTTTTGTGTTTTTTTTTTTTAAAGGTCTGAATTTCTGAAACTCATACTTTGTCAGATGTTTAAAATTGCAAGAAAGAAAAGCAGAAGCTCAACTTTTGAAAACAGTGTCACACCATGCAACAGCCCTTAAAAGATCAAACATTTCACCATTTACAAAATTCGCTTGTGAAACGCGCCGTCCTGGAAGAGAGTATCCACCATGTTTCTGACTATGGGTCTGTGTTTAATAAATCCAAGGCTAGTAATGGGAAGAGAGGCACGCACAGTGAACAGTATGATTATATCTTTAACGTACAGGATGTGATGACCTCACACCCAGAAAATCTCGCAGACGCACACACAGTCGTAGTTTCATAACTTGTACTCTTAGCCCAGAGGAAATGATGTCATTACCGGCAGAGGGAAAAAAAAGGAACCGGGTTGTGCATTTCCTTTTAACCCCCTGACTCTCTCACATAATGAATACTTTATCCTGTTTGGTTAAAAGTGGTTGATTAATTTTCCAGAACAGCAGCTCTGATAGAAGTTCTGGCTATAAAGCAATTCATAGACTTATATTAATACACATGTTCTTATATCTTTATATAGACTTTAGTTTTTTACATTATATTGACATGCTTTTTGCTTAACATTTTGAAAGAGAATAAAGAAAGCTTTCATATATATATATATATATATATATATATATATATATATATATATATATATATATATATATATTGCCCTGCGATGGATTGGCACCTGTCCAGGGTGTACCCCGCCTAGTGCCCGAAGTCTCCTGGGATAGGCTCCAGGTCCCCCTCGACCCTGAACACAGGATTAAGCGGTATAGAAAATGAATGAATGAATATATATATATATATATATATATATATATATATATATATATATATATATATATATATATATACTGTATATATAAAATGTGTCTTTTTGTCGCTGCTGTAACATACGCAATAGCTATCATAAATTCGGCACAAAATCAATTAAAGTCATATTCTATGTTCATTAAATATAAACTTCTTAGTGCTGATGAATTGCAGTGAAATAAGAGAAAAACTTATTATAAATAATCCACAGTACCATTGCACTGGGTAACGGTGAAGGTTTATATCTTTTAGCTCCTTCCGTTACATCCATCATGGTATAAAATTTAACAACTGTAATATTTTCAGTCATGTAAGTCATTTCTAGTAAATTATTATTTATTTACAATTTATTTTTAAGTTTATAAATGATTTAAATTAAACTTGGAGCAAGGTCAGTTGCTGTATTGTGCAAGTGAACGATTGTGTGTACAGTTCCCTCAGACAGATGCGTCTCGTCTGAAAATTGGTGATAAGTTATCCATCGTTTCTTTTTTTTTTTTTAAGGATCAGACGTTCTACTCGTGGAATGTTCATAGAACGTCTGCATCGTCGTTCACAGATGCCTTTAAAACATTTTCACAATTCAAATATTTTACTGTGGCTAAGAGTCTCATCATCGTAGTCCTGATTTGACTTGAACGCCTCTCACAATATAATAAGCACTTTCCCCCCCCCCCTAAGAGTATGCACTGCATGTGTTAGAGTTGAAAATATGTAAATGTTTAAAGATGATATATTCAAAATCTTGCTTTTTTTGTCTTTATTATTTTTTGTGGACATTAAAAAAAACATGATTATCTGTTATTTATTGAAACTATTATTTTTTTTTAGCTGTTAATACAAATGAATGCAGCTGCCAATGTTTGTCGATGAAGTGTGCTGTTGTACCCAACAGCTTGTACTGAGAACTGAGAACAGTTTAGAATCACCGAACCAGTTCAAACTAATATAGAACTGTTCTTAGAACTGTTTTTGTTTGCACGTCTACTGAGTGTGTGTCACTTTATAAAACTTGAATTTATTTGTTTCAGACGCTGATGGGTCTCGTTATAGACAAGAAGATATATTCAGACGTTCTTTATACTGAATGTATTTATACAGGGCGGGGAGGTTAATATTTCTTGTTAAAGGTTCTGTACAGCGTAACCTTTATAAGCGGAAAGAAAAGTTTCCTCTAGGGTACTTTGGGCAGTTAATGCCTCGATGTTGGAACTTTTCCTGATTGATTTTTTTCATGATTGATTAGCTTTTTTCATCCATGAATTTTCATTAGCAGATGTTTTTTTTTTTCTGCTCTGATTTGGCACATCTCTTGCCGTTTAAAAAAACAAATCTATGACTAATTACTTGCTGTTTACTGTATATTGCTTGTGTTCCACTATAGCAGGTATTTTTGGTGTACTTTAAGTGGAAAACAAACTCTGGCAGTAGGGGTGTTTTTTTTCCATCTGGCTGTATTCGGACCGTTTTTTTTGTTCCAAAAGAGGTGTTAAATGTAATATATGCTCAAGCAGTGCATGTTTTGCCATTTTCTTGGTGATTAAGAGATTACCTAAAAACGCACAAACAGGTCATCTTGGCCTTAGAGGAATATAAGGGTTAATGAGTTGCTGAGTGGTTTCTGTGAATCCGCCTCTGTTGTACATTCCTCATCTAATCTGCCGAGGGCCGGTGAGTGGGCCGTGCTGGAACAGAGGAGTCACTGTGAGAGAATGCGATGAACTCAGGCATCAGAAATCCTCACCGCCAGGGAGACCTCGGCATATCTGCTCCGTACTTCTGAAGCAGAAGGAGGATCGTGGAAGAGGTTTAAATCTCCCTATCACTCACATGTGACATAACCGCGAGCAGCGCGAGACCTTTCCTCCCATGTCCCGTATCCACTGTGTTTATTTGTGCAGAGCGTGATGAACAGAGATAATGAGAAAGAAAAAGAGCAGATGGGGAGACTATGAGGAAAAACATGACTTGTGTAAAACTGGGGACTGGAAAGGGGAAGGGGGGATCAGACACTAAACAAGAGAGAGAGAGAGAGAGAGAGAGAGAGAGAGAGAGACAGGTCGGGTGTTAGGAAGCCAGCAAAGCACACATTCCATTAGGCAGTAAATATTGACTCAGCAGCGGACAACTGGTTTCTATTGCAGGGCAAACAAAGGCATTGTTCAGATAGAGGGTCAGTGCATACGTGTGTTTGTGTGTGTTTGGGTGTGTGGCGCACATTTTATACCGGTGAGAGATAAGTACTGTAGGCAGTCTGTGCTTCACCGGCTGCCTCAAGCTCTCTCTCGTCATCACCAGGCCTTAGCACTCAGACATAAAGGTTTTACTGAGCCAGACAGAGACTGGAGGTCATTCATCAGACTGATGTGGCCTATTGGGCTAAGTATCTGAGAATCAGGAAATAGTGAGCCAGGTCTGATTAAAGACAGCCATGCCAAATGGGGAAAAAAGCCACAAAAGCATGGACATTCAGTGCATTCAAAAAGAGTAAAATCCCAAGTTTTGAGTTTATATCAACTGGTCTTATCTAAAGACTAGTGATGGGAAGTTTTAATCATTTTAGTGACAAATCTTTTTTTTTTTGAGTCATTTAGTTCATTTCAGTCTTTTCTAAACCGACCCCTAACACATCTACATACAAAAATTGTGGCTTGTAATGAAAATATTACTGTACAATGCAGCTAAGGACATATGATGATAAACAGAATGAGCAGCTCACCTCTCATATCTTCTGGTCCGAGTCATTCGTTCTTTTGAATCTATTGCACTGCATAGCGTCAATCGGTGTCACGTGACAAAAGAACGGACGACTGGGACTAGAAGACTCATGAGAAGAATCGCTCAATTCTGTTTCCTGTGTAATGCGCTGCATAGCGTCTATGGGAGTCACGTGACAAAAGAGCGAACGATTCGGACAAACGATTAGTTTATTTGATGCTTTGCACATGTGCGCCCAGTAGAAAATGAACGAATCACTCTCTGAGACTACTTGTTCTTCTGAGTCACGTTAAAGACTCGTGGAAAAAGAACGAATGGTTCATGAACGACCCATCACTAGTAAAGAGTGTAGGGTGTTACTTCCGCACTCAGTTAATTCAATGCTGCAAATTTTGCTTTATAGGTAAACATTTTAACCTGGAGTTTATCCGAGGAATATGTTGCAGGAACAATGCTTCAGGGTAATTTTGCTTAGGCAATATACCTACCGACATTTTCTAGGAAACATTTGAGAAGACAGATGAAAACAAACACAACTGGAAAGACTGTGAAAGCTTGGAACTATGAGGCAGTGATGCTACCACTTGGGGCATGCGGTTAAAGGAAAGTAATAAACGATGGGGTGGAATAATTACCTCTGCTTTATGTCAGGGTGCTAGTTACCACCTGTTCATTTTTTTCCCTATAAAAAACATTATCTGAGGTGTCTTATTCTCCTTATACCGGTTGCACTGTTGTAGTTTCTAGCAAAAAGAAGTTGTACTTTGCCGTGCAGTGTACTGTACCAAATCAAGAGTGAATTGCTATAATCTTTTATCTTATAGTGGATTTAAAAGACTTCTTATGTCACCAACATTTACCAAGATTTTTCTTGGAAAGAAAAACACTGACACTTACCCTGGAAACTCCTTCCATAAATGTTAAACAAACATGTATTTACAGGAAAGAACATCAATGGTGCATCATAGTGGCGTAGTGGTTAGCACTATAGCCTCGCACCTCCTGTGTGTTCAAAATTCCCCATAATGTGTGAATGAATGTGTGCATACAGTACTGTATGTGCACGGCGATAGACTGGCCCCCTGTCCAGGGTGTACCCCGTCTGAAGTTTCCTGGGATAGGCTCCAGGCTTCCTGCAACCATGGATAGAATAAACAGTATAGAAGATGAAAATAGAAGATGACTAGGAAGGATGTAATCACAGGCATGTCTTACTAAGAATCTTCAGAACTGACAAAAAAACATAAGCATTATGGCTAGAACCCAGGAATTACATTTGTAGTGTGATTTGGTGGCCTAGTTGTGATCGTAAAGTTGCAAGTTGGAGCCTCGGCCCGGGCACTGGGTAACGACCTCGGGCAAGTTGTTTACACTCAGTTACCAAGCAGTATAATTTGGTACCAAGGCTGGGAGGTAAACAGGCACTACAGGCTATACACTCGCCCCATACCCACGGGGTTGTGGCTTGAGCCAGTGTCTGACTGACGGCTATGAAAACAGTGATCAGTGCTGCCTTTGTGGTCCGGCAAGGACTTTACTACTTTTAGGATTAGCCTTAACAAAAACAAGAATGAACAACAGGAAAACCAGTGTCTCACAATACTGTAGTAATGTATGTACAGACAGAAAAGTAAACAAAAAATACCAGACAAGGAACTAAGAAACCTTTAAATAGGGGGCATTGCAGGGGTGTTACTAATTAGGACTACTCCAAGAGAACAGGAAGAAAACAGAGAAACAGTAAGGAATGTGAAAGACATAGTGAATGCATTCCCAGGAATGTTGGGAAGTCCTAAAAAAAAACAAGGGTAAAAATTATGCAAAGGTATAAGGGCTGCTACAATCAGCGATTCACATGAGCGATTCACTGTGATTTTTTCCTACCATGGTGAGATCATGGTAAGATTAACCGTCAACAGGTCACCACAGCGAACCATCCAATTCACACAACAACACAGTTGGCACACATTTTACACCTGATGCCCTTTTTGACACAACCCTTCCATGTCATCCGTGCTTGGAACCGGCACCATATCCAGAGGCTGGGGTTTGGGTGGTGAGTCCATTATGCTGTAGAAATGATGATATTAGTGCATGTACACCTGTGACCTGAATTACAGCCAGGGCTACTATCCAAGCTACTGTTATGGAAAATAGCTCGCCACCTTCCGACCAATCAGAACTGAGAATTCTGTACCATTTTAGGTCCTAGGTATCAACCCTGCATTTAAACTATATTTCTGACCCTATTGAGCAAACATTTGGTATTCGTTACTAAGCGCAGGATTATATAAAGAGCTTTAGCTGCAAACCGTAGACTACACCCAGCAATACTACACCTCTTGCACAATGCAGTATTCTCATAGGCTTTAAGTACATTCGAAACAATGCAGCATTATTTTATCATACATAACTAACCCTGCCCATGTGGGTGAACTTTACACCACCTGACTGTGGTTATTACAGGTGTGGCTCTCATGATGGATTAGAAAAGTAAACCTGGCCTTGCGCCATCTCAGGTTCAGGCAAGCTATGCCCCGCCCACTTCCTGTGATGAAACGCTGATGTACGGTAACCGCGCCGAATATTGCCGCGGTCACGTTGCACACTGGCTTACACAGCGCATTGCATTGAGCATTACACATTCTTCTCTGAGTGCTGCATGTGCATACACACGTCTTACACACACACACACATTCTGTACTGGTGCTTCAGTGCAATGCAGGTTTGACTCTATGAGGGTGTTTTAAATATGGCTGGAATGTCACACTAAATGCACACACACACACACACACACACTGGACACGTGGTGGCTTTGGGAACGCCATCTGATTGCGGTCAGATGTTTTGGATTTGACACAAAGTCTGTTGTCTTGTTCCATTTTCCATCACGTAATCTAAAGCAGAGCCAGATTGAGATTTCTGCCCTAAACCTGTCGAATAAAAATGACATCAACAACAACAACAACAAATCAAAACTGTAGTGTGTTTACTTAATGCCCTGTGGACATTAGGGCACAGTCAGCGTCTCTGTCAAAACAGACAAAAACACACACTCACACACAAAAACAGGAAGTGCATAGTAGCACATTCCATGCGATTACCGCGACATGCCAGGACCTTTTCATTGTGTTGGATGTGGAGTGCTGGCGGCTGGACTGCATCCAAATCAACCAGTTCATTCATAAACAAACCTCTCCAGGGTCCAGGGCACATGGGGATCACATAAGAAGAAAGAAAGTCTGTGATTACTTCTCTCTCTCTCTCTCTCGTTCACTCTCTGTCTCTCTACTTTCGGAGCAAAAATATTGAGGGACCAAAAAACTAAATCCCTGGTCTTTAATCAATGATTCCAGTTATACCAGTAAGTTGTGTTTTAGATGTGATCTTTTTTTCTGATTGGCTGCAGTACCACACCAGTACCTGAAATGCAACAATCAAACCAAATAGTAAAATGAAAAGTGGCATCACATGAAAAGTGACATTGATTTCTTAAATTGAACTAATAATAATAATAATAATAATAATAATAATAATAATAATAATAACTGTCTGTTCATCTTTCCTTTTGATTATGCAGTACCTCTCCATTCTATAGCAGCCTTATGCAACATCACATCATTTTCTTCCACCCACAGTTAAATAACTTTTTATCTAAGATCTTTAATTAAGGACAGAAAATTCCAACTGCTCTGTAAAATCGTCACCAGCACATCCCAAAGATTATAGACAGGTTAAGGTCAGGACTCTGTGGTTGACAGTTCCTGTGTGAAAAGGATTCCTCATGCTCCAAGAAGAACTTTCACAATTTAAATCATGGAATATACCCCGACATGCGCATATACCCTGACACGCCCATCACTATGGAAGAGGGTCATGACTCATCACCACATGATCTTTTTCCATTGATCCAAAGTCCAGTGTTTATGCTCTGTACCAAAGTGAAACCGTTTGTCTGAGGAATCTCAGTGGTTTCCTTATGAACACGCAGATGTTTAGTCTCTGTAACATTGTGAGTGGGTGGAAATAATCTTACTTTCACTATGAAACACAGCTGTGTTATTTTTACTGTCCTTTTCTTTTCACGATTCAACTAATCAGGCATCGAAGTGATCTCCAATCGTGATCATTCATGTTTTTTCCAAACATATTTTTTCTACATGGTTTGTGGATCAGCACTATTTGCACTATTATTAAAATGCATTTAATGATTGCGTTTGACATTTCTTAACCCAATTTTAGTAATTTCTACAATCTTCTTAGTTGGTGTCCCTACGTGATGCTCTTCTGAAACACAGCAACAACTTTTTGTTCTTTCCCCCCCATGATCATGGGATACAACTTCCAACATGGTTGTTTTATAAATGAGAAGCTGGCTAGGGTTGAAAGAATTGCTGCCAGCTTAATTGTTTTACTTACGATTAATTATCCAATAAAACCTCTTAAGTATCTGCTTATGTATATATATTTTTTTTCATTTGTTTGTTTGTTTGTTTGTTTGTTTGTTTATATTTGGGAAGCTGGGAAATCAATAATACACCAGTGTTTAAAAAACTGTTTAAAAGCGTATTATTAATAATAATTTAAATTAATATTGTCCCGCATGCTGCATACTCCATTAACAGAAATCTTTTTCTGTTGCTAGGCAACATGATAGGCAAAGATTTTGGTTATTCTATAGACATGAACAATGGGCTAATGATTAGGATTACTGTTTATTATTTTATTATTATGAATTATTTGTTAGTAATATTCATAATTATTAATTAATCTCTTTTCCCATCAGTTTGTGCATTAATGTGGAACAAAATCATCAATGTATTGTATGTATTACCATTTTTTAAACAGCTTTAAAAATGACCCAGCCTCTCAGATTTCAGAAATGAGACTCTTTTATGTATTATCTTTTATATAATTTTTTTCACTCTTAATCTTTCCTGTACCCATTGTTATATTGAGTGTACAGTGTATGTACTGTTATTGATATGCACAGTCTTGGAGTAGTTGTAAATGCATGCTGTGCATGTGACAAATAAATGTTGAATCCAAAAAAAAAAAAAAAAAGATTTACTCAGACATAAAAAAAAAATGAAATACTGTCAGTATTTCAGTTAATCCTATTGGTTTCAGGTTTATTGAGGTGTCAGGGCGTTACAGTTAGTTTGTGCAATATTGTCAATTTTGTTTCCTTTACTTCATCAGTTTTTATCTTGCCGTTATTGCTAATAAAATGTACAACCCCTTTGTAAGCAGTAAGCAGATTACAAGTGCTACAGTGGCACAGTAATTACTTTTACGATATGAAGTGAAGGTTATGAGTTCAAATCCCAGGACTGCCAGAAAGCCCCTGACATTTACTGTCATCACTGTGAATTAACTCGAACCCCAGATTCTCTTCGCTCCTGTTTGGTTCTTCTTATTTTCATAAATGTGCAGAGGGAAAATGTCCTGCTTGCCATCTCTTCACACAGCCTCTAAATGTCAGATTTTACTATCCGAGGGCAAAAAAAAAAGGAAGGAAGACAGAAGTAGAGTGAAAAGAGGAGTATCATTTGAATAATGTCTGTGTCAGCGCCTGGGCCTCTGCTTCAGCCCCCGGCTCCAGGGGGGAAAGTCCTCTACAATTTACCACAACATGATGACACACCGGCCCCGGCTCTCCGCCTGCCGTGGGGGAGGGAGGCCTCACCTGCTCACATTTCACAGCACATATCGATTTATGCCCTACGGTTTCAGCTTCATACGTTTATTTATTTCATTTTATTCTTTGTGATGATATAAAGTTTCCTTGTAGGCTGACATTGCAGGGGGAAGAAAAGTCTTAGCTGGCATAAAGAACAAGAATTCATCTTTGCCACAACATTATTATTTTTTTTCCTGCAGGTATTAAATATTGTTCCACGTTGAATTCGGTGCGGCACAAAGTACAACACATATCAGTGCTCGCTCTCCGCGCTGTGTAATGTAAACCGGTTGTCTGGAGACGAAATCGAAACAAATGAAATATATGATGCTGAGTTTAGGCTTCCTGCAGGTTCCAGCAAGACAGTTTACGCATCGATCTAAAGGTTTTATTGCCCTAAACAAAAATGACAAAAATTACGCTCTGAATGTATTACCTGATTAATTAGCTAGGTTGGCAAAGACTGTTTACCCTGTAAGCAACATCAGCTTGATATTTTCTTCAAAATTCAGTCAAGCACTCGGTATTGCCGGAAAATTTGCTGTAGAAGTCATTAAGGAAAATATAGGTTAAAAAAAATGAAAATCAAGGTATTGCAGAGGTCTAGTCAAAGTCTGGATGTAAATCCAATTGGGATGAACTTAAGTAGGCCATTCATGCTTGAAAACTCTCCAATAAAGCTGGATTTAAACAATTCTGCAAAGAAGACCGGGCCAAAATTCTTCCATAGTGATGTGAAAGATTCGTTGCCACGTATCGTGAACGCTTGATTACAGTTGTGGCCGCCAAGCATGGCACAACCAGTTATTATGTTTCGGATAGGTAATTACTTTTTCATGTAGGGCTCTAGGTGGGTTTGGACAGCTTTTATAACCGTCAAGCTCTGGAACATTAACAGGCCATGCAAGACAACTAAAGTGGATGAATTCTGTCCATGGTGATGAAGAACCCTTTCACAACATCTAGTCAAGAACATGTTTGAGGCGGTAGGCATGTCATTAACAGCCTACAGTCAAGAGACAGTTTTATGAAGTAAATACACACACTTTACAACAAGGTGCAATGCACTGGTAAGGCTCAAGGGAAGAAACTCAGCATTTGGTCATGTCCATGTGGTCAGTGGACTGAAGACATTTTCTTATGGCAATCATTATGTCAGTACTTATTTAACCCCCTCAAATGGGATATTAACTTCACTCACATCTTGAGTGTATCATTTTGTATTCAATCTGGTGGTGCAAAGACACCAAATGGGAATTTATGTACCCGAGTGTAGATGTTTGGAAACATGGATTTTTTAAAAATGTTTTATTATACTTTACACACTATTGGGGAAGGAAAATTAAACAAATAGTTTTTGAATCCTTAAATCTTTTTGATTTTGGTTTTTAATTTAATTATGTGTATTTTCCATTCTGAGTCTGTAATGAGACTCTAAAGAAATGTTTTATTGAAGGTGAGTTCCATTATTGGGTGAAATTATTCCGGCTAGTCTGTAATTTACTGTAAGTCGTGCAGTGTGTGTGTGCGCGCATGATGTGTGGAATCTGAGTATGGAATAGAAACAAAGTGCATTCACTTGTTTTGATTATCAGGCTGTTGATTAGTACACTGGTGATGCTGAATGCTGAGTGGTTGGAACAGACGAGAGGGGAAATGAGGTCGCTGCTGAAGATGTTTCATAAACAACCAATTTTTAAAATGTATCTTTAGGCACTTTGCAGCCTGTCACAGTAAAAGTTGTGTTTTCATTTTGTTAATTTAATCTACATAATGTAATTAAATTTGAAGAAATGGGGTTGGCTCAAGACTTTTGCACAGTATTGTAGTTACACATAAGTCATTTTGTGCTAATTTAGACTATATGTTTAATATGTGCGCACACACACAGATAGATTTTGTGGTCAGTTATTGTTGCTCTAGATTATTGTTCAGAGGTACAAATTCCAACAAAGCAAAAAAGAAACAGTAAAGATTTACAAAGAAGCAAAACAACTAGATACATAAGCATAGCCACATAAGGTATGTTATATTAATGAAGTGGTCCTTGCACATGAATGAGCATTATGTGATTCCATTCATCCCCACCGCAGTTCTTCCTCGTACTTTTCAATCATATTTTTGAAACCTAACTTCATGACAAACTACCTGTGGTGCTCGATAAAGACTCATCAGGGATTCGGTTTGATCGATTTGAGCAACACACAAAAATATGCATTTTAAAAGCTTGTAAAAGCGATTCTTTTCTATGTAACTTTTCTTTTCAGCTTTAACTCAAAACTATTAACATTAAAACAAAAAGCAGTAGATTTTAGTTTCCCCTTGCACTCCAGGGTTTCTCTGGCTCCTTGGGTCCTGTCTTCTCAAGACCTCTGGTGGTGTGCCGTGGTGTCTTCCACCATGATGTTGGCAGTGGACTCTTTGGTGGCGCTGTGGGTTGAGAGGTAGGACCTCCATGGATCAGACTTGTTTATCTGGCACATCCAATGGATGCTTGATCTCAATGGGATCTGGGGAGTTTGATGGCCAGGTCAACAACCTTGAACTATTTGCCTGCTATATCTCCGCACATGACAGGCTGTGTTGGGAATCCTGCTGCCTTTCAATCTTGCCAATGTTCACTTATTTCCGCTATTTGTTCTGAAATGGCTTTTCTATGGGATCAGACACGACAAGCTGGCCTTTCGGTCCCTAAGCCAGTATATAATTGATAAACAATGTCAATCTGTGCGCCTGTATATGCTTTATAAAGATGAAATGTCTGTGTTTTCATGGCCGCAATCAGAATAGATTCTTTCCGTCCAATTTTCTCTCTTTTTTTCTTCCTGCTAGAACTTCACTTGCAACCTCGTGAAGGGTTTTCCCCGGTTGCCACACATTTACTGTGCGCTGCGAGAATCTGAACAGAGAGCAGAGAGCTCAGTAATAATAATATAACATTATAAGTATTTCTATGGGCGGCACGGTGGTGTAGTGGTTAGCACTGTCGCCTTGCACCTCCAGGGTCTGGGTTCGATTCCCCGGCCAGGCTCGATTCCCGTCTCTGTGTGCATGGAGTTTGCATGTTCTCCCCGTGCTTGGTGGGTTTCCTCCAGGTACTCCGGTTTCCTCCCACAGTCCAAAGATATGCAGGTTAGGCTAATTGGCGTTCCTAAATTGCCCGTAGTGTGTGATTGGGTGTGTGAGTGTGTGTATGTGTGTGTGCCCTGCGATGGATTGGCACCCTGTCCAGGGTGTACCCCGCCTAGTGCCCGAAGTCTCCTGGGATAGGCTCCAGGTCCCCCGCGACCCTGAACACAGGATTAAGCGGTATAGAAAATGAATGAATGAATGAAAGGTATTTCTATGTAGCACGGCTGCGTAGTGGTTAGCACTGTCGCCTTGCACCTTCAGGGTCGAGGGTTCGCTTCCCAGCTCGGGTCTGTGTCTGGAGTGTTTGGCTAGATTTCTCCCACTGGCAGTGTATATATTACTATGTTATGAAAAGAAAAGATTTTGCCAGAGGCGTGAAGTGTACATGGATCAGATTTGGCTGAGTGAAGTGAGAGAGAGAGAGTGCGAGAGAGAGAGAGGTTGTGAGAGACTGAACATAGTTTTCAGCATGCTAACAATGTGTGTCACAGAGCTCGTTGCTATTTATATAGCCGGATCATGCAGCTGGCTGCATACTCTGATTGACTCTACACCACCGCTGAATATAGAAACGGATATCGCAATGTGAACGAAACACTGCCCATCTCTACGGAGGCACAGATTTACAGTAACCATTACACAATCCCATCCTTTTATTACTCCTGTCTCGACTGAACAGTATAGGAGGAACCGCTATTGCAGACTAACAGACGAGCACCAAACACCTATATGTCTTACAGAGGGATTTGTGGGAGTATAAAACCTCAGAAGTTGCACAAACTGTGTGTTTGCATGTGTGTGTGTGTGTGTGCGTGTGTTTATATGAGAATAGATTTCTCGGCTTCTCAGACAGGCAGACAGGCAGAAAGGTTATTTCAGGGTGCAATCCAGAGAGCGTAGAATGAAAAACAAGACCGAGTGTATGACAGAGTGCTGTATGCTTTATGATAGATGGATCGTGTAGCCTGTAAACATCTCATGTGGACTAAAATGAATACACACACACACACACACACATCCACATAAACCGAGCACAATAAAAATCTAACTGGCTGAACTCAATGTTCGGCGTCTGTCTGACTCTTGAGACGCCTTTAAAGCGATAATAACGCAATCATTATAGTATTCCTTTTTAATAGTCTTCGTGTGTGTGTGTGCTCATGTGGGTGGGTGGGTGGGTGTGTTCGCTGAAGTTTACGATTCAACGGAAATGATTGAGTGATGATACAATGATATCTGGTTTCTCAATATAGTAAACTCCACTGAAACACAATTAGCTGCCTACTGTAAGTGTAAGTACAGTCTAGTTTTAGTCATAAAGGTCACTTCTCAAGAATTTGTTAATATTGATGACACTCTTGTCTTGGTTCTATTGTAACTGCAGCATTGTAATCCAATCAGCCAATCATGGGTCAGGAGAACATTACAGAAACAAGTCAAGAGTTTCACATGAAACATCAGAACAAGGAAAACGAGGAATCTCAGTGACTTCCATTGTGCCATAGTTATTACTGCCAAATGGGATGGTTAGAGTATTTTAGTAGTATATTACTCAGGATTTTCCCACACAAATGTATATAATGTTTAAACAGAATGGGGGGAAAAAACATACACAAAGTGGCAGTTGTGAAGGTTGAAACATCTTCTTGGTGAAAGTGTTCACAGGAGAATGGTTAGTTTGAGCTGACAGGGTGTCTCTAGTAACTCTTTACAACTGTGGTGATGAGAAAAGCACTTCAAAACCACAACACATCGAAGCATCAACGTCAGAAGAATCACAATCTACAGCTTTCACAGGTTCAAGCTGGTCAGTGGAAATTTGGAAAAAGATCAATCAAACTTTTTTCTTTTATCCCAATTTTTAAGTGAAAACAATTTTTTTTTTTTTAAGTTCATCTAGAAGTGTGCATCAGGACTAGGATCCCACAATATGAAGCAGAAACATTGACCAGCAAAACTGTAAAGGTGTGCTCTAATATGAAACTTGAGAGACAAATCCAGCATCCTTAGTACCTGCCTGTGCTGGTGCGAGCAAAAATAATGATTATGCCCGCAAAACTATTGAATGAATAAATACATTTTCCACTCACTGATTTTTTATTGGAACGACTGTAGTGATCCTGGATCGCCAATCATGGACGTACAACCTTCTTTAAAACATTTGCATCATTCAAATGTCTTACAGTGGCTAATGGCGCTTTTCCACTGCATAGTACGGCACGACACGGTTCAGTTCTACTCACTTTTGGGGGATTTTCCACTGGGAACAGTACATGGTATCTCGTCCTTTTTTTAGTACCACCTCAGCCGAGGTTCCAAGCGCGCCGAACCGTTACCAAAGCGTGACGTGTAAACTCTGCTGGTCACTGATTAGCCGGAGAAAATCGTCATTACTGCGTCACTGAGCTTGCGACACGAGACACAACAGAACCGCTATATTTAGAAACAGCCAGAGAAGGATCGCACGCACCTTTTTGTATTAACCGTCGGCCTCTTTTGAAACAAACTCCTTCGTCTCGCTGTTAAAAACATCCACATGCCGAGAATGAAGAACACCATGCCGTCGATATGCTCCATTGTTGTGTGTTTGTTTGTGGCGCGTTTACGATGATGTCACAGCAGTAGCGGCGCCGCGTCTAAACGACACGTGAGTAATTCCGCCCACGCTAAAGCGTTACTAAACTGCAGTGGAAGCGCAAACCGAGCCAAACTGCACCGAACCGAAGTGAGTTGAACTGAACCGTGTTGTGCCGTACTATGCAGTGGAAAAGAGGCATAAGAGTCTCATCACTACTAATACAGTACGTACTGTGCTTCTGTTCATTCATGAGTAAAGTGTTCTGTAACTATCGATCGGTTTTACGCCTTCATTCTCTAAAAAATTCAGCAAAAAATCTGTCCCGGTTTGACTTGAACAGCTCTCGTTTTACCGCAGCACTTTTGCGGCATTATGTAGTGATTTGTGTATCTAAAAACATACATACATACAGTACATACAGTACATAATATTAATGTGTGGTGTTGTATAGCTGTTTCCTGTGCCTGCAGCTGTAATGTGATTGTTTTTGTTTACTAGAATTCTATTTATGTCTGTTGTCTGCTGTATATGTTGTTGTTGTGTCTATTTTCGGCGTAGTTTATGTCTGTTATTGTAATGTTTCTCTCTACTGGAATAATGTTGTGTAAAGGTATGTGTTAAACACTCTCTTTTTTGTGTTTTATAGCTTTGAAAAAAAAAAAAAAAAAAAGCACTGAAGCAAAAACCTGCCAGTCATGCCGCACCATCTTTGAAGCATAATCATTAAGTTATCAATCACAGCATGTTGTTGAAAATCATGAATTCACAAGATTTGTGTGTCCAAACTACATCACAAGTTCCACACCATATAAACAGTAAATACTCTCGAACTGGATCCAAAAACCTTCCCGAAACAACCGCTCAGGTGCTGCAACGAGCTCAGAAGGGAACTGTGGTTGAAATTCCTGATATCTTATAAAAGCTGCTGTGTTTAAAAAGGTACAGGTGAGAAGACACACATATAGACTCTGTACTATCAATAAAATAGAATTCCAGACACCTTCATGTCCTATACCTCACGCAAGTGAAAGAGCGTTCAAGCTTTACCGTCATGTAATTAGCATGCCTGTGTGAGTCGTAGGGGCTTAATATAGGGCTGGAACCACACTTATGGATGAAAACCAATATAACCTTCCACTTATAATGTTATGTGGAAGGTGAGCGAGAGACTACAGGCGGTGTGTAATCTTTAAGCTGCAGGAGAAACCTGGTGTAAGTATTCCAAAGCCCAGTTAAGCGCTTACAGTCGACTCTGCATACGGCAGCACGGATGAAAAAAGGGATCAAATAAAGAGCTGTGAAGCGGGCCTTGAATATCACACATCTTATACTATAGCTACATGCCTTTATCTGGAGTCCTGTTTAAAAAAAAATTTATTTACTGTGAGGATCGTGCTTTGGGTGGAATTGTTGCCGTGCAATGTGGTGGCCGCCTCTTTGGGATCTGGCTTCTTATCAAGATGGTATTTGCTCAAGTAAAAGAGGAGATAAAATCTAAGCTTGCGCAACACTATAGAAGGCGTAATAAGCGGTGGAAAAGCATTCCATGCAAAGTTACCCAGGTGTAACTTTGTAATATGTTACTTAATACAGGACAAGGATTTTGCAATGCAAGAAAAACAAACTGATGACCAGGAATTGGAGAAGGAGAGGCATGCTTCAACCTGTAAAAACATACAGTAAACGTCCTGTCTTTATTTGGAGATGGTATACATGATTCTAGGGCTGCAGTCAAGAATGGCACAGTCAACTCTTCTATCAGATTATTTCAAGTTTCAGTCAAGTAAAGTTCAAGTCAATAAAGTCATGACCTTAAAATCCATATCTTTATTTCATCTAGTTGGCTTCATTTGTAAATTAGGCCAATGATTAGGTTATGTTTACTAGAATAAGGAATTACTTTTTGTCAGATTGCTGGAGACCAATGCCCAGTACCTATCCCAAGTCCAAGTACAAATGCCAATATGTCACACACAAGTCAAAGT
The DNA here is from genome assembly GCA_030522415.1 of Channallabes apus. NCBI lineage: Eukaryota > Metazoa > Chordata > Actinopteri > Siluriformes > Clariidae > Channallabes > Channallabes apus. Next base: position 32,315,460 of record CM060104.1, read on the forward strand.
CAAGACATAAGGATGTTTTCGCATTAAGCATGACCGATTTGTACCATGCCCAAAATCAATCACCAATCCCCCAACCACAACACCCCTCTCCCTATAGACCTCCCAGATACAACTGTCTTCCATATCTGTTTTGATCCACCTCTTCAAGTGGACTTGGACCCCGTCCCCAAGTGGCCAAATGATTGGGGGCTTTGGGGTCAAGTGTTCTCAAAAACAATCCCTAATTTGAAAACTGAAGTTCTTCAAACAAACACTTGAGGAACAAACAACCTTAAAGGGTTTTCCTAACATTTCTACTGTATATTATTCCACATACTCTGATCCAGAATGCAGCCCAACAATCTACCTACATCGCTTGCTCCTACATCGGACCTTTGCTCCGTTCCCACCACTGGCTTCCTGTAGCTGCCTGCAGCAGATTTAATACACTGATGCTTGCATACAAATCCATAAACAGACCTCTATCTCCCTGAAGGTACTGCTCACACCACATCCTACATCATACTCCCTTCGAGACTTTCGCATGGCTCAACTCGACCCCATCGATCAAGAACAAAACGAAGACATGCAGCACAAATCTTCTCTGTCCTTCATACTTCAGAGACGTTTGGCTCTCTAAACAGCTGACTCATTGGCTGTCTTCTCAAACAATTAATAAATATTCGCTTTATTTTTTTTTTTATTGATAGGATTTTTAGACCTTGTCCACATATATACAGATATTGATGAAATAAAGTTTTTTACTTCCTGTCCACAAATCAATGCTTCTTAAAAACACCTTGCAAGATGGAGAAATTCTGTGTAAACAGAAATATGTTTGACCAGACTGTTAGTTTATGGCCTGTAATTTGTAATTTGCTTTTGTAATTTAATTTTTGTTTGTCTTATTATTACACCCTTGGGTGGAGTTGTAATTATATGGTGACACAACATGATGCACATTGTACTGCTCCTGAATGCACCGCCCTAAAGCTTTGCACCATGAACTGATATTTTGGATAAGATCCAAGTTTTAAGCAGTAGTTCCAACTTATCACCAAGTCAAGCCTCTTTCTGTTTTTGCTTTGTTTTAGTTTAATACATATGGTTGTAATGTCATTCTTGAGCCGTTTGGGGGGTAAAAAAAAAAAAAGAATCTGTAATTAAAATGTATCACCATACTGGCATTTTTAAATTGTGGCCCAATAGTGGCTCAGTAAGTTGAGGTTCTGGATGGCTAATTGGACGGTCTGGTTTCAAGCCCTGCCAATGCCGGATCGGAACTGTTGAGTCTTTCTCAAGACGTGTGCATGCAGTCTGAGTAGAAAATAAGAGGGGTGCATCAGGAAGGGAATCTGGCATTAAACTCGTGCCAGACCTTGTGAATCAAATGATCCAATATGGAGACCCCAGGATAAAATGGACAAAGCCCAAGGGGGGGAAAACTTTTCATTTTTAATTTATTACTCATCATCTATACCACTTTATCCTGTATACAGGGTCATGGGGGGTCTGGAGCCCATCCCAGGAGACTTAGGGCACAAGACAAGGAACACCCTGGACGGGGTGCCAATCCATGTCTGGGTGCACACATACTGTATACACACCATTTACACACTATGGGCAATTTGGGAACACCAACTAGGCTAACCTGCATGTCTTTGGACTGTGGTAGGAAACTGGAGGACCCGGAGGAAACCCACCAAGCACTGGGAGAATAGACACACTACATGCAGACAGAGATGGGAATCGAACCCAGACCCTGGAGGTGCAAGGAGACAGTGCTGACCACTACACCACTGAGCCGCTTTCCCAGATTTACTCACTCACTCTCACTCATCATCTATAATGTTTTATCCTGTATTCAGGGTCGCGGGGGACCTGGAGCCTATCCCAGGAGGCTTAGGGCACGAGGCGGGGTACACCCTGGACAGGGTGCCAATCCATCGCAGGGCACACACACATACACACACTCACACACTTATGCACACACTATGGGCAATTTGGGAATGGCAAGTATCCTAACCTGCATATCTCTGGACTGTGGGAGGAAACCGGAGGAAACCAACCAAGCACGGGGACAACATGCAAACTCCATGCATACAGAGTTGGGAATCGAGCCTGGCCGGGAATCGAACCGGGACCCTGGAGGTGCAAGGCAACAGTGCTAACCACTACACCACTACAATTTTTAAAGCAGGGGTAAAAATTACATTATCATAAATAACTGGTGACGGCCAAATGCTGTAAATGTAAAAGAAATTTCATTGATCAAGCAAAGCCAGTGTGCACGGATCCCATTCAATGTCACAAGAATGACATTCATGAGGAACAAACACAGACTCTAACTAACAAAACATTTGCGATTCTGAATTCAAATCAGGTCATGCGATTTTCTAGAAGTATGCATGAAAAATGTCTTGGTATTCTATTATAATAGAAAACAAATGTAAGAGTTTCGAGTATCGAGTGCTTGACCACACTTCCCTGTTTCATCTGACCCACATCCCACCGTGGAATGTTAATCATTTGTTTGCCACAAAACCACTAAAAACTCCACCTTACTGAGACCATAATGTATGTCAGACATTACAATATATGGAAGAACATGAACCAATAATTGGACCAATTTATTACAAACATTATATGCATTTACATTACATTTGTTGTATTTGGAGCATTTCTGACCTAATTCCTAAATAGGCAAGTCTGAAATATGTCTTCTAGTCTACAAGACACTTATCATTGCAATAACTTACTAACATTTGCCCCCAAACTGCCTGCTATCTGGGATAAAAATTGCTAAATGCTATGAATACTGAATAAATTCTACAAGATACTGCAGGCGAAAAGAGACAAACATGTATCTTCATTCATAAGATCAGTCTCTTTATCGTCATTGTATTCCCAATAATAGTGCACTTTGTCACTCATTTTCTCTTATAAAGCATGATCAAGTTGTTCTGTTTGTTCCCCTTCACCTACTCATCGGCTCAAAGTGCCCTTCAGTCCCATTCATGCCCTTAATTGAGAGCAAACTGAGTGCCATGGATCACAAAAGCGCCCGCTGCATCATGGCAATTGAGCAGTTTTTTAAGTTTAATCCCATGGGTCCATGGCATAGACATCACACACAAACACACACACACACATACACAGAGCAGACATGCCGCACCTTCAAGAGTGTACGCTCTGTATCCATGGAAACAGAGACAAAACTGGGACATGAGATAGTGGATAAGAAGAATGTCTGGAATGAGTCGTATACTTGCTCTGCACCATGCTCATGGGTTATCCGGTGTAAATGTTATCTGGAAGTATCGGAGAGCTTTATTTGGTCAGCGGAGGAAGAGACTTCACCACTTTATTGACGTCGATAGAAAACGATGGCACAGATAAGCATGACTAATGCAGATAATTGACAGAGTGTCTGGATAGTGAATGCATGTAACGTACAATCTATGTCCTCATCAGTCACCGGTATGGCATGTAAAAAATGTACGTTTGTGAACCTTAACTACAAGGCATGACTTTAAAAACGCTGCCACTGTAACTTGAACGCTAGTGTGATGTTCACCTCGAACACCCCCGAGGTTCTCCTCCCACTCGCTCTTTACAAAACTGTAACAACAACGCTCGCGCGAGTTCTGACACGACCGGACTGGCAATGCCAATTCAGGCTCCAAATCCCCTGCGGACACCGGTCTACTGCAGCTGCGCCAATCACACGAGAGAACGTGGTGTTCGGCCCCCAAAAAAATAAGACAGCGGAATAACATGGGTGTGTTGTAAAAAATTCCACGTGAATGAGGTGTTGTTGGAGGCGAGCCAGCGGGTGCTCCCAGCACCAGTTAAAACATAGATAGTGCGGCTTATTGTTCTGGCAGGATTTACCCACCAGCAGGGATTTGTGGCAGAACAAAATCAGTGGAAAAAACAATCGCGCAAACTGGATTTGCATGGGTCGGGATGGCTCGTTCGACGTCTCGGTTAGGCGGGTGGGCACAAAGGTTGTTTTAGCCTGCAATCCGAAGAGCGTGAAAACTATTAAAAGGAAAGGTGGAAAAAATAGGTATGTGGAGAAGCACAAGCAGTGACTCGTTCAGTTGGGCACAGTGAGAGAGAGAGAGAGAGAGAGAGAGAAAGCAGGTAAACAGGTTGACCTTTGAGTCATTCAAATCCGTTAGGTTTAAAACCTTTTCAGACACAAACACACTGAATTGCTCACTCCTTCGTCTGTGGGAAAGAGGTGTTGCTAGGACTCTTTGTGTTTGTATGCGAGATTCGAATGTCGATGAATTCAATCCTGCTTGTGTCAGTGTGTCGTAAAAAGGCTGGAGGTGGCGTGTTTGTTGAAGGAGTGTTACTGTCACTGCACTGTCATGGAGGCTTTTGCATCCTGAGCCTCTTCTGGTTAAAGCTCATCCTTTGAGTCGATGCAGAGATTAACGGCAGAAAGCAATTCACTGCGCCGTGTTTGTGGGTCAAACAAGAGCAAGATTCTTGCCACAATGCGTCTTTGTCACTGCGCGACAACAGTTCTCTGTACGCGGAATGACAATGGCGCCAGGAGTTCGACTGACACTGAACTTTTTCCTACATCTGAGCAGATCGAGAGAAAGCCCACAGCAAGCTTTGAAAAAGCGCTCATTAAAATCCCTCTTCTGCCGCGCTCCGTACTCTCGGCATCGTCTGCATTTGATCAAACGCCTGCAGTCGAGCGTGCCTGCTAGAACTCATCTTCCACTCTTGGATGAAGGCACCTGATCCCTCGAGGGGGAAGAAAGCCTCGTCTTCTTTTTCCCATGCTCGTGCTCTTAACTTCCCCAGTCTCTCGCTCTCACTGCGATAACATGCATGTGGGAGTGAAGGCTGTAGTGCACGGATTATGTGCATGTTTGTGCGATTATTGCATGGGTTCAGACTGAATGCAGGAGAGATTACAGAAGAAAGTAAAAATAAATAAATAAAACAGGACAGTAGGAGAGAATCATGTCATGTCAGTGTCACTCGACAGAGCCTCGTTCTCACCAGTACACATGCACTAGTCTGTACATGCAAGCCAAGGGCGACAGGTTCTGTCGAAGGAACCGTAGCTGAGAACAGCCTAAGGGTTGAAACCTCAGCTCGCAGCTCCACAATGCATGCTGGCTCCTGGCACATTCACACCAACCCTTCACGCATGTATTCATTGTTTTGCTTGCGTGCTTGTTTAATTATTAATCCCACCTTTTTGCCTTAAGAGATAATATGGGCTTTGTGGTTCCTTGCTGCATGATTCTTAATTAAAAAAAAAAAAAAAAAACGAGTTGACTTGTCATCTCTTTAATAATCGTTAATGCAAAAATGGTTTTGGTGTATCGTCGTTCAATTACGCACCTCAATTAACCACCGTGCATGAGCTACTAATTACATTCCTAGCTCCAGTGCTTTTCGGGCTACATTATAAACATCGAAATATTACAAACCATTGTGGGAAAATGTCCAAAATAATAAATTTGTGCATATTTGTGAAGTGCCGTGAGTGAAAGCGGGATGCACGCATGTACATTTAGCATGATGTTTAATACAACGGATTTTTTAATTGGGTTATCTGTAATCTGTACTCACGTAATATCTGTAATCAAAGTCAAAGGCAAGACGAAAAAAGGCCAAATCATAGAAGTTCCATATTTAATATTGCAAAATGCATAAAAAAGGGGTGGAGAAAATACTAAAATAAACAATAACAAATAAACAAATGCACAAGATGTCAACCATACTGTATATTAATATACTTTCTGCACTCATGAACCATACTGTGTGATAAAACATTGAGAACTTTTCACAATGTTATACTATTTAACGATGAGCTCGTTGAGTCGTTGTTTACAGGAGCGTCTCCGGATGTTCAATTCCAGCCTCGGCAGCATTGTCGGGAAAACAAGTCTGGATCATCCTCTTTGAGCTGGCATTAACTGCTGATCTAACTCTGAACTGGCTGAGTGGAAGCATATAGCAAGTGATGCGCAACCCACGGCTCCGAAACGTCACCATGCCAGGATTTTATTGAAATTTTAATCGGCTTTAGAGGACAACAAAAATAAGTGCAGGAAGAATTCCTTGGGGAGCGGGATTAAAAATCACCTCGCACGCACCTCTGCACTTCACACGAAAGGAAGATGAAAATGTTAATCACCCATTAATGCAAAATAAATGAAAAAAAATATATATCTCAGCTTAATCTTATGGGCTCGATCGCTGGATTTTATGGCCGTAACACGTGAACGCAGTCAAATATCTAGTTTATACGACCTCTATAATGCACCCAACATGCACTGGATGAACAAAGACTGTCTATACAAACTTTACCGCTGATATTTTGACTAAATTATTGATAACTGATCCAGTGCTTCCATCAGACCTGCGATCAATCTTGCATGACCCAATGCCGTTGTCATTGTGCTGTCAAAGAGCATGAAATCCCACAAGGCTGAAATGAAATGGCATCAAATCTTTAACAAAAAAATATCATGCTCAGTTTACTATCAATCAAACATATTTGGACCTAATGACCCTGTTGAGTAAAAAAGGAAAGGAGATAATTGTATTTAGGTTTCAACTTTAAATGTCCGTGCCACTTTCCATCAACGTTAATCGATGCAACGTCTAAGCGACATTGATTAAAGAGCCGTGACGGTGATTGATGTTGAAAATCCAGACAGGTATGTCATGCCACGTCACATGAACTACAAACTAGATCTATAGCCAGTCATGGAAGTCATGAGAAATGTGTGTATATATATATATATATATATATATATATATATATATATATATATATATATATATCCATATGGTGCGTGCACGTGTGTCGAGCTTCAGCCATCTCTCTGAAAGATGGATGAAACTCGCAGGTGGAGATTTATTAGCACACGGACAATGAGCGAACTAATCGCTATGTAATGTGTAATGCTGGTTTGCCTAACTGTCCAAATCATGTTCCTCCCCTGCCTTTTCTTTTTTATTAATATACTCCTGAAAAATTACTTTGTGTCAGAGGTAAAAGGTGTGATTTCTTTATTGCCCAGTGTAAGCATATTTCACGTGCTATTAAGCAGCTAGTGTGCATTAGCACATGGATAAGTGTCTGGAGGCATGCAGATGAGATGGAGCCAGCTCGAGATGTACAGCGAGACTCATCTCAAGCCTCGTGCCAGCTTAGATGATGCTGCATCATGGAAGTGTGTATCATTTTTTTTTTGAGACAGCTATCATCTGGTTGAGAAAAATAATTATAAAAAGAAACATTTAAAACTTTAAAAGAAAGAAAATAATGGAGACTTTTTTTTTCTCCCCTGTTTCGTTTTCGGAAGATGCATGCCAGCATCACGGTTATCAGAGAAATACACAGTTGGATACCAGCTGTCTAGAAGGATTGTGCAAGTACACAAATAAGGGGTTACAGGATCAGATTTGCTGTAATGCCCCCAAGGAGATGGAGACAGTACGCACACACAAGCACACCCACACACTCCGAATGTCACAGTTGAAAAATAATTGGTCTGGCCACTCGCAATTGTTTTCTGCAAATCCACAGCTACACCACAGGAGACCTGATATCCAGTCGTGGTGAAGGTCTAGTCAGTAATCACATTGCGTTTAATAGCATCAGACTTATCCATTTCAGCCAAACATCGGTCCTCCAACCATAAAATGGATACTTTTACCATTTTTATCTGCATAAAATAAATCAAATAGGATGCGATATGCAGTTCTGAAAAATGCCCAAAACCCATCAAAACTATAAGCGCACAGCAGAGCGGACGCGACAGAGAGACCGATCGCGAGGGAGACCGAGGCGGCCATATGGAATATACAATCTTCGCTATCATTTTCTCTGAGAGACGCAAACACAACCCATAATAGGCTCGAAAATAAACCAGCAGACATCCTGGGTCATTGCATCAGAGATCAGTTTCTTCTAATCTGTCTCTATTTTTTTTCCCCCCACCGTTTGTTTCTTTTTTTTCCGAATGCGGCTTGTGGATGCTTGAATAGCTCAGGCAGGAGTCTGAAGTGTAAAATAGTGGAGGTGTGCTGAGCCGTGGAAGAAGGAATCAGGCCCGGGTAATTTTCACCTGAACTGAGTAGGAGCGGATAAATGGAGCAGGGGAAGGCAGTGCTTTTCTTTCACTCCGTCGGCCTTGAGCGTCTCTCGAGGCTCGCCTCAACCGAAATGTCACAACAATTATGCAAGAAAAGAAATGTCGACCGGGTTATCTGTAAATCGCTGTATTTACAAAATACTGAGATACTTATTCCATAGGGAAACGCAGCTATGGAAATAAGCAGCTGAACGCTGACATGCTGCAGATTCACTATGGAAATGTACAGTATATTACCTCAAAGGACTTTCTACATTCTGTTTTAGGCAGCTTATGTTTTTCTGTCTCATTCTCATTTCCATTCTGTCAGCGTTTCTGTTTGACCGTTCCTGAATAGGATAGACTTGGAAGCCAGTCAAAGTAAAGGTTTTTCTGAAACGAATTGAGTCAATACACCATACCAAAACTGTTCACATTTCATCCAACCATATTTATTTATAATATCCTATAAAGTCTAACGGCACTATTGTATAAAAATGTTTTTACAGCATTACAATTACTTACTGTAGTATTACTGGAACTAAGAGGCTCCATGAAGACTCGGTGTGTTACGGCTGGAGTTGAAGAGCTTGGTTGAGTCCAGACTGAACTCAACCGCACTAAACACCTTTGCGATGAACTGGAACACAGCCTACACACCAGAACTCCTCATGCAGCATCAGTGCCTGATCTCATTAATGCGCTTGTAGCTGACTGGTCACAAATCTCCATAGACGTGCTCCAAAATCATGGATATTAGAAGAGTGGAGGTTACTACAGTATAACAGCACTGTGGAATGTAATGTTTAACAAACAAATATGGAAGTAATGGTCAGGTGCCCATAAAAACAGGATGTTGCTATTAAAATATTCCATTTGGCAAGTACACTGACCAATCATAACATTAAAACCCAAAACATTATGCCCAGTATTGTATATGTTCTCCTTGTGTGAGCTCTGGGACCTTGGGGCATGTACACGAGTGTGCTATGGTGTCTGGCACCGGGACATGAAGCTAAAATTGAAGCCCCTTTTATTTGTCATTTATACATTACAGCACAATTTCAGCAGAAATTCTTTATTCTTCGCATGTCTAAAATATATTGATAGGCTGGGGTCAGAGTGCAGGGTGAGCCTGTATACAGCACCCCTGGAGCAGAGAGGGTTAAGGGCCTTGCTCAAGGGCCCAACAGTGGCAGCCTGGTGGAGCTGGGACTTGAACTGCCGACCTTATGACCAGTAACGCCTAATCCACCGCTGCTCGATTGAGTTGGTTGGGGCCACCATGCATCAGACTGGTGTGTCTGGTGCATTCCATGGATGCTAGATCGGATTGGATCTGGGGATTTAGAAATTATTTTAAAAGACTACATTAGGTTTTATATGGCATTTGAGCAGACAGGCTAGCCTTTGGACCCCACAGGCATAGATGGATGAACCATGGTTGCCCATGATCCTGTCATCAGTTTATTGATATATAATTGATAATCAATTTTATTTCTGACTGGTGTATAAATATAGACTACATGGAAAATAAATAAATCTTCCTTGTCCAATGAGGTCCAGACTTTACTGACCTCATAGCTGTTTATCGTCATGAAATCTACGTAATTAGCCTATAATAAAAAATAAAAAAAACTCCTTTAAAATGAAAATACATTAAATAAATAAATAAAAAATAGGGACGTGTCACAAATTTCAAATTATTCCAAACCTCCTTTTGGAATTTCTTAACATAAAAGGATGCTGATTTGCAACTTTCAGTTCATGAACTCAAATTCCTAGCTATTCCACAAACACATGAAGAAACAATTACAGCCACTAGTAATGTCAATCATCAGATAATGTTTCCTCAAATATTTTTAGCACAGACTTTGGCAGTGAATGGACATGACATGTTTTGAACACAGCCTAATCTTTCGAAGTAGGTTCTCTCCAAGCAGAGCACTTTAATGTAGACGTCACATGGGATCCCCACCAAGATGGTAATGGGATTACAACACCCAGAGCATGGAAACACGGCAGACAGCTGTGTGAAGTTGCAGCAGACTCCCTGCTGAGTCCCTGACAATAGGTCTTGTGAGGTGTCTTGGCTAATGAAAAGCATAATCTGCCTTCCATGTTAGAAACAGCATGTCAAGAGACACATCAGAGATGACTCGATCCAGAAAGCGAAGGGCCCCATAGTAAACCTACATAATAATTTCATGGTTATGGCTGTGAATTGAAAACAGACAACCTTCAAACCTGTAGGAAATAAAATTTGTTATAAATATGTCAACACATGCATTCCTTCTGGACTTTTATCAGGTTCTAAGAGACTGAAAGCAAAAAAAAAAAAAAAAAAACCCATTTGGAAAAAACTTTGTCTAATAAAAACATCTTAACACATGCATGCATTTGTTGTTCTATTCTTCCATTGTTCTTGTCCTAAACACACCTGCACTCCTTTCCTTCCTGCGCTGCCGTTCCCACAGACCAACCTTGGGCCTGATCCACACTGATGTAATTACTTTACCAGGTTCCCAGGATGAAGAAAAAGGAAGCTGATCACAGGACCGTGGCAAAAGAGTAAATTCTCACTTCTTGGTTAAGTCCTACTTAATGCAGAAATGGGGTGTTGGGGTCTCAAGCTATCAAGATTACCCAAGATGTATGAAATAATAGGGCACCCAACACCAAAACCTCCCTTATTAATGTTCATGCCCAACTATTTTCTAACACCTTCTTTTTCACATTCAGAATTTCACAAGCAATTTCCCTCAATAGAAACGTGAGGGTGTGTCTTGAGTCTTAAAACCGTGATTGCAGTTTCCCAGGAAAGAGATGGATCATGTGTCCTCACGCCCACCCCGGCTTCAAAAGCCAAATGCGTGCATAAACTGTGGTCTAAAAAGCACTGAGGCAACCACAGCTCCAATAACGCAAGCTCACTTTCCTATGATGGCTTTAGGCTAATGTTATATGAATAGCGGAAACTGTTTGGCATAAACTCTCGATTCATGTTCTGGGAAGCCATAAAGCTTCCCACAATGGGTGCACAGGTTTTAAGTCCTCTCATTTCAGACTTGAGTGGTGATCGTGCAGGGCATTCTATACAGAAGTGTTCCTGTCATAATCTGACATGGCAGAGAATGTCAAATAACTCTACTCTTAACACCCACCTCCCAGAAGCTGCACTTGGCACTGAGCAAACATTAATCTTATTGGATTTGAGATCCAAAATCTAAACATTGTGATGCATTGTCAAAAAGCCTCCAGAGACAGCGCTGACCTACTTAAAGAACAATATGTCGATTTTGTCTTTATATCACTTATAATAAAGTTTACCATGAGCAAAAACAGAATTCTGGTAATGATTGTATATAAAACATAGTATAGAGTTCAAGTCCAAATTGTACTTTTCTTCAGTGTATAGAAAAAAAATAACCATCTGGTTGTATGGAGGATAAACTTCAACAAATCAAAACTATACGCTTATTGCCTTGATTGAACTGTGTCAGAGTTTTTGACTGTGATTCTCAGAGTAGAACAGATAAAACTCTTATTAATCAATCCCGAAGCCATCAGTGAAAAGCTCTCAGAGAGTAAAGAGCATTAGGCAAAGCAAGAGCACTCAAAGCAGGGACAAAAGCATTCACATCAATGAGGCCTACCATCATTAAAGCCCCCCGCATTAGTCTATCTCTATGGAAGAGGATAGAAAAAAAATCAAATAAATAAATACATGTAAAGACTATTTTTCTTCTCCAGTCATTATCGGGTACATTTATTTTCTAAGAGGGGAATAAAGAACTTTTTCTTGCAACTTTTTCTCAGTTCCTTCCAGTGCTTTTCTTTTCACACCTAACTGAAGTCATATTCACACTCTCGGTGGGTGTCAGGAACGCCTGCCAGTCTGACTAATTCAGCTTATTTTTGGGTTGAGAGTGGATAGTCCTTGAGCTTGGAGTTTCTGGCCTGGTGCCACTGTCGCCACTGTCTTGAATTCTTTATTTTTCTCAGCAGTTATTCATCCGCTCGTGCATAGAGCATCACAATCAGGTTGTTATCACTACTCAATCTGCAAAAGCTATATGCAAACAGTAATATCTTCCTTTTATAGCCTAATACAATTCAATATTAAGTTTATTTGTTGGTGTTGTTTTTTGTCGCCCTAGTGTTGACACAATATTAGACCATCTGTAATCTGCATCAGGGTTTGCATATAATATCATCTAAATCTGATTTCTTATGTATATCTTATGTATATGGTATGGCTTGTCCTCTACAGGGTTGGAGGAGGCCAAGAACCTATTGCATGAAACTCAGGGCAGACGACAGGGTAAACTTAAGGCATTGCAGGGCACTAGCACACACACATGCGCACACACCCACACGCACACACACACATTCATACAGTATGGCCAATTTTGGAAACTCTAATCAGCCTACACTGCGTACCCTTGGACTGTGGGGGGAACTGGAGGAGCTTGAGAAAACACACCAAGCACAGAGAGAACATGCAAACTCCACACACGTACACAGGCTGGAGGTAAAACCACTTCAAAACCCCAGCCCTGGAGGTGCGAGACAACACTACCAAACATTAAGCCACTATATTTGTTTAATCAAATCACACAGCCATTTAAATGGGAAATCACCTAAAGTTCACTGATTCTTTCTTTAGTAAGTGCGTTTACCTAGTCAGAGTGTGGTGGATCCAAAGCATATCCAGAGAACACTGGGTATGCAGTGTACATACATCCTGGTTGGGATACCAGCACACCAACATTTCACCTACAAGAGAACCCAGTTGATACTCACATGGCCATCAGAGACCATGCATCAACAGAAGTCATGTTGAAAAATTTTGCTTGTTGTAATCATGTTGATTAAGTAAAGTTGGTGGACAAGAATTGACTGAATAATGATCTTCTTGATTTGTAAATATTCTATAATTGTTCTTACAAACTGAGCAAAACCTTACTTGTACCAGTCTCCTGAAACAACACAGCTAAAATCTAGTTTTTTCCATGACCAAGCTGGAAGACCATCTTCATCAGCAAATAAGTTATTTTCCATCCATCCACCCATCCATCCATCCATCCATCCATCCACCCACCCATCCATCCATCCGTCCGTCCATCCATCCGTCCATCCACCCATCCGTCCATCCATCCGTCCGTCCGTCCATCCATCCGTCCGTCCATCCATCCGTCCATCCACCCATCCATCCATCCATTCATCCATCCATCCACCCATCCATCCACCCACCCATCCATCCATCCATCCATCCACCCATCCGTCCATCCATCCACCCATCCATCCACCCACCCATCCGTCCGTCCATCCATCCGTCCGTCCATCCATCCGTCCATCCACCCATCCGTCCATCCACCCATCCATCCGTCCGTCCACCCACCCATCCATCCACCCACCCATCCATCCATCTATCCATCCATCCGTCCATCCATCCACCCATCCGTCCATCCATCCGCCCATCCATCCATCCATTCATCCACCCATCCATCCACCCACCCATCCATCCATCCATCCACCCATCCGTCCATCCATCCGCCCATCCATCCATCCATTCATCCATCCATCCATCCATCCATCCATCCATCCATCTATTCATCCGTCCATCCATCCGTCCATCCATCCATCTATCCATCCATCCATTTTTATACTGCATTTTCTGCATAGGTTTGTGAGGGGTCTGGAGCCTAATCCCAAAGCACAAGGTGGAGGCACCCTGGGTGGAGTGCCAAGCTATCACAGGGCGCAAGCACATGCACATACTTGCACACTAAAAACTATTTTAAAATGTTAAGCATGTCTATATACCACATTCTTTGACCTCAGAGAAAACCAAAGAACCCAGAGGAAACCCACCAAGCACAGGAAGAGCATGTAAACTGAAAAATCCCCTAAACCATATAACCTGAAGGAAACACTCAGATACAGGCAGAATCTATATTCAGAATTGTACTGTGTACCCTGAACACTTTGCTAACTTCTTGATTAGTTTAACTAGGTTGACTACTACAGTACTTGTTCAATATCATCTCTATTTCCTTACTGCCTTTCTGTTAAAACTAATAAGTTGTCCATGATATGCCAGTACTTACCAACTGGCAAACATGGTCCACCAGCTTGAAAAACTTGAGCAGCTGCTAGCATGTCAAACAAAGCCTGATTTTTCAGCAGGGAAAATAGCAGGGAACATGCCTATTATGTTACTCTCAAGTTGTGATTTATAAACTATTCACAAGTACTCCTACTTTGAGGGAAGCCTGTGGTTTGAGACCTATTACCTGATCAGACCAAGGTCAAAGGACAGCAACTTTAAGCATATATAATGTCAGTTTAATATGCTTGCTTCATATCAAAACCGTTTTGTGTCAATCTTCCAAGAGCAAATGTTCCAGGATCAGCATTTGCCCTTCACGTCAAACTCAATACATGTCTTAAAGCAGGTGGAGCCGAGGGTGAATCCGCACTGACTCTGGATTCATATGGGCTTTGACAGGACCTGTCAGTTAAAGTGTTTGCGTAGGAGTCTGTCTCTGGATCCAGTCACTTCTAGCATTTAGCCAATTCTGGGGAAATTCAACAAGGGAGCTTTTAATCCAATTCAGTCCAATCCAATCTCCAACTTGTATTGAATGTCCAATTTACAGAAGTGAAGGCTGTCAAATGAGAGCAAACAAAGCTGTAAGTCTCCTGGAGATCTACAGTTGCAAATTGCAGTGGACTGCAGTGCGCTATGCTTTAATTCCACTGCTTATTAGTCATTTCTCTGCCGGGTCTTTCACACAAAGTTCCAAAACATAATTTGCCCATGAGTGGCTGTACTGTTCCTGAATTCCTCCTTTTAGACCACTGGTTTTGTGAGGCTGTTTATCAGGACCCTAATTGCAAGAGCTCTGGGATAAAGCGGAGAAGAATGAGAGAGCTGTCCAAGTCATGGCCTCTGCCAGGCTCCAGGAGGGGCCATGGGCTGAGGTTTGGCACTGGTCCTTCCTCTATCCTTCTTTCTTTCTCTCTGCTTTTCTCTCTTTCTCTCTCACTCCCAGCTTTCTTTGGGCATATCTCCGTGTTATCTTGTTTCGTTTTTTTGTTTTTTGTTTTTTCCTCCAAAAGGCTGCCGATGGTAATTCAGCACATTTCTATAAATATTTGATTTGTGCAGCAAAGAAGACAGACTATTCGTCAATCTGCACTCGTTCCTCCTCTCGTTCAGCTTCCAGAAGACAAATACACAGGCCTATTTTTGTCGCGCATATTTATTTAACCCTTCCGCAATGCTAATACATTGGCAAAAAAAATATACAGACAGATGTTTGGCATAAAATATTGATTGCAGGAAACTTTTCTGACCACACGGGCAATCGAGAAAGCGACTCGTAGCTTATTAAAGTCGGGCGAGTGTTACTTTTGATTGGTATAAGAGGAATGGAAATATGATACTGATATTATTAGAGCGCATTATAATTGGGGAGGACAAGAAACTGCTAACTTTAGGGCACTTTCGAAGGATGAATCTGTGTGTGAGAGCCGTGCCCGCAAAGAAAGACGGTAGGCGCAGCGTGCAAAGATATGCAGGGATGGCGATGGCTACGGCGCTGCTGCCAAACTCGGAGCTGCTGCTGCTCTGAGGCATTCAGGTTCCTCCCACTGCTTTGACACAAATAAAAGGGAATAATATTCTCTCCATGCATGAGCGGCATATTAATGCAGATGAAAGTGCCCTTTATCCTGCACTGTTCCTGTCAGACGAGAGAGAGACACAGAGACAGAGAGAGAGGGAGAGAGAGGACCTGATGTCTTTGACTTTTTTTCAGAATTTACCCCAAAAAAACCCCAAACTGGGAATTTGGCTTCAGATTCTGTCGCTCTTTTTTTTTCTTCTTTTTATTCCCACAGCCATGATTTTCCTAAACATGGTCTGACTGCCAGACCACAACAAAGCAAGCAACCTTGCCGTCCTGTTATTTCCACACAATTTGATCATACACCATTACAGTGCTTGCCAGTGTTTGTTTGTAACTACGTGCACACGCAGGAGGCAGAGATCGGAAAGATCGGAAAGATGCGGGGCTCGCTTCCAGTGGGCGGGTTCGAGTGGTTCTCTGGTGGTGGGAAATTGTAGCCGCATGAGGAAGTACTTAATTGGCATGCAGGGAAAGTGCGTGTTCTCACTCTGCCGCTGAGGCGAGCAGCGGGGCATGACGAGCATACACTATCTCATAGACTTCATTAGGCCCCGGACTGGTCCGTGTAGAGTGGGGGGAGGGTGGGAGGGGGTGTTCGGGCTCTATAGACTTTATGCTAAGCAGGCTGGCACCACTGTCTGTGACTCACAGTGTGAGCAAGCACAACAAAACCTGACAGGAAACATGCAGACACAGCCACAGCGAGCAGTTTTCTCACTAGATCGGGTCAGTGTGTGTGTGTGTGTGTGTGTGTGTGTGTGTGTGTGGGTGGGTGTAATCCAGCATCCATGACTAATGAGGTCATGATGTATGGAAGAGCTTTCTCACTGTCCACATCTACTGGAAGGACATCTATCAGCCTAAGAGGATTTTTAAAGAAAAAAAGTGTTAGCTGCATGATTCATAGGGCAATTACTTTTTTTTCTTTTTTTTTTTTCTTTTTTTTTGAGAGTGCTACCTCCTTAATTTTGCAAATGTAACTCTTATTCACTGCAGCACATTCCTTCTCAGCATTTTCCAGGCATTGAAATTAATCCCTTGAACGGCTCTGAATAAAGTAAGCTTGTTAATTTTATTTTATTTTTTTTTTTTAACACCCCATGCATCCAGTTTAAGCCCTTTCATCACTCTGGTGCTCCGAGCACTTTCACGACTCCTTTCAAACTACTCGACATATTTTTGCAGCCGACCAAAAGTACACACGATGCCCTGCTCTGCTCTCGCTTGCTCCTGTCACACACTGATCGCTGTGTGAGGCCACTTCCTGTAACGGTGAGCTGAGTGTGAGACCTGCCGAGACACACCGAGCCGTGCCGAGCCATGCTGTGCTTTTGCAGACGAACGTGTGCTTCTTACTGGTTTATTAACCCAGTTAACCCCAATTTTCCCAGCTAACCGTGAACATGAATCGTATCCAAGTGACATTCTTGGACTGCCCCTAGAACAATCTGTACATGTTTTCTAGCTTTGTTAAATAGATAATAAATAAATAAATAAATAAATAAATAAATGCATTAATTAATATATAATTAAATAATTAAATTATATATATATATATATATATATATATATATATATATATATATATATATATATATATAAACAAGGCTTATTTCTAACTTATTAACATTGAGTAATTATTTGTTGCATATACTGTACATTACAGTAGAGTGAATTTATTTTCTTCACACATCCCAGCTTATTAGGAGGCTGGAGTCAGAGAGCAGGGAGCAGAAAACTTTGAGGGCTTTGCTCAAAGGTACAACAGGGGCAGCTTCGTGGTGCTGGGGCTTGAATGTCTGACCATCTGATTAGTAACCCAGAGCTTTAAGTGCTGAGCCAACGTTATCATATTAGCAAAGATTTTTAAGATTATCCATGAAGCTTATGCTTGTTAAGTTTTGCTAATGCTGTCATATTTTATTTAAGCACTAACTTACTACCAGTAAGCCTAAATTAGTGTGTGATGCAATGCGACACTTTTTATTTTTATTTTATTTTAGTACTTTTATAAGTTTCTACTCCAATTTAATTGAAGGATTTGAGGCTGTACTTATACTTTTACCAGGATTAATCATTTAGATAAGCATTTAAACTTTTATTCTAGTGTCAATATTGTGACACATGCGCACATGCCCTATGTAAAGCCCTCTAATCCATATACTGAACATCATAGCTCATTGTTATCCGTTAGAATATATGATGACTTCAGTGCATCTTTGTATATATTCTACAGTATATCTATCATGTTATGTAGACTTGAGTAAAATACCCCAATCAACCTAACATTAATACATTAACATTAGCAATTATATACTAGTAAACTGGTTACAGGATCATGGGGACTCAAGGCTCATTTAAAGTCAAGGCAGCAGAACTTGTGCAAAAACAAGTCAATGCTGGTGGTGAAAGAAAGGCACCAGAACCCCCAGTGCACCACAGCTCACCACACACACAGGGTCCAGCAGGGAGAGAGAGCACAAAGCCACTGACCCGGAACCCAGAACTTCGCAGAACCGAATCCCATGGGATGCATCAGACAAACAAGTCCAATCCCCACCCAGCAACCCACAACATCCAAATGATCTGGTGCCACGTCCTGGTGCTAGACACCAGAGTCATGTGGTGCTCAAGGGAAACCTACACAATACTGGCTGTTCAATGTATAATGATGAAGTAATCAATAAACCGTCATTCATTAATTAATTAAAAAATGCATTGTTTAAAGTAAATTGCTTAATATTATTTACATGAATATATAATTTAAATTGAATCCAGGTTTTTATTATTATTATTATTATTATTATTATTATTATTTCATTCATTCAAATTGTATTTGTCAAATGCACAGCCATACAGAGTATGATGACCTAAAAAGGAAGGGTTTCTTATTTTAAAAAATATATATATATTCAAACATTCATTCATTCATCTTCTATACCGCTTAATCCTGTGTTCAGGGTCGCGGGGACCTGGAGCCTATCCCAGGAGACTTCGGGCACTAGGCGGGGTACACCCTGGACAGGGTGCCAATCCATCGCAGGGCACACACACATACACACACTCACACACCCAATCACACACTACGGGCAATTTAGGAACGCCAATTAGCCTAACCTGCATATCTTTGGACTGTGGGAGGAAACCGGAGTACCCGGAGGAAACCCACCAAGCACGGGGAGAACATGCAAACTCCATGCACACAGAGACGGGAATCGAGCCTGGCCGGGAATCGAACCCAGACCCTGGAGGTGCAAGGTGACAGTGCTAACCACTACACCACCGCGCCGCGCTATATTCAAACAAAGAAATACAAATAAAAAACAAATATAAAGAACTTTAAACTGTAAATGTACAATATGGAAAAGGTTGCTATAAAACAGTGATTAAAATAAGAATTAGTTAGAGAATTAAAAAAGAAATGGTGTTATTATTATTATTATTATTATTATTATTATTGCATTTGATCTGTAATTTGGTCTTTTTGTACTCCTCACTCTCATAACAGTGTGTGTTTCCTATTAGTTTTACTGCAGTTACTAATTTGCTGTAATTGAAATGATGTAGTAATAAGCGGAGACTTTCAAGGGTTAACGTGTTAAAACTCTCAGGCAGCTTTTCTCATTTAGGTGCTAAAAGCGTCAAAGCGAAAGTGCATTATGTCATTTACCAATCTGTGTGTTTAGTTTCTGTTTCTTTGTGACTATCTCGTGTAATCAGATACCAGGGTCATTCCCAGAATTCCCCTGTATTACTCAGGCTCAGACAAGCTTTCCAACTTCCTTCTCCAGACTCGATGTGTGCTTAGTCACAGCGCTAAAAACACTTCGCGAGAAGTCTGCCGCTAGATACAGTACATCAGACTCACTGTGTGTCTTTTAGTTTTTAATATTAGCTCCACTGTAGCTATATAAAGAATAACACAGAGTGGGAGGTGCTGTACCAGGAATGCAATCAATCGTGTTGTTGTTCCTATGTGTATTTACTGTTATCAGCCTGAAGTTGATGATTTTCCTTTACCAGCACTATCTGAAGCATCCCCCCCTTTTTTTATCTTAATAATAACCACAGCAAGTTGTCAATGTTTAATTTATTAAAGTATAAACCATCTGCGTATACTGTATATTATTATTATTATTATTATTTCCTGTTATCACATCTATACAGTCATTCCCTCAGCAGCCTTTCTTCTTTGCTTTTCATGTTACAAAGCACTGAAACTGGAGACTCCTTCCAAAAACGTTTCCACATGTCTATTTGTCTGTATGTGCTTCTCTCATAATCTTGTCTCTTTCAAGATTTAAAATTCAAGATCTTTAATCAAGGTGCTTTATTGGCATGACGAATATTTATATTTGTATTGTATAGAGTATTGTAATGAGTAGAGAGTAAAACAGAAAAAACCTGAATAGTATAGATAGAGTAATAATAAATAAATGTATAGAAACATTATAAAACCTTATAAAACCTAAAACCTCTCTCTCTCTAAAAATCTATAATGAATCTAAAATAAAATCTTTCTTTCTCTCTTTCTATCCTTTTTTCGTTTCTCTTTCGGCTTCCCTATTTCACTTACTAGAAGGTCTCAGGTTCAAACTCCACCACCACCAAGTTCTTGGGCCCTTCATCCTAAACTGCTCTGATGTATAATGAGATAAAAATGTAAGTTGCTTCTGATAAGGGCGTCTGCCAAATGCCTTAAATGTAAACGTCTTTCTCTCACTGTTTAATTTTCTGTCTGTCTGCCTCATTGTCTGCTTCTCTACATATTCCTTGCTCTGTCTCACTCCCACTCTGTCTCTCTTCCTAGCCTCTCTCTATCTCACTTTATCTTTAACTTTAACTCTCACTCTTCTTTTTCCCTCAGCACACAAACCCAGGCACAGTGAAAAGAAGGATACTGTATGCAAATAGGAAGTGTTTAAGTATGAGAACGAGGCCCAGAGCCAGACTTAGGAGGGAGGGCGAGGGTTCAGGGGCACACGGGGAAGGGAGGGAGGCTGTGTGACAGTGATGGGGTCCCAGTTTTTTCGAGCAACAAAAAGAAGTGCCTGAATTAATTCGGCTGAGAGTGGGAAAAAGAACGTCGTGCTCTCTCTCTCTCTCTCTCTGTCTCTCTCTGTCTTTCTCTCTCTCTCTCTTAGTCTGGAATGTTGGTGTCAGTACAAGCCACATAAATTAAACAACACTTAAGCAGCGTTTAAAGATAATGCACTGTGTACTTGTTAGCAGCCAGTGGAAAAGAGTAAAGAATGTGAAGTATGCACGACCGCATTCACATGCCGTTTAATGGTGATCTGTTCAAGACATCATGAGAAAGCTTTACTGTATGGCCTCGGTCGATTTGCCTGGGAAAGTCACCCCGGGGTCGTTTAAGGGTTTGATCCCCAAAGTCAAGCAGCTTCCCATTTTGTTTTTGGTGAGGAATGTCCTGCTCTACACTCCATGGTATTATTACCAGCTGTGTGATTTCATGATGGTGCCAGACTGCTGTTGGTTTTAAATTTGACACCCAGATGGAACCAAACCGCTAGTAAAGTACAGCTTCATTTTCCAGTCTCGGCAAGGCTCGCCACTGTCTTCGTCTTTGTTTTCATGTCAATAGTAAGACTCAGAGTAATTTGTTGTAGGAAGTAATTCTGGATTGGTTGTCATGATAGGATGCTTGAATTTGGTATTGTTTCAACCAACAAACAAAGAAGAATCAAGAGAATTAAAAATAAATTAATTAATAAAAAAAAAAAAAAATATATATATATATATATATATATATATATATATATATATATATATATATATATATATATATATATATATACTCAGCAAAAAAAGAAACGTATCATTTTCAGGACTGTGTATTTCAACAATAATGTTGTAAAAATCCAAATAACTTTACAGATCTTCATTGTAAAGGGTTTAAACAATGTTTTCTATGCATGTTCAATTAATTAACATGCACCTGTGGAATGGTCGTTAAGACCTTAACAGCTTACAGAAAGTAGGCATTTAAGGTCACAGTTCAAAAAACGCAGGACACTAAAGAGACTCGTCTACCGACTGTGAAAAACACCCAAAGAAAGACACCCAGGGTCCCTGCTCATCTGCGTGAACGTGCATTAGGCATGCTGCAGGGAGGCATGAGGACTGCTGATGTGGCTATAGGGCAATAAATCGCCATGTCCGCACTGTGAGACGCCTAAGACAGTGCTACAGGTAGACAGGAAGGACAGCTGATCATCCTCGCAGTGGAAGACCACGTGTAACAACACCTGCACAGGATGGGTACAACTGTTTTTTGCTGAGTATATATATAAAATCTCCATGTCTTATTATAAGGAAATAATCATTAATTAGTAAAAAAAAAATTTTAATCAGATAATAGTAATAATAATAATAATAATAATAATAATAATAATAATAAAGTAATGATCTGAACCTATCCTGCAACAACAATAATAAAACATGAAATCAAAAAATACTTAAAATCTTATTTTAAGTAAAAAAAGTTTTGACAAGAAAAAAATCAGGAGAAACAAATATGTACACTTATAAACATTTTAAACTTGTAAAACGTTTAAAAAATAGATGTAGACTTAATGATTTTTAGAACTTTTTTACTCACTATTAACATCCAAAAATGTTTATTTTATCCTGGTATAAAAATTGTGTTTAGCACTGCATAGTGGTTAGCACTGTTGCCTTGCACCTCTAGGGTTCGGGTTTGATTCCCGCCTCCAGGTCTGTATGCATGGAGTTTGCATGTTCTGCTTGGTCGGTTTCTTCCCACAGTCCAAAGACATGCATATTGCACAAATTGCCGTTCCCAAATTGCCCGTAGTGTGTAAATGAGAGTGTGTGCATGTGTGTGTGATGGAATTGCACCATGTCCACGGTGTACCCCAGGGATAGGCTCTAGGCCCCCCATGACCATGTACACAGGATAAAGTGGTATAGACAATGGGTTAGTGAGAGATAAACGGTTCTAAGGGTATAAGATTTTATTTCACCTTTGTAAAAAATATAAAAATAGTAAAAATATACCTAAATAAGCAAAAACAACATGTAACAGAACAACACCTGCACTCATCCCCAGCATGTGGTAGCTGGCAGGTGATTTTATTTATGCCCTGCAGTTAACGTCGCATTTTGGAGAACGTACTTAGAGTGGGATTTAATTAACACGTGTTAGTGCTAACACACTGCCTCAGGCCTGTCAGGTTTCTTAGCACTTCTATGCCGTTATGAAACGCGACACTGAGATTTCATTTTGTGTGCCCTTCCAATAATGTGGCTGTAAATTACACAGGCATTTTGCACATAATCTGTTGCAGGACATACAAGAGATGTAAAATGAGATAGGGGTCAGTGCATCCTGCATGCACCATAAATTCTCAACGCCTCAGAGAGACAGGTTTAATCACAGGTGTCCTGACACGACTGAATAACCTCACGTAACCTTTGCATGATTAAAATGCAGGAAAAAAAGGTACAGTATGGTGCTGTTCACACGAGCCGATTTGATCAGGCTTGTGAACTAACCTTCCTGGAGTCAGTCAGGTAGAAGAGTCATGTGAAGCACAGTGACAGGTTTGCTGCTTTTTTTTTTGTTTTTTTGTGACACTATTTCCACCCAGAATGTCACGCCTGGGTCTTAGAGTCCACTCTTTCAAAAAAACTATCTTTTTTTCCCTGCCGAATTACAGGCTTACCACGATTGGAAGCAAACATGCGTTTCCCTTCAGATTTGGTTCCACTTGTTGTTCATGTGACACAGCTTATGAGCAGGCATTTGACATTAATTACAGCAAGGCTGTTGATGTAAACATGGGACGCTTCCAATCCCATTCCATCTCCAGCTGATGTATTTAAGGGTGATATTCCCTAAACGTTAGCCACAAATAGCTCTCTTGCTTTTCCTGGCACATTTTCTTGAAACATGCTCAAGTCCTAAAAGGTTGTTTGGTTCCCAGTAAGAGAGGATAAAAAATAAGAGAGAAAGGGAAAGCGTACGGTGCTTCTGCAATTAGCTCTGATGTCAGTCCTTGCTTCGGAAACCTTTTAACATTGTTAAGTGCTGTTTATGAAAGATTAAACATTAGCATGACGGAGGAGACCTCGTGGAGTCTTTTCAAGTTTTACGACCTGTTCTCTTGACCCGGGGCCTCGGCAGCGAAAGCAAACAATAACTGCAGTTAATAAAGTATGTTTCAGTGGCACTCTGGAGTAAGCTTGGCTTAAGATACCGTGGCAGGTGAAAATGAGAAGAGTATGCTCGGATACTTCTCCGACGTCATCCATGGCATGTTTGTGCCAAAGCGGCTTTAGGGTGACCCTTCTTTAAGAGATGATGCGTCTGCTTTTCCTGCACCTACAGTAGAGTACTACATTTCGTTTGTAAAATAAAAGACCATTTATGGCTGACTTATAAAAAGTGTTTTTTTTTTTTGTGTGTGTGCATGAGATTTTATTTATTTTAGAGAGGGAAAGAGAGAGAGAGAG
The DNA here is from genome assembly GCA_030522415.1 of Channallabes apus. NCBI lineage: Eukaryota > Metazoa > Chordata > Actinopteri > Siluriformes > Clariidae > Channallabes > Channallabes apus. The sequence goes on from CM060104.1 coordinate 32,339,764, forward strand.
AAAACGCACTTGAAAGGTGAGTGGTTAAAGAAGTAATGGCCCTCAACCTCTTTTGCATCAACATTGAACTAAAGCTTTACAAAACGAGCATTTTATTCAAGATCATGAATGCACATACACTCAAATAAATAACTAATCTCATTCCTATTTTTTCAGTCCAGGCTGTTAAAAAAATAGCTTGATGGGATAGAAGGAAAAAAAATTCCGGCGTATACTCGAGTGAAGGACCTTATTATTTTATATTTTTTGTTCTTTAATAAGTTTTAGCTTTCCCTTTACCATGTGACCAACTCAGCATTATATCACATTTGTCCTTCCATACCATCACAGAAACAGGATTGCATAAGGAACCTTTTACAGTATTTCATCTAGCCACGGTGGTTTCCCTCAGAATCAGTGAAAACCAAGTTACAATGAAGGGTTGTTCGTACAGTATCACGTCCCATACTGTATATCTATGGTTTCACAAATATCTATAGGAGAAAGTGGGAATCTTTAATGCACAATTGATTTGATTGCTGTCTTTTCTCTTGAGTCATTCAATTAAACCTAGACAGAAATGTGAAAAATAAAATATAATAACGCAGTTCTGTTACTATCCCAATATTGCTTATTATGCTACAACAGCACAAAGTATATCATTCCTCTTATTCAATTACAATCCACCAATGACAACATCCTTAAAAAAATTTTTTTTACATTACATTTAGCAGACACTCTTATCCAGAGCGACTTACATTTTTATCTCATTATACATCTGAGCAGTTGAGGGTTAAGGGCCTTGCTCAAGGGCCCAACAGTGGCAACTTGGTGGTTGTGGGGTTTGAACCTGGGATCTTCCGAACCGTAGTCCAATGCCTTAACCACTGAGCTACACCTGGCTATGTCTTTGGACTGTGGGAGGAAACCGGGGAACCTGGAGGAAACCCGCCAAGCACGGGGAGAACATGCAAACTCCATGCACACAGAGACGGGAATCGAGCCTGGCCGGGAATCGAACCCGGACCCTGGAGGTGCAAGGCGACAGTGCTAACCTCTGTACCGCCAAAGTGCAGTCATCTGTACTTTAAAAAAAGAAAAGAAAGAAAAAGATTGTCACAAAGCACTGGCACTGACACCAATTAAGCCTCTCTTTACAAAGCTTCACATTATCAATGATATTACAGAATTTATTATTAAACAACATATTTTATTTATGCCTGTACCATGAAAGGTGGCACTATGGTTAAGGCTTTAGGTTAGTGGTCAGAAGATTGGGGTTCAAGCCCCAGCACCGCCACATGTGCAATCTGTGCCTGCTTGGTTTAAGAGTTTTCTTACAGTTGGAGGAAAAACTTTTTAAAAAGACAAATTTTATATTATGAAATCGTGTTTTCATGGACGTGATCTTAGTCAGCGGGACAACGGGACCGTACATGTCTTCCCGCACTGTCCGTAGGTGTTCACACAGGTAGCAGGATGAATAGGAAATATTTATTAATATCCTCTTTTATGATTTTCATGACTCTCGGCGCTCCTTAGAGGTCAGGGATTAACTGAAAAGCAGCGCAGTCAAACTCGGCGTTAACCACCAGCCTGAAAACAAGCACGAACCACTTACTTTTATCCTCTACAAGGATGTTTTCTTTCTTGAAGCTGAAATACATCACTGTCTGCCATTGCAAAGATTAAAAGTGGTTTCTAAATCATCACCGGGGCTGTTAAAAACATTGATTTGACAGATATAGAGAGGAGCAGAGGGAAGGTTAATGGAATGACTACGGCAAAAGAAGTAAATTATTCCAGACCTTCCAAACAAATTTGAGTGTAGTGTAAAAGAAGGTATTAAAAAAATGTTCAGAAAGAGCAAAATTAGAATACAAATGATTAAGATTCGCTCTCATTCTCTGCCTTTTTTTTTTTTTTTCTTTTTCTCGCCGGCCGGGACGAGCAGAGATACAGGCTCGAGTTGTCATGGTGATTAATGCAGCTGCGTTAGTGGCAAGGATTTCTGAAAGCATTTCAATTCTGCATGCAAACTAATAGAGGCCCATTCTCTCCGCAGGTGCTGATGGTACACTCTTGGTGATTGGGAATCCTGCTGGCTTTTAAGAGTCACAGATCTCGATGGATATCCGAATGTCTGAATGCAGCGCATTTAGTTCTGTTCATAAGATTTGATAACAGTTGCAGGTTTTAACAAGAGCACACCCCCAGGGTTATATAATATGCAGTTTGGACAAACCCTAGACTAAATGTACAATCACATCTGATTAAGGAAGAAAACAAACAACCAGGAGCTGCCTTAACACCTGCTTGGTTACAGACGTAACAAACATATACTAGCGGATAAGACCAAAACACAAAGTTAGACTAGTTTCTTCAACTTTTGCAGCCAGTAACCCTTTTTTAACTATATAAAACGTTCAATGTGGGCAGATTATTAGTATTGCCTCACAACCTTAGGGTTGGAGGTTCGAATCTCACTTCTGGTCTACACTCATGGAGTTCTCCCCGTGCTTGGTGGGTTTCCTTCAGGGACTCCCAAAGGCTTTCTCCCAAAGGCATGTACAGTACACTAACCGGATTTTCCAAGTTGCCCCAGTGTGTATTTAGGTGTGTGAGTATTGTACAGTAGGTGTGTATGTTTGTGTACGCTTGTGCCCTGCGGAGGGTTGGCACCCATCCACGGTGTACCTGCGATAAGCTTCGGGCCTGTGATACTCAGATATCTCATTACATCAATATTTTGTCTGGAGTTTTCTAAACTTTCCAATAACAGAACAAATTGAATTATTTATAGACGATTTATTGAGGTTTCGAATTAAACCCGCTGTGATTTAAGTGAGCAGTCAAACAGAAAATAATTCTAAGTACTCGATAATAAATATAATAACCTTGACAGTAATGTGCTGTGATTTTGTTCACCACTGTCATTTTTTTTCTTTTCTTTTTTTCACCATGGACCTCCTGGATTTGCTTCAAAACCCTGCTTTGAGAATCAATAGATAAGACAACAGTGCAAAATGGACCATTAAAAAAAAATAAAACATTGTACTCAAAGCATTTGGTTTGACTATTCGAACGTAATGTACAGTATGTAATACAATAAATTAGTTGATTAGTGGAAGAACATCCAGATATTTGCTTTATACAGGCATAATTCCAAAGAAAAGTCAAGGTTTGCCAAGATATACTGTATAATGTTATATATTACTTTCTCAATGGAGAAGAAGAAGAAGAGCATCATAGATTTACAGAAGGAGCCTGAGGACAGTAGTAAAGATCAATAGAGTACGTCATGTACCAGATGAGCTGGTTTTAGTGTTTCAGAAACGCTTCGTCATCTGGGATAACTACACAGAGCAGTCTCGAAACAAAATTTAAGACTTATTGTTGGTCTTTTGGCTTTCAACAACCTGGCACAGATTGTACGTCGGGTGCCTTGCCTGGCGCAACCCTCCCGATTTATCACCCTGTGGCTTGGGTTTGGGCGTGGGAATCGAACACCACATGTTAGACGAGACACCTACCACTGAGCCACCAATACCCCCTCTAAAGGTTGTGTAATGGTGCGAAAAAACTAATGTAATTCTGTTAATTATGCCGCCTCGTTCATGTAAGAGGTTAAAAGATAATATCTTAGACAAGTTGGAGTTTTATAACTGTAAATCTACAGTAACTTTACATCCTGATCATGGTAAGCTAAAAACTGTTGCTTTTTGTAGAACATGGCTAGAAGCTCGAGGCTAGAACAGCAGAAGACAAAATCTAGTCCAATTCTAGTCCAATTTCAGCTGAAAACACGAATCTGAGGCTACATTGGACATCTGAACCATTTCTGTCACCTTGCACCTCCAGGGTCTGGGTTCGATTCCCACCTTGGGTCTGTGTGTGTGATGTTTTCCAATGCTTGGTGGGTTTCCTCCGGTTGCTCCGGTTTCCTCCCACAGTCGAAATACATGCAGGGTAAGCTAATTGGCTTTTCCATATTGTGTGAGTGTGTATGGGTGTTCCCCACGATGGTGCACCTCCTCCTCATGCCCTAAGTCTCCTGGGATAGGCTTCAAGGCCCCCTTGACCCTGTATGCAGAATAAAACGCTGTAAACGATGAGTAAGTAAGTAAGGAGGTCAGAAATGCAAAAACCTGGCACCAGCAACCATGCTTTGGTCAAAGACAAAGAATGGATAATATGTGAAGACCAGGTCTGTCTAGATATAATATATTCATTCAAGCTGGTGTTTGGTAGATCCTATTAAAAACTTGCGTTTATGTTTGTGTATCCTGTACGACTGTAAGATGTTTTGGATCGCAGGGTCTACTGTTCAGTATGTGTGTATTTTTGACAGTGTGTTTGAGTGAGCGGGGTGCATCCTGCTGCGTCTTACCCAATTAGCTGTTGCGATAGTCGTTACATAACAATCGTAGCGCGGTTATCAATGCTAGCCCAGTGGGGGAAAACATTCCCGTTTACCTTTTGAAAGATGCGGGATTCTGTAATGAGAGTGATCTGTGCCCTCAGCTCAGAAGTCAGGAATATACTGAGTATACAGCAGTGACTCACGACATCAGATTTGCTTTAATCAGAGATTACACACTGATATCATCTGTCTGTAAGCATGACTCATGCAATGTGCTAATGCTACGAGCTTATGCATGTTAATGTTAACGTTTTAATATGATACCCATACTAACACCTGCACACATTTACGCATATATTTAACTAAATATATGTGGGATTTGCTTTCAAAGTGGTACATAATAATATGATAATATGCTTTACACAATGAATATGCTGGGGAACATCTACTGTATATATTTGTTTTAGTTCTTTAAATGTGCTGCTTTTATTGTTATTTATACATCATTGTATCTTACCTTTACCTACACTAGAATTGTTTCCTATTTGTCCTTTAATATATATCAATTGCACCAATTACACTTAATAATGTATAGGGGTTGTTGGGAATTTATCTAGGGTACTCGTGATCGTATTTCAGGCATAAAACCTACTGGCATTTACAGAAGACTTTAAGCTCAGTTGTTTCCGTAAACGCCTGAGTTTTGAAAATTGATGGATAACTTGTCACCAACTTCCAGAAGAGACGCGTCTGTCTGTCTGAGAACTGCACACACAATCATTCACCAACAACTCTTACAGGAACTTAGCTGGGAGTTATTGTCACATCCCCCGTACAGTCCTCACCTCACTCCAAGGCATTTTCACATATTTGGGCCATTAAAGGAGTTCCTGGGAGGCCAGCGTTTCAGATCTGAAGCAGGCAGTCTGATCACGGCTGCGGCATCCTGAGAAAACTTTCTACCTTGATGGTGTCCAAGCACTAGTGAAACACTGGGATAAGTGCATTAGTGTAGCAGGGGATTATATAGAGAGAAATAAAGGGATTTTTTACTCTTATAACTGTGTTCTGTTGTTCTGCGGTCCCGGTTTGACTTGAATATAAGAGATTTAAAAAAAAAAAAAAAAAGTGCCCGTACAAGGTCAACAGTCAAAGGATGTCACCACACAATTATATATAACACGGGACTACAAGGGTAGTGTGGAGGTCACAAGTCTTGTTGTCTGGATGCAATCATGTGACAAGGTCAGCTTAAACAATGTCACAAAAGATCAGTCAAAAAGGACACTCTGGCCATCAAGGTTTGTTCCTTTCCAACCAAAAGGCTAGGCACTCGGCTCTGTAATTCTCATGCTTGTCTGCAGCTCGAGGGGGAAAACATCTCTCTGATGGTCCTGTCTCCATATACAAACGAGCCATTAAAGCCTTTTTGGTTCGTTGTGATGGAAATGAATCTGTGTTGAAAGGGAAAGTGCACTGCTTCAGCCTGCATTTCTGGGCTCAGAAGTGTCTAATCACCCAAGACTCTTTTCTGCCAAATACTCTGATCCCCCCCACCCCGCCACCCCACTTCCCCCCTCCCCCGCCCCCCTTTCCGCTATTATTATGTTTTTCTTTTCTGTTTTTTTTTCCACTGTTCATTAGCACTAATTGCAGCATGCTAATTGAGTGAAGCATCCACTTTGGAAACTCGATAACCCCTTTTAAAAAATATTTGTTTTAAATGAATGGATGGGACGAAGTCGCAAACATGGAAGGTAATGATGATGATTATGATACTCATCCCGAGTTCTGGGTCATGAATGCATTATGGCATGATGGTAATGTGGTAATATAATACATCGCTACTCTCTTCCTATTTACAGAAATCGGATACATCGAAACCCCTCCGAGTTGGATATATTACAATTTCAGCTGAAATGGTGCTTAAGAACTGACTGTAGAAACAGATTGGCTCGATTAATCCATGCGCGACTAAAATGCATAAATAAGTTACGATTCATCAAATTTCTCCCTGAGTATACTATTATTTAATTAGTCATTTTTTCTTAGGTTTGACAACATCACTTCAGACTCAATTGGGACCAGCTCTAGAAGGAGACAGCTCATGATACAGCTGTTCTAACTGACCACCAACACATCTGCAGGCTGATTTAACCATTGTGACAAAACTGTTGACGGTGGATTTAGTAAAAAAAAAAATATATATATATATATTGTCTATAGTGACTTTTAACACCTTTGAGATACCAAGAAACTCCAAGAACTTCAACTTTGAGACTCCAAGAAAACCAACCCAAAATATTCTTCTTACTTTCTTGTTTTTTCCCTCAAAACTGAAAATAAATAAATAAAATTATCTAATTTTGCTGTATTGGGTGTGTGAGTGTGTGTATGTGTGTGTGCCCTGCGATGGATTGGCACCCTGTCCAGGGTGTACCCCGCCTAGTGCCCGAAGTCTCCTGGGATAGGCTCCAGGTCCCCCGCGACCCTGAACACAGGATTAAGCGGTATAGAAAATGAATGAATGAATGAATAATTTTGCTGTCAAATACAGTAGATCCCTTGATATCCCACTCTCTATACACACACACCTCGAGCACAGGTACTGTAAGGATAAGGACTTATTAGAGGATAAGGGCTTAATTGGAAACTGAGCACCTTTACAACCACAGACCTGTAAAGTGACTATAACACTATAGCCACTGACCCAATCTCACACTCTCGTGTGTATAGTAATACAGAGCCAATTTCACTTTTGGAGCTTGACACTCACGGCACATTTTATTAAAATAAGATAAAATGCTTCGTATGCTTAAAATTCTTCCTTTGAGACACATGAAACCAACCAATCCCATCTTTTCACATTAACTTTTTTATTATTATTTCACCAATTTATTGTTTGCCGTTTGTTCGTTTTGTGTTCGTTTCTCCAGTGGTGACCTAACCCCCCGTTTATGACAAGAAGTACATATTACAAACTAATTCATGTAGACGGACAAAATAAATTTTGTGCTGTTTTACTTTGCAAATATCACTCACTCACTCATCATCTATACCACTTTATCCGGTGTTCAGGGTCGCAGGGAGGCTGGAGTCTATCCTATGAGACTTAGGGCACGAGGCGGGGTTCACCCTGAGCATGGTGCCAATCCATTGCATGGCACACACATACACACACTCACGCTCTCATTCACACACTACAGGGCAATTTGGGAACGCCAATTAGCCGAATCTGCATGTCTTCGGACTGTGGGAGGAAACCGGAGTACATGGAGGAAACCCCCCATGCATGGGGAGAACATGCGAACTCCATGCACGCAGACCTGAGGTGGAAACCGAACCCGGACCCTGGTTTTGCAAGACTTTTGCAAGGGTCATTGTCAAGTTTTTATGTTTAATATTTGTGGCTTTCTGCATTTTAAGCAGTTTATCTAGTTAGTTACCATTTATTTCACATATAGCCTTTTATGTAAAGGTTGCATTTATGATAGCATATGAAAATGCTCCAAAACCTGATACTACAGTATATATTATTTAAAAAAAAAATAATATATATATATATATATATATATATATATATATATATATATATATATAAAAAATAGGAAGATATACACTGGCTGAGCTCTTCCGTGGCAGGCCATAAAAAGTTAAACTGCTGCTCATGGATTGCGTCAATGGGTGGCATAACACACTTCACACTCACAGACAGCAGTAATTGGCTAATGCCACTATAATTAACAGTGGACAGAGAGTAATGACATACTTCCTACCCCAATATTTTCTTTCTTAGGTTCTGGCATTAGGGATTCATGTGTGATGGGACGAACGCCTTGCTGGAACGCCGTACTCCTATTTAACACATACAGTACCGACTGGCTATATGTAACGTTGCATTGAGTTATCCGTGGGTTTGAAGTGAAGCACTAGTGATTACATAATGTGTCAGAAAAGAACGCGCATATGTTTGGATAAAGATTTTTTTTTATTTTTTTTTTAAGTTTGTCCAGTTCTTCCTCTTCAGTGTGTATTCTTGGTATCTCGGTGAGAGTTGCGATGTATCCAGAGTCTATTCCAGGAACGCTATGTGTGTGTAAAGTTTAGTATTTTAGAAACTGCAGATCTCCTGGGTGTAAAACCCAAATTCACACACTTGTTTACACCTAGGGGCAATTTGGCATACTCGATCTACATACGAGCATGTTTTTTTGGGAGGTGGGAGGAAACTGGAGAAACCCTCACAGAGTGAACATGTGAGACTGAACACAAGACAGTAACCTGAGATAATTAAACGAACTTATTGAGGCAAAAACAGACATTTCAAAAAAATTGTGCGGTTTTTTTTTTTTTTGGTCAACATTTACATTTTATAAATGTTTTGATCTCAACAATAATCTACAAAATGCTGTTTTAATCACCGCAACACCGCTTGAACACAGCACATAACATGTATTCCTTTACTGGACAAGTTGGACAAACACAGAGCTCTCTCTCTCTCTCTCTCTCTCCTTTTTTTTTTCTTTCGTTCTTTAAATATTCTCTCTTCTTAAGCGCTGATACTTCAAACACAGAGCGTTCTCTTCTCCTCCGCCATCGCCCTCTGGCAAAGACACGCTTTGATGCTGTGACATTGACTCTAATTTTTGACGTACTCTGTGCCGCTGTAAGCATATTTTAATTACATATATTTGTGCATGCAGTAATATTACAGAAAACTATTAATTTTATCTTATTGATGTAAGATGAAGTGAACAGAGTTGAGCCAAGGACAATGTGATGTCATAGTATCAAAGACACCATGTGACGTTCAGTATACAGTATGTACCCAAAAACCTTAGACTGGCAGCCATCTTAGAGATCTCATAGTAACCCTAGAAACGACACCAGATCAGCAGATATGACATAGCCCCAGACATGGGGTGATCTTAACTGTGATGTAACAGGCATTGGCTACTTAACTGTGATGTAACAGGTATTGGATACACAAGCAACCTGTCAAATTAAATAACCAAAAACACACACACACAGTGATCTGAATAATAAGTTTAATAAAGTAATAGACACAAAATAGTATGTGTATCTACATAGTGAATATTATACAATACAAAGTATTAGGCCCAACATAAAAAAGTATAAAAAATACACAGGGCCTGGGTAAGCATCAGTAGCAAAATAAAATGCATAAGAAGTCAATTAGCAAAACCTCCTGTGAGGAACGACAACACTAATTTAAAAATCAGTGAAAGGAAATAGAAACAGAAACGCCGCGATTTGGATTTGGCACAAGTGCAGAAGGAAAATCTGTTTGGGTACCAACAGACACTTTAACATCGGTCTGGGTGCCAACACTTACGTGACAAACAGGTCTTAAGACCAGTGGAGCTGGCGTTGTAGATTCAGGCCGTACAGGCCTAAAAGAAAATGGATAAGGGCTATCCGCACGCGGCCTCTTAGAAGGACCCGGTTTGGGATCAACATCCTTGGAAAAAGTGAGACCTGTCTCCTCTAGGAACTGCAGTAACGAAGCAGATGGCTCGGGCTCATCCTCAGTAAAACTCACCGAGGCCCGGTCCATGACAGGTTCAGTAGGAGTATAGTCAGTAGGACTGTGAGCCGGACTGCTCTGGCTGTCCGAGTCGTCCAAAGCGACGTGGTGATCATTCGTGCAGACGCGATTAGCTATGAGAATAAAAATAGAGGATAAAAATAGGTAAATACAATAAAAGTCACAAACTTAGACAAATAATTAAAATAACATGTAGAAGATGCTTACCCATGGCCTGTCTCTTGAAAACTGTAGAGTAAAGCGGAAGTACCAAGAATTTATAGCAGACATAAGCGCCACCCCAATATTTTTTAAGTTGAACAACAAAAGTGAAAAGATAATGGAAACTAATTTGAAAGGAAAATAAGTTATATTGGAAGCAAAATTTGGTAAAAGATGGAGTCAGATAACGAGGTATATGACGTATAATGAAAATGTAATTTTATTGGTTGAAAAATTTGATAAGGAACCATAAAAAAAATAATTGGCAAATGAGGGGGCCAGATGAGTGTCCCGCCCCTTGTAAAACTGTATAAAAGAAGGCACCGATGTCACAGTAGGTCAGTCTGTTCTTGGTGATGCTCTGGGTCACATCTTAGGCATTGTCAGGACTGGCTCACTTTGTTTTATTGTTGCAATAAAACTTATCCTTACTTCATCCAGATCTACACGGAATCCAGAGTCTTTCTTTGATTTCTTTATTCAAGTTACAGTATTTGTTTAATGTTTTAAATTAGGGCAACTTCGGTGTGGGGAGAATAAAAAATCCACCACATTTCTTGGTGACCCCGACGTGATTGCCTTCGTGGAGGGCCCCTCTGGGGACCTGGGACTTCGCGGGCTGACAGACCATCAACTTATGCCGGCATAAAAAAGGTAAGCAGAAAACCTGTTTGATCAAATTTCTGCATTAGAAGTTCATGGTCTGTTAGTGTGCGTGCTTCCAGCTGGAGAGGTAACTCCTAGGGTATATTGAACACAATTATTTTAAAAGTTGCCAAAATTGATAAATTGAATTGACAAATTAATTGATATATTTAAATTAATTGCTGAGTTTTTGCTGATATATAAAAGACTGGATGAAGTAACGAAACATTAGGAGATCTCCATTTTGTTTTATTTTTTGTGTGTGTGATTTTATGTTGTGTATTTTCTTTATTATTTTATAAGTTGTGTGATATCTGAGGTAACGCCACTGTGTTTGGGCTAGAGCCCGTATATGAGGAATCGCCAACAAGTGGGGCTGGACCCAGATGGTAAAAAATTCCTGCAAATCACTAAATAGGGAACTTTAATCGTTACCCAGACGTGGCAGGTGACAAAAGTCCTGTAGCAAGACGCTGAGTATAGAACTCACTGATTTGTGAGCTGGTACTAAGACGCGGAACTGGGCAGGTTCTTTTCAAGTGTTTTTCAGATTTTTAGTATTTATTGTGAAAAAGTCCTGTAGGTGGTTGTGCTGTAATCTCGAGTCCTAGGGCTAGAACCCACTTGTGTGAGGTATCGCTAGGAGCAGTACTGCAATCAAGTTTCCTAGGGCTAGAACCCATGTGTATGAGGTATCGCTAGGGAACATAAGGTGATTGCTGGTTGAAAATTCCTACAGGTGGTATTGAAGTTTTCTGGGCCCAGGTTGTGTGATAAATTGTTTTATGGTTAAAAATTGTTCTGAGTACTCCAAATTTTTTGAAATTGTTGTAAAAGCGCTTGTGTTGTTTGTATGTCTTGTATGTGTGTCTTGTAAGTGTTTGTGTTTGTTATATTAATGTGTAAAGTCTGTTGTTGAATTTTTGTGTATGTGTAAAATATAATGGATAGATTATAAGTTATACAGCATTAGCATTACTAGACATAGACCTTACTGTGACATAGGTCTTGTCTGTGACATAAACTGTGACACGCTGCTAGACATAGAGCTTACTGTGACATAGGTCTTGTCTGTGATGTAAGCGGTGATGTGCTATTGGACATCACTGTGAACACACTGTGACATAAGCTTCCTCTGTGACACAAGCTTCTCCTGTGACACGAAAGTGGTACAGGTGGCGAATGTGCCAGCTTAGTAGTATTATTAAATAATTTCTTTAGATTAGTTATTGAAGCTTAAGTTTAAGAATGATATAAAAGGTACCCTTTACGTTTTTGTGTAGTCGACGACACAATACTATTAACAGGAAACATAGTGCTTAAAATAATAAATGCACCTAGGTTACACATGAAATAAAATATTGAATATAACAAATAGAGGAGATCAGATGATAAGTGGAGTTAGAGTAATTAACTGGGACGAGCAGATAAGTGAAGAAGGAGTTTTAAATAAGTGTGAACGGGAGTTTAGAATTTCGGAGTCAGATCAGAGTGAAACAACTAAATGGTTGTTGAATAATCCAGGAAAGGATCTACTTTTAGTGAAAGAGTGTGATAAGGGAGAGTGGACACTTAGGCTTTCGTTAATACCTGACGTATTAGAGCTTAACTGTGACACACACACTTTAATTCTTACATCATATTTTAGAATGAAGATATGAGTCATTTCCTTGGATTAGTTCCTAAAGAGATTCGTTTAAAAGTAATAAATAGCACATTTGAATTTGGAGGATTAGGTGGACCTCCACGTTTAACTCCGCTCATTTCGCTACTGCAAACATACCCAGATTTTGATATATTATATTTAGAAGAAGACGCAGAAGGCCGAAAAGCAAAAAGATACAGATTAACAGGAGCACAGACAGGTCCGGTAGTGCTGAGTCGTATGTGGATGGTTGACAACAATAGCGAATTTATGATAATACCTTTTGGACCAGACGGGAGAATAATTTTTCAGACCCTTGACAAAATCGTTACTCCTCTGATACTGACACCAGTGGAAAATTAATGTTTAACAAATATAAAGAGAAAAGACAGTTGTTGAAAATCGGCAGTGGTCATAAAGTACACAGCAAAAGAACCTTAGTTAAAAAGAGAGAGAAGAAACACAAGAATTCACATTATAAGTCAGGACAGAAGTGTGTGATGGGAAAGTTATTCTGCCGTAAAGGTGCGTGGCCAAAGCCAGCGACACCAGTAGATGCAATTATAGCCAAACATAAGGAAGATGAAAAGTACATCAGAAAGTGTATGATAAAATGGCATGACAGGACATCAGGAGATTTGCAATGGCCTAAAGAAGGAACCTTTAATGAAGAATGTTGTAAGGAAGTAAAAGAAATGCTCAGACACACCACTAAGGAAAAGGGTAGCAAAGGAAGAGTCAAATTAGGACAAAAATTAGAGATAGTACAATGGTTCGAAAATGAAGGAAAGGAACAGGAAAGACAGAAACAAGTTGAAGAAGGGAAAAAGGATCAGAAGTCAGAAAAAAGTGAAGACAGGAAAGAAAAAGTTCAGAAAGCAAGGAAAGAACAAGCAAACTCAGAATTAGAGAGACCACCACCATACACTGAGGAACACATGCAACAGAGGGATGGAGGAATGTACCCACAACTGAAGCTGCAGGAACAAGACAAAGGAGCATGGGGATTTGAAGGACGAGTGACGGGACAAATTAAAGTGACGTCATGTGACTCTGAGTGGATGGATGGACAACTTGAAGAAACAGAACAAGAATCAATGACTCACAGACAAAGTGATGGCGACGAAAGGGAATGGAACAGAGAAAGAAAAACAGAATCACATGAGTCAAGAGAAACTAAAGAACTGCAAGGTAGAGGAAGAGAAATGAAAAGACTGAAAGAACAAAATGTGAAATTCCTGTCAGAAATACAGGGACTCAGAAATGAACAACAAGTCACGTCCAAAAGAAGGATGATGGAAAGCAACAAAAGGAAGCAGTCCCGGGAGAGATGGGAAGGAAAGAACATGCAAAGAGGAGACAGCATAAAATCATATCCTGAACAATCATACACATCCCTTCGTGAGTCTGACAGAGATGAAGCAGAAACTGAAGAAGAGGTAATCGAGATAGATCGACAAGAACCAGTGAAAAGAAAAGTTAAAGGGCACCTGATCATTGAATCTGAAAAAGAAGCAAGAAAGAGAACAGAAAGAAAAGAACAGACAAGCACACCACAACGCAATGATCAATACAGAAGAAGACATCAATGGGAAGATGCCAGTACACAGGAAGAGGATGATGACAGTGAAGCCCTTGATGAAGCAATCAGTCAAATAGAAAATCGAATTGACAGACGCATAAAAAACTCAGAAAAGAAAATGAAAAAAGCTGCAAAAAAGTTGTCTGCATCAGAGATGCCATCAAGCTGGAAGGTCCTTTCGTCCTGGCCTGATGAAGGAGGAAATAAAAAATACACCAGTTGTGATGAACCACACATGCTGCATGATGAAGAAGAAAATGAAAGATACAGTTTTAATGAACACATGCCAGACCTAGAAGACCACAATGAAGGTAGACAATTCCCACTTGTTGTTAAAGGAAGTAGGTACCAATATGTGCCATGGTCATTCATGGATATGACAGGCCTGGCAAACCAATTACCAGACTTGTGCAATGGAGCCCAAAGATGGATAACACAGTTTGAAGAAAAAACCACTGGACACCTCCTAGCACTGGGAGATGTAAAAGCTATTCTAGCACAAACAATTGGGAAAGTGAAAACCACAGAAATACTGGATGAAGCTAACCTGCATACATTAACAGGACAGAACAGAGGAGACACCCTAGCATTTGGGCCTCTCAGAAACAGGATATGGGATGCCCTGCGAAAAGCCTATCCCACCAAAATGGATCCAGGAAAACTGGAATCAGTAGCAATGAAAGAAGATGACAATGTTGTAAAATTCATCAATGACTTCCAGACAAAATGGAGAGAGGAAACTGGAGGCTCCTGGGACCAAACAGATACCAGTAAGAGCCTGTTCCGAATGATGCTGAAAAAGTGCATGCCTCAGGAAGTCCAAACAGCCCTTGAAGGGGTAGTGGGACTGAACACATTGCCATGGGAAACATTTCAAGCACACATTGTACACTATGTGGACCAACATCGAAAGAAGAAGAGGGAAGCTAAAGAAACTGCTGAGTCAATCGCAACCCAGTTACACAAAATACAACTGGGGGAATTCACAGCTGCAAAGAAAAAGGAAAAAGAGAAAGTTAAAGGTCAAGTCCAAGCAGCAGTAATGGTGCCTGAAAATCCGATAACACCGCCTCCTGCTGGACCAGTGCAGCAAATACCACAACCAGCAGCAGTTAATGCCCCTCCAACGTATGTGCACCCTGGAAACCAACAAGGACAAAATCCACCCATGAGGTGGCAAGGACAGGGCCCCAGGCCTTATGGAGGCAGGGGACAAAGGGGACCATTCCAACAGCAACCAAGGAGACAGCCATTCAGAATGAATGCCCCAGGGCAAATGGGCCCAAATACTCAAGACATGCAGTGTTGGCAGTGTGGAGGAGCAGGACACATTAGAAGAAATTGTCCACAAATGTCATGGGCTCAAAATGGACCCCAACCTCAGGGGCCATATGGAGCAGCACAAGCACCTCGAGGGAATATGGGACCTCCTGGCCCCAGACAACCTCCTGGACCATGGACACAAGGACAGCCCCAGAATCAGTGGGCAGGTCCCTGGATGGGACCACAGAACTGGAATTGACGAGGCCCAGAGGAGCCAGAGGGGGAGCAGATGCAGTACGTCTCAACACTGCATCCACAACAAGAACCAACTGTAATGGTGTCTATAAATAATTCACAACCAATTCCATTTATGATTGACACAGGTGCTACATACTCATGTATAGGACGTGAAGGCTCACAGCTCCCTCTCTCAAGCAATACGATAAAAACCACAGGCTTCTCGGGACATTCACAGATATTGCATTTTACAGAGCCCCAAATAATAACATTAGAAGACACCACTATAACAGCACCTTTACTATTCTCGCCTATTACTCCAGTCAATTTACTGGGAAGAGATTTGTTGTGCAAACTTAAAGCAAAAATTCAATGTAACACTAAAGGACTGTATGTAACAATGGGACAGTTCTTGCAGATTGCTAAACAACCCGACAACAAACAAGATACAGTATACTGGCTATTGTGTTCCGGTAAAGGAGCTCAACAAGCACAGAATTTATGGGAAGAATGGATTATGCAACGACGACCAGATTGCAAAAGAGTAACCTTACCACTACACTGTACTATGTACTATGACCAAGGAAATCAAGATGAAGAATATGCACAATTGTGGTCAGATGTGATTGAAAACACAGTCACTGATGTGGCACTAGGAGATATAATTGTAGGCGCTCCAGGAGCAGCCATCACTGTGCACCTGACTGAACGAATGGAACATTGGCATCAAGTACCTAACACAGCACCTCACATTTCCTTATTAGTGGGGGAAAACGCACAAACCAAAGAATTAGGACTGATGGTCAAACAAGCAGTTGAAGTAACTGATTGGGAACAAACCTCTGACCCTTCTGTACATATTTCACATGATCAGAGATTTTTGAAAATAACATTTTCAGGAACAGATAGAATGAGGGCAACACACACAGAGATAGATGGGAACATGACGTTGTCAACACACCCTCAGAGGGGGATGTGTAACATGCCGTTGTCATCGCACACACAAATGCCAGTTAAGATGTTAGGGCAGATAGATGAAAAAGAATTAGCATTAGAGGAAGAAATACTTAAAACAATCCCAGAAAAATTATGGACAAGACACTCCACAGATGTAGGATTAGTTAAGTCTGGAGGACAAGCCTTAGTAAAAATAAGACCAAATGCAAAATTGCCTTATCAAAGACAATATCCACTGACACCCCAAGCTATAGCAGGAATCAAACCTACTATAGATGGGCTATTAGAAGCAGGAGTATTAATACCCACTAAGAGTCCTTGTAATACACCTATATTTCCTGTCAGGAAGCCCAACTCAGATAAATGGAGACTCGTACATGATTTACGAGCCATAAACCAAATTGTAGAAGCAGAATTGCCTATAGTGCCTGATCCACACACCCTACTGTCTAATATACCAGAAGACACTCAGTGGTACACTGTCATAGATCTATGTTCAGCATTTTTTAGTATTCCACTACATCCAGAATCACAACATTTGTTTGCTTTTACATATGAGGGACAGCAGCTGTCTTACAGTCGCTTACCGCAGGGATACTGCGAAAGCCCATCAATATTTAACCGAGTATTAACACAAGACCTAGCCTCAATAAATATTAAAAGTACTTTGATTCAGTACTGTGATGATTTGCTGATTTGTAGTCCAACTAGAGAACAATGCGAAGCAGATTCATTAAGAGTCTTGACAGTACTAGCAGAAAATGGACATAAAGTTAGTAGAGAAAAGTTACAGTTCTGTAGACAAGAAGTAGAGTATCTAGGCAGAGTGTTGAAAGGAACATCTAAGCACATATCTCCAGAACATATAGAAGCAATAGCAAAAGCCCCTAAACCACGAACTGTAAAGGAGATGCTATCCTTTCTAGGCATGGTAGGATTTAGCAGAGACTGGATATGTGACTTTGCATTAAAAACAGCACCCTTAAGAGCATTAATCAAAGCAGCTGGACAGACCAAAAATAGTGCAGTGTTAGAATGGACACCTGAAGCACTAGAAGCTTTTGAACAGCTAAAGAGAGAACTCTGTACAGCCCCAGCACTTGCTAGTCCAGAGTACAATAAACCATTCCACCTGTATGTCTCAGAGCGAGGCGGATTTGCCACAGGGGTTCTGACCCAACAACAAGGTCCTAGCAAACAACCAATTGCATATTATAGTACAGCGCTTGATAATATTGAAAAAGGCATGCCTCCCTGTTACAGAGGAGTGGCAGCCGCAGCATTTGCTTATGAGAAAGCAACCTCAATTACTATGGGACATCCAGTAACGCTGTACACCACCCACGCATTGCACGCACTCCTGACCAGTCCATCGTTTGTAATTACAAATGCTAGAAGAACAGGATACGACGTAATACTCTCTGCACCTGAATTAACTATACGCAGGTGTCAGACAGTAAATCCAGCAGATCGTATAATGACCCCAGCAGAGGGAGATCCCCACGATTGTCATCTAGTGTCAGCAGAATATCTAAAGACACGCCAAGATTTAGAGAACCAACCTCTGTCACATCCAGATTGTATATTCTTTGTAGATGGGTCATGTTTTAGAGATGGGGACAGCAATAAAGCGGGCTATGCAATAGTAACACCCACTTTAGATGGAGAAACATTTAAAATTGCACGAGCAGAACATGTGCCACAACCATGTTCTGCCCAGTTAGCTGAATTAGTCGCTTTGACAGGCGCCTGTAAACTAGCAGAAGGGAAAGCATGTACGATATACACTGATTCAGCTTATGCATATGGAATATGCCATTTGTATGGCCCCATATGGGCACAAAGAGGTTACAAAAGAGCTGATGGAACACCAGTAGTACATGGAGAAGCAATATCAGAACTGTTAGATTCAATCAAATTACCATCAAGATTAGCCATAGTTAAATGTGCAGCACATAAAAAAGATGGCACTTTTGTTAGCAACGGAAATGAAGCAGCAGATGAAGCGGCAAAGAAAGCAGCAGTAAATCAGATAAATATGATGCCAGAAACAGCAGCACAACCAGAACCTAATCCGCAGGGAGATAATGAACCAAGTTCACCAGAATCGAGCACTGGTCCTGATGAAGAACCAAGTGCAAGTCCAGAGCCAGACGAAAGATTTCTTATACCTGAAGACTATGCGCCTCCCACACCAGATTTAACCTCATTAGCAGACATGCAAGCAGCAGCATCAGGAGAAGAGATTCGTAAATGGATAAAAAGAGGAGCAATAAAAAACAATGATACTAATGTATGGCGAAGTGCAGATGGACGTTTTGTAGCACCACAAAATTTCCTTCTAACCCTGATAAAACAAGTTCATGGGAATGATCACGTAGCAAGAGGGGAAGTGATAAAAAGAATCCAAAAGGAATGGTGGTCACCTTATTTAGGTCCAATGGTTCATCGAACATTATCACAGTTTTGCGACATCTGTGCTAGATTTAACATTAGAAAGCACTTCACATCACCGATAGGACATATCCCAGAGCCAGATGGGCCATTCAGGCATATAATGTTTGACTATGTAGACATGGGGGAACCTAGGATACAAGGAAAACGATATATCTTAGTGGTCGAAGACAGGTTTAGCAGATGGGTAGAAGCTGTAGCAACAGCTAGGGAAGATGCGACGGCAGTAGCAAAATTCTTGTGTAGAGAAGTGATACCAAGATTTGGAATTCCAGACACAATTAGTTCAGACAATGGAAAACACTTCACAAATAAGATAGTACAAAAAGTAACTCAGTGGTTGAACATCAAGCACAGATTTGGATGTGTGTATCATCCCCAATCACAGGGGATGGTAGAAAGAGCGAATGGAGTTCTAAAAATGAAATTGGCTAAAATATGCGCAGATACAAATATGGATTGGTTTCAAGCTTTGCCGTTAGCCTTAATGGGCATGAGATCGCAAACTAACCGCAACACGCATCTAACCCCGCATGAAATGCTTACTGGCAGACCTATGCTTACTTCTTTTACCCGCGGGCCCTATAAAGGCCCCACACTTGAACAACTGCAAACTGAACTTGATCATTATGTGAAACACTTATCTGAAATACACAAAGTTATTTTCCAACAGGTTAAGGGAGCTACAATACATGACAACACCAGACAGAGAGCAGCTGATCAAGCTGAGGACGCTGAGGCAGAGGACATAGACGAGAGAACTGTACTGCCTGGTGATTGGGTGTTTATCCGAGTGTTCAAAAGAAGGTGGAACCAAGCTAGAAGGGAAGGACCATACAAGGTGGTGTTGGCAACTCCAACTGCAGTAAAAGTTCAAGGTAAAGACGTATGGTACCATTTAAATCATTGCTGCAAGGCACCAAATCCGGACCAGGTAAGAGACAGGTTTCCACAGGAGGACACCGAGTCTCCAAGAGCAGGACCCTCAGGTCTGCAATCAGATCCTCAGAGAGACGACGAAAGACCCAGACAACAAGCACCAGATCCATATGAACGTACTGAAAGTTTGCCGTGGATAGAACAGGAAGAAGAACAAGGCTACTGGCCAGAGTGGCCTCAAGAAGATATACAAGACTGGGAAGCTGAACTTGAAGAAGCAGAAGCAGAAGCAGAACAAGCAGGACCATCTCATAGAACAAGAGCCCAAGTTAGGCAGCGAGAAGATAAACGCACTAAAATAGAAACAGCACGGAGACAGTTAGAAGCTGATACTGGCTCAGATACTGATTAAATTATTTAAACCAACTACAGTAGAAAGAACATACCCAACAAAAAACACCCCAAGAAATATATTGTGTAGATTATTTGGCCATAATCCCACGTGTCACCGTTGTGATCCTGATGGAGAAACCATCCTCTTATTACCGCCTAAAAAACAGAAGGAAATCTATGGAAATAATAATACTTCTTATGATCGGTTTGACTAGTAGTTGGGCCGTCAGAAGTGAAAGGAGCAAACCAAACTGGAACACTGAAGAGAGACAAATACGTTGCGTACTAGCTACAATAACTAGAGCAAGAATGGTAGCTGGTTTATCAATGTGGGAAAGAACAGGAAATTGGGAAGGAACTTATCAAATAGAGGTAGACAGGACACGACCCCAAGAAGATCAAGTGCGTATTTATGTAGAATTAGAGAAAACCCCTGGATCAAAAATGAAGATTGCATTAGACGGATTGATTGAGGCAATACCAACATCCAATCAATGGTGCGCATTTAATAAGTCAGCAAACGGCAAAATACGAGGTGTATGCTTAGCATATCCATATTTACGTGGATGTACGGCAAAAGTACCAGGCCAACCTAGCGTATCAGATGATGAGTCAGCAACCTATGTAATGGTAATTCCAGAAATAATAAAACAGGTACCTGGAAACAAAAAAGAATCTGACCAAACATGGAAAAATGATATGTTCTACCAATGGATGAAATTCACAGCTGAGTCTTTAACAAATAAGGACTGCATCGTGTGTCACGACAGAAGTCATAAGCCCCCAAGAGTGGCGATAACACAAGGAACAAAGGAATGTATAGATGATCCAGAATATAGTGAATCACGATTATGCCCTATCAGCTGTCTTTTACATTCAGCTGCAATAGATTATGGTCCAGAATGGATGCAGAATATAAGCAAATGCACGTATCATCCTGTAGAAACGATAGATGCTGTCCAACGAGAAATAACACCTGTGCAACAGACCTATCCTCTATGCATCTGTTCAGATGGAAGTATAGAAGTAGGAAATCTATCATCAAGTTGCAATGAAACACAGTCAGCAGCAGGTTTTTCCATAAAAATGAGACAGATATGTGACAATACAACAAGCAATATGTCATGCAGTGAGATAGTCAATGTACGACAACCAGACTTAAGATTAGGTACAACACCCTTAGCTGACATATTTTGGTACTGTGATGGAACCACAGTTAGACAGACTCTACCAAAGGACTGGAACGGATGCTGTGCTCCAGTATTACTAGAAGGAGAACTAATTGTAATAGGATTGCATGGTACGCAAAACAAAAGAAGCAAAAGGGAGATAAAATTCTTGGACACAGTCGGTCAAGAGGAATTAAAGAAATGGGAAGAGTTTGATAAAGAGGGAGGAATAACAGTAAGTTGGGATGGAATTCCACTTGGCGTACCAACTGAACATGAGGTTATAAACAGAGTTGGAGGAGCATTCACGACAATCTTCCTCCCATGGGTTCAAATTTCTAAAAACGCAAGGTGGATAAACTTACTATGGTACAATCAACAGAGATTTTGGAATCACACTTTAAGTGTCTTAGGATTAGTACAAGAACAATTAGACAGAACAACAATAATGACCATGCAAAATAGATTCGCCCTGGACACTATGTTAGCACCTCAACGAGGAGTGTGCGCTTTAATTGGAGAAGACTGCTGTACATACATTCCAAGACATACAGGCCCTGATGGTAACATAACCAAAATACTTAGAGCCATGCGGAATCTGAGAGATGAACATGTTAGAGTCACCCAAGAAGTGCAGAAAACCACCGCGTGGACCACATGGTTTGACTGGCTTAATCCTTCTAATTGGTATGGACTACTTGTGAAACTAGGCACGATTGTTCTGATAGTGTTAGGAACCCTACTCATTGCATCTTGCTGCGTTATTCCTCTGGCAAGAGCAAGTATTCAGAAAATGGTAGGACAATATACAGTTGTTGTGGAATATCACGACCAGACGACACCATATGAGGATGAGGAAGAGGAGTCCATTTATATGCAAATGAAGTGAAAGAAGACCAACTACACTGCATAATGGACAATTGACTATATCCTTATTGATCACGTGTATATTGAAAATTTATCTAATGTAACAATATATTTTAATCCAACTTATTTAATCCATGTTTTAAGTAACCATATCAGAGAAAAAGTAGTATTAGTAGAAAAAGTATGTCTTCTATTTTGTGTTTTGTTTTTGTGTTTGTGTTTTGTTCTGCTATACACGTATGTATTGCAGGATGGAACTGGTACCTGACCCAAGGTGGATAGTTTCCTGCACCGTCTGCTGTAACGCATGGAACGAGGTTGCAGAAATGGCGCCGAAGAAAAAATGGGCAGAATTGAGACATGATCTCGTTGACTGGCATCCACAACGCACGATAGGGAACAAGGAGTTCATCACCAATGCCAACGTCTTGACAAAGGACTTCAAATGGATCAAAGCAAGGACACAGGAGACATTCAACCTTGACATGAGCACAGGACTTCATCTGGTAACAACTTCATATCAGCTTGGGAGACATCTGAAGCTAGGCATCTACAGAGGTATTGGGATCGAAGAGGATTGGGCTGCATATGATATTTGTGGGATAGTTGAATTTGACGATGTGTACATGGCAGCAACTAAGACCATAACCAAAGTAATGTTGGGGGATGACATCTTATGGAGAGATACACCGATATCCCTGCAGCGTGCGCTGGATGCTCTTCCAAAAGCCGATGAAGTGTGGTTAGACTTTTTGCGCTTAGAGACGGGCAGGATAAACCGCATTCCACTATCTCAGCTGGCAAGCTGTAAGGACCTGTATGTGATCGAATTCACAGACGAGGATCGTAAGACCTGGACTGAAGAGGGGTCTGAAAATCTTGACACACTATCCTTAACCTACAGGGACCCTAATGGACTGCTTAAATGGCTTTGATGGTTTTAAATGTTTGTCATATACGTATTATTATACAGGATGAGGTCCTGGTGATGAATACACTGTCGAGCACAGAAAAGCTGGCAAGGTGTGGAATTTTTCCTTCTGAATTGGCTATACTGAAGGTTTTTTCGCCCACCTCTGGACTCATCATATTATAACCATTGCATGCTTATTATATCCTCATATATGTTTATGCTTGTATTTACTCATTTTCAATTGTTTTTCCTAGATGGATGGTTTAGTGAGGGGGTAATATGTAAGTTTAGGTTGAATATGTAAGCTTGTACGGTTTTGAAAGTTCTATAAGGTTTTGAAAGTTTTTTGAAAGTTCTACACTTTTAGGTTTCTTTGCTTAAGCTTTAATTACATTTAAATTTAAGTAATATGTAAAACTTTATATAAGATTTCTTTGAATTAGATTTTTCTATGACTTTGCTTTAAAATGATTTAAGATACCATAATTTTGATGAAAAGTTACTAGTTCAAGGTTTATTTCTTAGTTTTTTCCTATTCTAAAAGGATTAATATTGATGTGTAAGGTTTATTTCTTGTTAAGCATTGTTTAAATTCATTGTTTAAATTCTGTTAATGTTCATAAGTTAGTGAGTAAGCATTATTATCTCTTTACTTTTCTTTATGCTCTTTTATGTGACTTAAAAGTCACAGAGGGGGAAATATGTAAGCATATTTTAATTACATATATTTGTGCATGCAGTAATATTACAGAAAACTATTAATTTTATCTTATTGATGTAAGATGAAGTGAACAGAGTTGAGCCAAGGACAATGTGATGTCATAGTATCAAAGACACCATGTGACGTTCAGTATACAGTATGTACCCAAAAACCTTAGACTGGCAGCCATCTTAGAGATCTCATAGTAACCCTAGAAACGACACCAGATCAGCAGATATGACATAGCCCCAGACATGGGGTGATCTTAACTGTGATGTAACAGGCATTGGCTACTTAACTGTGATGTAACAGGTATTGGATACACAAGCAACCTGTCAAATTAAATAACCAAAAACACACACACACAGTGATCTGAATAATAAGTTTAATAAAGTAATAGACACAAAATAGTATGTGTATCTACATAGTGAATATTATACAATACAAAGTATTAGGCCCAACATAAAAAAGTATAAAAAATACACAGGGCCTGGGTAAGCATCAGTAGCAAAATAAAATGCATAAGAAGTCAATTAGCAAAACCTCCTGTGAGGAACGACAACACTAATTTAAAAATCAGTGAAAGGAAATAGAAACAGAAACGCCGCGATTTGGATTTGGCACAAGTGCAGAAGGAAAATCTGTTTGGGTACCAACAGACACTTTAACATCGGTCTGGGTGCCAACACTTACGTGACAAACAGGTCTTAAGACCAGTGGAGCTGGCGTTGTAGATTCAGGCCGTACAGGCCTAAAAGAAAATGGATAAGGGCTATCCGCACGCGGCCTCTTAGAAGGACCCGGTTTGGGATCAACATCCTTGGAAAAAGTGAGACCTGTCTCCTCTAGGAACTGCAGTAACGAAGCAGATGGCTCGGGCTCATCCTCAGTAAAACTCACCGAGGCCCGGTCCATGACAGGTTCAGTAGGAGTATAGTCAGTAGGACTGTGAGCCGGACTGCTCTGGCTGTCCGAGTCGTCCAAAGCGACGTGGTGATCATTCGTGCAGACGCGATTAGCTATGAGAATAAAAATAGAGGATAAAAATAGGTAAATACAATAAAAGTCACAAACTTAGACAAATAATTAAAATAACATGTAGAAGATGCTTACCCATGGCCTGTCTCTTGAAAACTGTAGAGTAAAGCGGAAGTACCAAGAATTTATAGCAGACATAAGCGCCACCCCAATATTTTTTAAGTTGAACAACAAAAGTGAAAAGATAATGGAAACTAATTTGAAAGGAAAATAAGTTATATTGGAAGCAAAATTTGGTAAAAGATGGAGTCAGATAACGAGGTATATGACGTATAATGAAAATGTAATTTTATTGGTTGAAAAATTTGATAAGGAACCATAAAAAAAATAATTGGCAAATGAGGGGGCCAGATGAGTGTCCCGCCCCTTGTAAAACTGTATAAAAGAAGGCACCGATGTCACAGTAGGTCAGTCTGTTCTTGGTGATGCTCTGGGTCACATCTTAGGCATTGTCAGGACTGGCTCACTTTGTTTTATTGTTGCAATAAAACTTATCCTTACTTCATCCAGATCTACACGGAATCCAGAGTCTTTCTTTGATTTCTTTATTCAAGTTACAGTATTTGTTTAATGTTTTAAATTAGGGCAACTTCGGTGTGGGGAGAATAAAAAATCCACCACACCGCCGCTCACCTTTGGACTTATCAAGCAAATACATGGCACCGAATATGATGAGACTTGGCGAGCCGCTTGCTTTGTTCGACATGCAAAGGTCATCAGTCCTTTTTTTTTTCTTTTTTTGGATGGTGCACAAGGATGCGTCCGGGTCCTGGATTTGGCTCTGAATCACGATGAGGTGAAAACATGTCCTGTAGTGACCTACCGTTATTAATGTATCTCTTGTGCATTAGGTTAAGAGCTGCATCATGTGGTTCGAAGGCTTTGACACGATTTATCAGCCAAAGGGTAATCCAGGATTTTAAAGGATTTCCAAGATAAATACGTGTAAAGTGGCGGGCTTGCACCAAAAATATGCTTTTTTATTTTCTTAATTTAATCACTCTTACTAATAATCACAGGAGAGACGGTCAGAGGTGTGAAAGCATTTTCTAGTTGGAATTCTCTCACGTTTAATGATTCATTCGGGTTCTTCTGACCTTTAACGGCTTGATGTACAGTATCTATGCAACTATCAGGTGCTGCATAACAAGGCCAGAGATACCAGTACCTTGCACGTAGAGGTGTGTGTCGTTCGGTGGTATTTATTAACAGAGCACAATAAAAACAACATATGCGTTTCTGGTTCCTGGATTAAGCAATAGCTGATTTATATACATATTACTTATTCTAGAGTTTATTCATAACAGCCTGACTGAGGAGGGGAAAAAAAAAGAAAAACTAAATTGTACGCACCATCCAACTCATTTGACCTACATTTTAATAATTATCTGCAAAACCCTTTTGATTAACGTTCAACGGGGAACATTATCTTATTTGTATCAAACAATCATCTAAGAGCCATGTAAATACATAATGCTAATTAAGTGCCGAGGGCAGCCCCTGATGCTGATGGGTAATTTGGGTAGCTTTGATCGTAAGTGGTCTCTGTGTTGACTGCAGGGAGAAGCAGAAAGAAAGAAACTAAAAGAAAAAAAAAAAAAAAGATTATGTTTAGGGATGGAGCCAAGCCTTGTAAACACATTCCTGTGCTAAGTCTGGCAGAGAGGTTCTTGGGTCAGGTTTCCTCTTTTAGACGCTGGATTGTCAAAACGTGCAATTTGCCATCTATTCCTGAGGAACGGGAAAACGCATCATATGTTTTGACAGGGCTGAGGAAGACCTCATCTGTGTTTCCTCTCTCTCTCACACACACACACACACACACACATATGTTGGCGAGGAATTCAGGTAAATCTCTTGTTCCTCAAAATAAAGTTACTGGGATTTTTTTTTTTTTTAGTTTCAATTTAAAAAGAAAAAGTTTCTGACATGCAGAAGTTTCCAGCAGACAGCACACGAAGAATAAAAACAAATAATGACTGCTCCTTAACAATCCATTTTTTCTGTCCACCGAAACCAACCACAATCTTCTATTCTACTGACTCGAGTCCAAAGTTGCTGCAATGTGAAAGTAACAGTTTCCTGGTGTAAATGGAGGCTCTTACATACATATTACTGGCAATAACCCCTTCAGTAAACTGGCTTTTATTTACGTTGAACAGGAGCCTTACGGTACGGCATACAGTACATCCGATCGAGCCGAGTCGAACCGAACGCCGGCTCAATTCCGCGTACGTCCGGGAGCCGTTCAAAACTTGTTCGTGTCAGCAGAAAGTCAAGAAAAGTGAGTTTACACATTCTTTTATGGGATTTGTTTTTGCATTTTGTGTAAGATTTAGATAAGACAGCACCACAGGTACCAATAATGTTAACAAGGACGGTAGCGAGAAGAAAACGGAGGCCGCTTTCAGTTTGGTTTTTAAAGCAGTCGAGGAATCATTAATGAAGATTGTGTCTTTGCTTCATATGTTATTTCATTTTCATGCTTTTTCTAAATGTTTTGATTGTTTTATATGCAAAAATATGATTATAGTTTTGGAAATGAGTAGTATTGGTAATATTTTTTTGATGGCTGGAACGGATTATCTGCATTTACATGACTTCCTATAGGAAAAAGTGCTTCGCATTATGTAATTTCACATAAGGAACTCGCCTCCAGGACGGATTGAATTCATATGCCGAGGTACCGCTTTGCAAAGCACGGTTTTATTTTTTTATTTTTTTATAAAAAAAAAATTAAATAATAAAAACTTAAAATGTCGAACGGCTAGGTTAATCCAAAACTGTAGAGGTCGACTCTTGCGTAAGGTATAGAAGCAAAACAAGAAGCAAATGATGTCTGATAAGAATTTCTTATTATTACAATAAAAAATACATTCATACAGAAATAGAACAATTTTGCAAAACAATTTCAAATAAAATTTATATAAAGAAGGAACAAATAAAAATCTTAGAAAATGCTTTTTTTTTTTTTTATCTCATTTGTAACTTTTATCTCTTTTCAATTTTTGTACAAATATTCAAGAAATACACAAGAGGAGAAGGTGTGAGAGGGAAAAAGTGTGATAGAAAGCGTTGGTTATAGTTACAAGCAAAAAAAAAAAAAAACCAGGGAGGCTTGATTAAGGCTCGATTCCCGCTTGTATGCTGCTTCTTTCCGAGAGAGATAGATAAAGAGGATGTACTGTCCTTTTTGCCTGCTTAACACTCGCTGATTGGATTTTATAGCCGGGTTTCTTCACGCTGATCCTCCTGCAGTGATCTGATCTAAAATTCATGTGCCTCTGCTGCTCAATTCCAGTAAGTCCCTGATATATACGCAGTATTACTATCTGTTGAGCTTTGTCATCCCCCCCCCCCCCCTCCACATAACAAGAACGCACAGCATGCATGATATTCGGATTGTAATCGATTGTAGTCCTCGGTAGTGATTTTGTTCTAGAGAAAAGAAGAAAGAAAGGGGAAAAAAAAATGCTTACTGGACATCCAGACAGTCTGTCTGATAAACTAAAGGCTTCAGTTCAAGGTCTGTAAATTTACATTGTGCGGGATGAAAAGAAGTGATTCATCTTGATCTTTCTGGATGCCCGTTCTCTGTTTCCATAATACTGTTGCCAGGCTAAAACAACGCCGTCCAGACAGGTCAATAGCGAACTGTCGGAGTCAGCAGTCTGTGGCAGAATGTGTGCCAGCAAAGCCTTTAGTAATTCATTACACCGATGCGCTACAAGGCGAGGCCTGTCCTGCTAGAGCTTGTTAATTACAATAAATCATTACTTTTTTTTTTTTTTCTTTCCCCCTCCGTCTTGGTTGCAGGGGAGACGAGTCCAGGCTTCTGAACCTCGGTGTCAAACGATGGCAAGGCGGCTGGGTAATTTATTTATTTTTTTCATTTCCCCTTAAGCGTTGCTGTACAAGAAGCAGCGTTTCTGCAGTTTTTATTCTTTCAATATTTAATTTGTCCATTAAGAAAAAACAAAACAAAAAAAACATCCATTACATAATACAGTGTCGCAATCTGTCCATAAGTGCTTCAACGTTTTTTGTTTTTGTTTTGTTTTATGGATGTAAATATTTACGCTCAACATTAAAAGAGCGAATCGTTGCGTTTGTTCGTGTCAGAAACAAAAGTGGTTGATTAAGAAAAACAAAAAGGTGCATTCTTTTTTCTTTTTTTATAGGAAACAGAGCCTTAATGAAGCTAAATTCACTCATACGAGACAAGCGTGACCCCCAAGACCAAGGCTATTCCACAGGACAAGGTCACTTGCATAAGGCACCATTAAGGTCAACAGTGCATTAATAAGAGGGAAAGAATGAAAGGACAGTGAGTGAGAGAGAGAGATGTGTAGGGAAAGAGAGACAGAACAGCAGTCATCAGCGACGGAAAGAAGCCGCGCGAACAAAATAAACTCTAAGCAATAGTGGTTTTCCTTACTAAAAAAACAAAAAACGCATCAATGACAGGATTTGAAGAGAAGAATCATCATCATTCCATTTATGTACAATATATTGTAACATTTAACCATTCGTATTTAGCTGCACTTTATTGGAATCTATTAGCAGTCCTGATAACAAAGAACAGGAACAAAAAAAATTGAAATAAGAGTACAAACCCTAATACCATGCAACACCTGTCTATGATAGTGAAGAAGTTATAGTTTTGTGTTTTATCTCTAAGCACACAGCTTATACAATGGACAACGAAAGAGCTTTTTTTGTAGCTTGTCAAAAAAAAAAAAAAAAAGTAAAAAAAAAAAAAAAAAAACAAGCTACTGAACACATTGCACATTTAGTAGCTGCACCAAACACCAAAAAAAAAAAAAAAAAAAAAGCCACTTTCATTCATGAAGGGACCCTGTAGAGCCACCAACTGCAGGGGGAAGGGGGCAGCAGGGAACAGCAGGGTCGGTGGTTGCTAAGGGGTGCATCTAGATGTAACCAAAGTCCCATCATCCCTTTGAGAGCACAGAGCCTGGGGGGGGGGGGGGGCGTTGGGGGGGAATGGGGCAAGTCCCGGCTTCCACGCTGACACTGAGAAGACACGCTTTTCTCCCACTATCACAGGCTTGCAAGGAAAGAAGGGGAAAAAACCCAAAAAAAACTCATTCTCTCACACCATTCAGTCTGCAGCAACACACTGGTACCCCTCTCTCCCACCCCCTCCTCCCCACACTCACGTACTATACACTCTCTGGCGTGTGAGCCAACGTTCATTCCGGACAGACAGGCTTTTTTTTTTTTTTTTTTTGCTTTCGTTGGGGTCCTTTAATAAGTACCAGTGTATTGGTTGTCCAGGAGCAGTCCCAAAACAACATGCACCATATGACACACACCATCATTCATTCTTTTTTTTTTTTTTTTTTTTGTCATTTTGTCCGAAAGTCCTTCTTTGCTTGTCTTTTCTTCTTCTCCGTACATGATTTCATCCTTCTCTGTTGTCGTTATTTATATAAATGTTTTTGTAGGGTTTTTTTTTCATGGTTTTTTTTTTTTTCCTCCCCACACAACCGCTCAGTAGGCCTTTCTCCCCGAGATTCCCGGAGGCACAGGGTACGGTGCAAAATGGCATGCTTTGGCTGGACACACACTCCTCCCCCCGACGAGGGCAGGGCAACCAGGAGGCTGGTCACGATACAATGAGAGCAAATCCGCACTTGCCACGACCTGCTCAGAGGTGCCTCTTCATGTGCAGGGCCAGGTGGTCTGACCTGGAGAAACACCTGGAGGATGTGAAAGAACATAAAGGGTCAGTCGTGAGCGGCGACAGGAAGAGTATACATGCAAAGGAATGCGAACGGCATTGGATGAACGAATAACGGTTGTGTATACGGATAGTAGATGCACGACTTCCTTACTAACCGCCTGGTGGAGGAGGTAATAAAGTTTATATTCTGGGAAATAGAAACGTCTAATGTCGTTCAAATCTCTCCGTTCAACTGCATACACGTCTACAGCGATGTAGCTGAACTCGATGAACTGACTCGCAAATAATTAGGCCACGCCCACTCCAGGTTTAACCTCCGACCCAAATCTGGAGCACTGGACAGGTTTAGAAACTGCTGATGATTTACATCATCATAAAATCCGGAGGTAACTCCAGTTGTAATAACAGTGATTGAAAGGAACCAAATCTCGTGAGCGCGACGCTCTGAATTGCTTTGCTTGCAAATCTGACGAGAGGCCTTTTGTCCAAAGCACCCTATCGGTGGAAGAAGTCGATCAGATAAATAAGTCCCCCCAGGGCTAAAAGCGAGAGAACGACAGAATCGCTCGAAAAGCGGGGACGGGTTGTTCAAATATTCGCTCGTGAAAAAAAAAAAAAAAAAAAAAGAATCAAGTTGATATCAATATTCGAGAAATACGACACTGTTGTCGTTGCTCTTTGAAGCACTTAATCCGATTAGGCAATTAAGTGATGAAATCCGAGCATAATGTGATGACTGCCATCGATGAACAGATAAAAAGGAATCAATGGAGAAACGGAGAATCGCGAAATCTATTGTATTTCGCGTCGCCGCACATCAAAGGTGCAGGCAGGCTCCTGAGTCGAGGCGTCCGGGACGCGATAACTGTCACGTTCTCCCAGAGAGAGAAGAAGAAGAAACGGTGCGTGTGTGTGTGAGAGAGAGAGAGAGAGAAAGAGCATACCTGTCACAGTGACTGCATTTAAATGGCTTTGCACCCGTGTGCTTCCTGAAGTGCCGGGTTAGCTCGTCGCTGCGTGCAAAGCGCCACTCGCAGCCTTCCCACGAACACCTGTACGGCTTCTCACCTGCAAACAAAAACCGCGCAAACACCTTCAGGGAAAGCCGAGCTGGCAAGCTTTGAAAAAGAAAAGAACTGACACTATCACAAGTACTTAGTTACAGCACACACACACACACACACAGAGACAGGTTCACATGACTTTGTAAACACAAACATGATCTGAATGAACAAATGAGATCAGCAAACAAGATGGGTTTCACTCAGGACAAGGATGAAAAGGAGCAGTGGGCCACCCGGTTCCCCTATTGAAACGTCTGGCCCTTTCCCATGACGAAACAGTGTTTTGGTAGAACAGGTTCCTTCCCTCCCTCCCTCTAGGCCACTGCCCCCTCCGCTCCCCTCCCCTCCCCAGCACTCACTCCCTCCCTAGGGCATAGCCACATTCCAAACAGATTAGGTCATAGTTTAGCCATGCAGTCATGTGAGGCAAATATGCCAGGAGAGTCAATGCAGCTTCTGCAGCTGAGAGGAAAAGCCGAGTGATCGCGCAACACCATCGCACAACTACTCGAGTGGAACCGATAAACGGCACTCAGATGTGAAGTTTCTGTCTCGGTCTGATGACGTGTTTTTTTGTGCGACTCGTGTTTTGATCCACAGAGTTTCACACCTGTTTCCATGGCTACGGAAATCATGCTTATTATCTTGGCCAGATTATGAAGTGGGAAAAAAAATAAATACAGGGGCATTCCAACTGGAAAAGGAGCGTATGAGTCAGACAAACATGAACCAGTCGGAATGCCCCGGCAACTTTTTAACCAAATCTGTCCTCCTGTACACTGGAAAATCCCCAACACCCAAACCAGGCATCAAATGTCCAGTTGTCACCCGTTCCTAAGATACGCACACACACGCGTGCGTGCACAAACTATGCAAAATAAATAAATAAATAAAAATAAGTCTTACCCGTGTGAGTCCGCTGATGTGCTTTTAAATGTGAACTCTTCGTGTAAACTTTGCGACAGCCATTGAAGTGGCACCTGTGCACTCTCCTCCTGCCGTCCGGAGACGCGTCGCCTCCGGGCAGCGCCAGTTTATCCGTTGCACCCCCCTTGGCCGTTGCACCGTGCCTGGCCTTCCCTGCTACATGCAGTTCAGTGTGTATGGTTCCCCCCCAGAGCTGAGGGATGACCGGTTCCTGGAGAGCCTCCGGAGACGATGGCGGTGTGGCGATGATAGACGATGGCAAGTGTCCCGAGCCGAGAGGGTTCGAGCCGAAGATGTGCGTCGGCGAGAGCTCCTCCGAGCTATCCGACGCTTCGCTGCTGGCGTCCGAGGTGACGCTGCGCGTCTCCGACATCGGGCCGTCCTGTGCGTCCTCCTCCTTGACGTGAACCAGATCGGCGCTAGGCTTCGAGTCCATTTCGGCCTTGTCGCCGTCGCCGCACGCGAACATCAGTTTGCTCCAGAGATCCTCCTGAGGGTCGAACTTGAGCTCGGACGCCGAGACGTACGGCTCGCTCTGCAGGTAGCGCTCCAGCTCCAGACATGTCTGACGTAAAAGAAACACAAGAGCTGATCAGAACAAGACAATCTTTATAGAAAGAAATAACAGATTCTGGTGACACGACTGGTCACTGCAAGAATAACTGTTCTCGAACATCTTAAGACATTTCTGCTCAAGCACAACACACCGAAATCCAATTATGGCGCTCGTGGAGCGATTGTTGCCCAAATTTAGCTTTGCTAAGTGTACATCGTCAAGCCTCATTCTGAAAGACTAACATTTACTCTGTGGTAACAGACTCTGAGTGACTCATACGCTGGTTTTAGAGTCCTTTTAAGGAAGCCGCAGCACTTCCTCCATCTCTGCTTCTGCCGAGTTTCCTCATTCAAGCTGACACGCTATGGACATCCTCCTCTTTAAACTTGCTTTTTTTTTTTTTTTTTTTACACAAACTGCAGCTCCGACACATTCTGCCGTCCGAAACTTTCCACTTACTGTGGTGATGTTGAGTCTCGAACGATCATCTACACAGGGTTACTTCAGGGTTCTTAAAGCTGTTCATCAATCACTTCACTGAATCTTAGTTCATCTACTCTTATACACCTTTAGTGCTTGGGTTTAACATTAGGAACGGTGGAGGTGTACACCATAGCTGTGAAGAGACCAGGTACAGTTAAGCACCCTTACAGTGGGAACTGCAGACCATCATGTACATCTGCTTTCCTCAAAAGAGCAGGATGTGGATCTGTGAAGATCTCAGTAATCTCATGCAAACACTCCAAAAGCAGATTAAGAGAAAAAAATATCAGAAAAAAAAATCATATACAAATACATCTTACTGCTTCATGTTTTATTATTCCTCGAGTTTTTTTTTTTTAATTATTGTTCGAATTTTTTTTCCTTTCATGTACAGACTGAACCGTTGGCTGTGTGCCAAAGACCCGCATACTTCCGCACTAAACTCAAAGCAGCCCAACGCCACCTAGGGAACGCTCGAACAACTGAATGTGTGCGCGTGCGTGCGCGCGCGCTCGCTCGTGTTTTGGCATGAGCACTATTTAGTGCGAAAGTATGCGGCTGGTAAAGCCTTCTCCTGTCACACACACACACACTCTCTCACACACATGCATACACACACGCTACCTCTGCTCCTTATTCTTACTTTATTTGTATTTTTATTTAACACCCAAACCTATTTACAGAACCGCACGCGCGTCCTCACTTCACTACGAACTGATGCATGCTGGTCTGTGCGGCATTGCTTCAGAATTAAAACCACACACACACACACACGCAAGCATGCATTGCATACAGCGGTGTGCATGCCCTTCTTACCCAATTCAGCCATGCACTGTCAATGAGAAGATGTTTCATGCCAAAAAAAAAAAATTAAAAAAAAAAAAACGTCATAAAATAAAATAAATGACAGGTTGCAACCTCGTTCTGATTTCTATATAATCAGGGAGGGATGCAATCATGTCATGACAAGTTGCAGAACATCAGAACAAGTACAAAAATCGTGCTAATCGTAATCAGGCTGGTGTTTAACCTACTACTTGATAGCTATTAGTATTAGTGCCTGTCTGACAGACGCGCGCGCGCGCACATCCAGGTTGTTTCAATCACTTTAAAAGGGGCAAAAAAATAATAATTTGCGACCATGCATATTTCTTTACCTGTTGCCAGTACTCTTCCAGCGAGGGTAACGCGGAGAAATAACCGGTGTCATGGACGATCTGCAGCTCCTGGAAAATGCTGCACATGGGCAAAACATCCATCGCGACACTCAAACGGAGAGAAATACAGAAAGAACGAGCGCAAAAAAAGATCTCCCGTAATTGGAGATGTTGTCCCGTCCAGGCAAAGAGCGCAGCAGCAGATCTCTCACATTGGACGAGAAGAAGACGAAGAAGGACTGAATATGTGCGTGTGTGCGAGGAGTGAGGAGCCTGAGCGAGCGCGCGCGGATCTCCTCTCTCTCTCTGTCAAAACTTCCCTTATTCAAACCTCGCAGAGTGCTCGCGCAAGGAGGCCCCGCCCACCGAGCCCGTGACGGTGTGACGTTTTTTTTCGCAGCACGCCGCCAATCGCGTCGCGAGAGCCAGCGCGGGCGCACATGATATCACCGTGGACCAATCGCGAGCAGCCCGAGAAAATGAATTCAAGTTTGAGCTGCTGCTATTGGCTCGTTCGAGTGCCCGGTCCTCTGCGCGGATTGGCCGGCTATTTTTAACCTCAGTATATATACGTACACATACATAGAGGAGGGGGGCGCAACAAGCGTTCTCATTCTGTGAGAGTTACCGCAGGAGTGCGTTTCGCCACAGGGAGCGCAGTACCACTTTACTGTTTCTTGTAAATAACTGTGTATAAACATTAAATACGATAAACAAGGCTTTTTATAGCACTTATAACATCGAGTTCCGTTAAAAAGTTGTGAATCTTCTTCTCAAAGTGTCACTTTTTTCTGTCAATATTTTTGACAACGCACTTTCGTCATGTCTATTTTTATTCTTAAAGTTATATAAGTGTTATATTAGTTTATATATATATATATATATATATATATACATATACACACACACACACAAGTTCCTTTAATTCTTCCTCTTGAAGCGACACTTTTTCTGACCATAGTTATGGTTTTGACAACACACTTTCATCATGTATTTTAATTCTTAAGTTAAAAATGCATTCACAGCATTTTAGCAGACACCCTTTTCCAGAGAAACTCAAGACAACTTTATTCTTAAGTGAAGAGACAGGAAAAGAGTTTGTAGAAATAGATTAAGGGTTAATGCTAAAAATAAGCTGATCAGCGTTAATGTAATCAGTGATATTATTATTATTATTATTATTTCAGGTTGAAGCCTGTGTACATGTCTGTCTGTCTTTCTTATGCCTAGCTTATGCTAAGTTGTAAACTGTTTATATTGGTGCAGGTGTTTGTTTACATTGAGCAAGTAGATTATTAGTGGCTTTATTTAAAATTACATTATTAAATCGGACACATAACTATTCATAACATCACTTTTACTCAACATTTTGATTTCACTTGTGGCGCAGGTTAAACTTTAGGCAGATATCGAAGTACTGCAATAGTTAAATTCAGCTGGACAGACAGACAAAAAAAAAAAAACTGTTTTTTGGGCATGAATCGTAAAGATATCACTGAAAGAGTAAGTTCTGACCAATTTACAGACAAAACCTTTCTTTTCTTCATATACTGTAGATAACATCAAGTTCTCTTAAAAACTTGTAAATCTTCCTCTTAAAGTGACAGTTTTCTGTCAACGTTTTTGACAATGCACTTTCGTCATGTCTATTTTTATTGTTAAGTTAAGAATAAATAAATATACGAGCCACAAAGAAAATCTATCATTTATTTAACTCAAGATAGCAGAGCAGAAGTTCCACTAGGGCAGCCAAGTTCTGCCACATCTCTTCTGACTCAACTGCGGTGACTAAAGCTGTGGTTATTTAAGGTCAGCATTCAGAATATGCACATAACAACGCTGGTTTCACTAAAACTGGTTTCCAGTTTCACGAAAAACAGAATGCCGAATGTTTCTGTACTTCCCATATATACAGACAGAGATAAGGTGCAAGGAGTACCTAAAACCCCCAGGATGTGACTGTTACTGTAAGTGGTGTTTTCCACTCATAATGTAATCCAAGAATCAAAGCAAAATTGCCTCTTTTGCTAAGTTTGCATTTTTCATTGATCTGGTTTCGCAATGCACATTATGCACAATGCACATGACCAAAAAAAAAAAAAAAAAAAGCCAGAGGGGAGATGACACAGTGTTTGACAAACTCGTTTCACTCACCAAGAATGAAACCCTGGTCTATTGTCCTCCTCAGTGCACTTCATTTGGACAGACAGGAAAAGGACATAGCAGTAATACTAGAACTGAGACCCTAGTCGGGTGATCTCAGTCTGGTGCCAAGGAAACACATAGTTCAATCGCAGTGGAAAAAAAGATTCTACTTTAAATCAACCCGACATCAGGGAGCGAACCGAACATGAGATGTATTTTTGGGTTGTGGATGATATTTGTAGATGCAAGCTGCTAAAATGACTTGTGGTGTCAAACTGAGGCAAACGACAGAGCTGTGTGCAGAAGGTTCTGAATATTTGGACACAATTTTGTATTTCTGATATTCTAGGTTCCTGCTCTACATGCCCGTCAATCAACTTCCAGTAAGATATTTTATCATGATATATGTACAATGGTAGTCTGATAGTACCTGTACCCTGGTATTCACTCATCGTCTGCACCACTTTATTCTGTATACAGGGTTGTGGGGACCCTGGCGCGTTTCGCAGGAGACTTAGGGCAAGAAGCAGGGTACACCAGGGTGCTAATCCATCGTAGGGGGTGATTATGGGGATGCCAATTAGCCTAACCTAAATGTCTTTGCACTCTGGAAGGAAACCGGAGTACCTGGAGGAAACCCACCAAGCACAGGGAGAACATCAGGCCAAGGTGCAGACAAGGTGTCTCAGGCCACTGTGTCACCAGATTTTCTCTCAAATTTAGTCATATAGAACATGTACAACATAGTTCTACCATAGTGAATTCTTTGCTACATGGTACATGTACTATAATGTAATATGGTACTATGGTACCTACCCTGGTACCCTATAAAGGCATATGGACAGCATAGCACAGGTTCCTTTTCTTTCCCTCATCCTCAACTTGTAGACGCTCAGTAATACATAGTTACATCCTCAAAACGTGAACAGTTGTAGGAAGAATGAGTCTTCTGAGGAAACCCTTCCATGCTATTATGTTCAACCTTAAACTATTGGGGTTGCCTTTGAATCCCCCTAAAAGTCTCTTTGAGAAGGGTTGACCTATTTACCATCTAATCAACTTTTGGGAAAAAAACCTAGTGAGAACAGATCATCATGTGTGGGTTGATTGGTTTTCCATCAGAACCCTTTCCGTGTTCTATGCAAAGCCCCTACTTTATAGGATTTATTGTAATAAATAATCTTAATCATTTTATAAGCTAGAACTGTCTATCCAAAGAAATCCAGAGAAACCCCTGAGAGAACATGCCAGTCTAGGGCAAGCCCTTCCCAAGTTCTATGTAAAACCCTACATTACAGAATTTGCTGTTAACTTGTACAGTACAAATAATAAGAACTGTCTGTTGAAATAAATTATTAGAAACCCTTGAGACAGTGAGTCAGTCTAGCACCCTTAGGGTTTGCTTGGTTTTCTGTGGGAACCCTTGCCATGTTCTATGCAAAGTACTCGAGTACCCGGTTTGAATTTAAAACGCCTTAAAATAAATGCATTTAAAAAGTCGAAACATACAAAAAAACAACAATTAAAACTCTTGGGAGATTTGGTCAGTCTAGGTCTGTTAGGGATTTTGGTCTGGGGACGCCCTTCCCTGGATCAATCCCCAGATTATAGACTTTGACTTTGAAACAGCCTGAAAAAATGTACACACATTTGGAAAGCTGGAAATGTATTTCATCCAAACAGCTGGGGTGTTCAGCTGGGAGAAAGCCAAATGTGGATTTTATTGGGGTTTCTTGGCAGAATGCTGGAAAGCACTGACACAATGTACGAAACAAAGTTATCTGCACGCCATGTTGAAACTATTCTTGTAAAATTTTCCTTTTCTTTTTGTAATTAACAAAGAGTATGTCACAGCATTGTGCACTTTGAAGTTACTGAGCAGCAGCCTACTTATTCAGCACACGGTACTGTAGGCCTACACCTGCCTGTGTTGTCTTATCAGCCTGGACTGCTAGAAAAGCTGCAAATTGGCTGACAGGCTCTGTGTCTAGTCCATAGCAATCAAAGGAAGTCATTTTTACATCCTGTTTTTGAGGCCTTCATTGAGCAGATAGCAGAACAGAAAGTAGTGCTTCACTCTTCTTCGCTTAGTCGTAGAACTTTTCTAACCAGATTTGTTTTCGACGAAAAAAGCAACTGTTTCTTATTTTTGGTACGAATGACGGCAGAAAAATGCATTCAACCTTTTGCCTACTAAGTTTCCTTTTGTAGGAATACTTGGATATTATTTTGTCACTATGGCTTCACACCCTTTAATTTATCTGGATTACGAACGTGAAAACTGAAACGTGGCTCCCCGGCACGAACACAGTTGCGAAATTCTATATGAAGACACCCGTCAAATTGGATAAAGCGTAGGAAGTTCATTTACACAGCAGCCTGTTACTGAGTTAAACAGAGAAGTGACAAACAACATTTTGCGAACAGAAGTCCATTGTGTGCCGTTGCTGTATAGTCGGGTGCTATCCTCTGGAGAACTGAATCCCCATTGTGGCGCTCAGCTGAGGGCATATTTCTAGGTTGCAGCATCTGATTCAGTCATATGGTGTTGTCTTTTGGAACTCCACAGCCTTCAAAGCCATTTCAAGCATTTTTTTCTCCAGCAGCCTGTCTCCCTGGAAGTGCTACAACTGTTCCAAATAGTGTCAAAGGGCAGACATGTTGGACAGTCTCTCTATCTTGCATGCACTGAAACTGAAAGGGCATCATTGAAGACAGACCCGTAATCTCTCGCATGTCCTTTTTCTGCCTGCTGAGATGTCATTTTTCCCTCCTCCTTTCTTTCTTTCTTTCTTTCTTTCTTTCTTTCTTTCTTTCTGTTTTGGTGGAAACCGGACCTAATTTTTGCGGACAGGAATCCGAGCATTTTAATGGACCGCTTTATATTCACTGATCCGAGATGGTGAAAGTATTCATGCTGTCAGTATCTGACACTAGACAGAATCCCGGCATGCCTCTGACGTGACCTCTGACCCTACGCCCTGTTGTGAATGTGCCCACTAGTTAGTTGTGCAGGCGATGTTATGTGACCTCATTATTATGAAAGTCTTACAAGAGACGTTTAAAGATGAGGTTAATTATCCTCATCTGATTATAAAGTCATAAGAGTGGTAGTATTTCTTCCAATGCTCCATCAACTGTCAAAAATGATCAGCGTCTTTGGTACTACTGCAAGGAGTGTCTACTAGATTAAGTAAAATCCTGCTCTTGCGACAGTATTTACAGTAGGTGCTTAGGCAACATGTTTACTCATGTGAGGAGGCGTAGCTTCAGAGGTAGTACTCAAGGGGCAGGGACATAAGGGACAACAAATTGGTGTAAACCAAAAGTTGATCAAAATCTGGCATTATCTTGAGTAGTTTTCCATGACCAAGGGCAGGCAAAATCTGCCATGCTTTCTGGATAGGTAGAATACCTTTACTCTGTTTTTCTCAGTCAGAGAAAATAACATGGAATCATGGAAGTGAAGAGTAATTTTTTCCCCTTCTAATATGATCAGGTCTGTTTTGATGTGAGAAATATGAGAGCAGCGGTTCAAAAGTATTTCTAAAGAAGTATGTGTTCATTCTCACTCTTCCCTGTTGGCAGATCTGCAATGGTGGAGAACTGGTTAGAAGGAACTAATGATGACTAAAACTTGGAAAAAATGGAGCAAATACTTTGAACCTCTGTCAAAATCTTCCCGGCGAGAGCGTTTTCACTTAAATGGAAGAGAACATGATATTTGAAAAATGAGTTTTGCTTCTTGT
The DNA here is from genome assembly GCA_030522415.1 of Channallabes apus. NCBI lineage: Eukaryota > Metazoa > Chordata > Actinopteri > Siluriformes > Clariidae > Channallabes > Channallabes apus. The sequence continues at coordinate 32,380,406 of CM060104.1, forward strand.
AGCAGTTACTTTCATATCCTCTTTGACTTTTATTTTGGAAGTTTATTCTGATTGGAAAAAAAATAAAAAATCTTAATCCACATTCAACGATCCGGATCAGCACGGAAATACTGCCCTGGTGTTGCACCTCAACGTCATGTATGAATGGAATGGAGCTGGAATCAGGAGTCATTGTTGTCGTGCCTTTAAGCCAGGAGCAGCAGTAGTGACAGGGCTGAGATGAGATCTGTGTAAAAGGAAGACCCCCTCCCCTCCACCCCCATGCCACGTCTGGGGGGGTCTGACGTGTTGAAACGTGCCGAGTGATGTGTGTGACATGCCATCGGGAGGCTTAAACAACAGTTAGCAGCTAATGCATTGATATCTTTTATATAACAATGACCTGAACGTTCAGTTGAGATCAAGACCGATCAGCAGGGCCGGGATTTCATTTCTGGGTTGTAGAAAGGATATTTAAGTGTTTGACAACCTTGTTCATCAAGATGTAAAAGTTAAATGTTTTGGGGCAAATCATGCTTTCTCTATTATGATTGGAAATAGAAGATAATCATTGGGCACAAAGGCACAACTCAAAAACATATACAGTATATTATATGTTGTTGTTGTTGTCCATTGACAGATGCCATTGATTGAAGACACTGTGAGTTTCGAGCAAAACCCCTGTGTTTGGTGAGTGAGGTAAATGTCCACGACTCACACCTTAGCACTTCAGTTCTCCTTCAATGTGCAATGGTCTACACTACATTTCCAATGCATGTGATCCAATTCACACGATGGTGACACCAAATTCCTGGGTTCAGTATGAATGACCAAAGATGAGGCATAGCACAATATTGAAGAGGTCTTATGATCACCTTTAGAGTTTTGGGCTATAAGTGAGATTTTATATAAGTGAGAGCATATAAGTGAGATTCTAAGGTCATGTCTATTTGAAAGCCTTGATGTGGACAAACTGCTTCATTTTTACTGAAAAGAAGTTTTTTCTTTTCCTCCAACCTAATCATCTATTAGCGACAAACTAGTTAACTTTGCTATGCACCAAACTACTACTTTATCATCAGAAACACATCACAGCAGGGCTGCTGATTTTTCTTCACCTCAGGGACAACATTCCAAAAGTAAAAATGTGGTATGACCAGAGCTGAGGCATTTTAAGCTTGTTGCTGACAAAAACGATTCAATATTTCCGTATTTATTTAACATTTATTTCAGTGCCCTTGAGTTCCCTTTCCTTGTAATATTTCCTTTATTTCCACATTATTGTGTCACTTTTTAGGTGTTGAATTTCATTCTGTTTGGTCGATCGGTATACGTAGAGTCCTGCACTGCTTTTTAACAGCCATAGAAGAACAACTGAGCATTTCTCAAATCTTTGTGTAAGTGAAAGGGTAAAATGCCAGGCTGCAGACCTCGTCATGAGTTTGGAGCAGCTTTGGCTTAAGGACCATGCACAATATTGCTAAGCAAGTGCTCATGGGTAATAAACAGAAGAAATAGCCTTTAAACCCAAAATGCTGAACCTTTCTCTTTAATATGTTTTTTGGGGGATTTTGAGGTAAAGCCACTGAGCCTCAGCTGTTCCAATGGAGACTTCTAAGTCACAAAAACATTGCGTTTTGATTATTTTTAAAAAACAAAAACAAATCTTTAACCCAAAAAATTAAAGAAATGTTCCACATAGAAAACATATAATCTGTTTAGCTCAAGATAGAGGATTTCCAGAAGAGGAGCCAAGTGCCGCCACGTCTCTTCTGACTCAAACACAGTGACCTAATCTGTGGTCAGTTAAGGTCAGCATTTGGAATATGCACACAACAGCACTTAAAACAGCTTGCCTTTGGCCAAAACGCAATCCCAGAAGGCTTGCTGTTTCTGATACATGTGCTACATGAGGATCTCTTTGAAATCTGAGCTCAAATCACATCTCTGAAGCTTCCTACTAATCTACGTACTGTACCTCATGCTTATTTACATTTCATCTTCACTAACCAGTTTATGGTCAGGGACATGGTGGATCTGGAGCGTATCCCCAGAAAAGCAGGAATACACTTAGCTTACTTCCTGGATGACATGCCTACTTCATGTTTTATCACCACCCCACAGTTTGGTCATTTACCAGTCGTATAAAACCTCAGAAAAATCAGTAACTGGTTAGTTATGGAGAAGTCCTTCGTTATTAAGAAGAAGTCCTTATTAGTCACATATACATTACAGAAGAGTGAATGTCTTTTTTTGACATAAGCCAGCTTGTTAGGAAGCTGAGGCCAAATCGCAAGAGCAGGGTCAACCAGGATACAGAGCCCCCTGGAGTGGACAGGGTTAAGGATTTTGCTCAAGGGCCCAGTGGCAGCCCAGTGATCACTAACCCAAAGCCTTAACCCTTTGAGCTACCAGTGCCCCAAAAAGAGAGTATATGCCAGTCCTCTTGCCCAGAAAGCACAGCCATTACAATTTTTTTGCCCTTGCTTCTTGGCCGTGGATGTCTGTGACATCTTTGGTATTCAAACATACAATCTTTTGATTGTCAACCTGAATTGTTTCACCACTCAGGAATCTTATCTCATGTTGAACATTGGCAACTAATGGGTGGTTATGACCTGTAATCATGTGGCTGTTTACTTTGTACTAAGGAACCAATAAAAAATTCTGTTTTTGCTACCAATTTGTAATAATTTTGAACCATCAAATATAATTTGATGGTTATCAAAAATCTAGAGGTGGCTCAGTGGTTAAGGCATTAGATTGCTAATTGGAAGCTCACCGGTTCAAACCCCAGCACCGCTGTTCGGCCATTGAGCAAGGCACTTAACCCTCAACTGCTTGAATGTATAAAGAGAGATGTATTCCAAGTCGCTCTGCATAAAGGCGTCTGCCAAATGCTGTAAATGTAAATCCTCGTATGGACTGTGAATGCTTGATGTAGAGGTTTAATGGTCATCCACCAATATCACGCTTGGTTATTTAAAAACCTCTGAATTCCATGATCTTGTTTAAACAAAACTAGACCTACAATTACTAACTTCCTGACTTCTTTTTCCATTTCTCTCACTCTGTGCCAAGCTAGAGGCTTATACAGACGGACACAAACGGACACGAATTGTCCAAAAAGCTAAGCCATGTCTGTCTTTATCTCTCTTACCCACAGCCCAAACTTTATCACCATTATGCATCCCTCGCCACACAGTAGCCACAGGAAAGAGCAATTATTCGTGAGGCCCATTTTAATGCATCACTGTCAGAGCAATCAGTAAGTTGTTGTAGCCTTTTTTCCCCCCCTTTTCCTCCTTAAGTGATAGAACTGCATGGGAGCCCATTTATCCTGCAAGTACTCATGCGCTGATGTGTGCCCAAACAATTACAGGCTGTTCTTCTGGAGGAAGAGGTTTTTCTTGTGCCGGTGCGTGGGGTCAGTGGATCAGCAGGAACCGGTGCCTATATGCAAATATACTGATTAGCCCTAAAACAGCTCAGACATGCAGCAGGCCAAGCATTACCAATTGAATTTGCTGGAGTGGGGACCCATGAACAAATAGCTGGGTTTAATTGAATTTGGACAAGTGCCGGATAAATACAAAAAACGTTAATTATTCTTTCCGTGTTCCTGAAGTAACATTGATATCATCATTGTTTTTTTTTCTCTTCTTAATTCTAACGAACAGATATGAGATTACTGATACAGTGTGTGTGTTCGTGCGTGTGTGTGTGTGTGTGTGTAGCCCGGAGGATCATTGTAATCTCAGTGCAGTGATAATAAAACACCATCGGCACGCATATAGCACCATGACCTCTTATATACTGTTGGCAAATTAGTACAAAGTCATTTATATTTCATTAAATAATCCTTAAACAATTCATTCTGTTGTGCACAAAAAAAACGCACACTTTTTTTATGGAAGTCTCAGACCAGTGCACAAGCTTAAAGCGAAATTAAAATAAATGAGTTGATTGGAAATCAATAGAGCGACATCAATCTTTCCCAGTAAAAGAGAAAGAGAGGGGGAGAGAAAAGAAAAATCAATATTCATTCTAATGCAACATATCATAAATAAGGATCATTTCAGCGGTGCTGTTGCAGTGTCGCATAACCGATCATGCCCTGCAGCCTGCCAGTGGACTTGCTCGGAGGTTATTGGAATGAATCCGTGGCTAAGATAAGGTTACTGATAAAAAGCGTGTGTTCAGCATGTTATTGGTTTCCAAGTTATCAGGGGAAAAAAAAAACCCTGCAAAATTATCAGAAATATATTGCAATGATAAATAGAGATGTAGAGATGTTCTAACAGACTATGAATTAAGTAAAGTTCCAGTTTAAAATAAAATGCTTCAATTACAGCATCTAAAAATATCCCAATGTAGCAAAAAAAAAAAAAAAAAAAAACTTAATTTTCCATGTGTTCCTTAAGAAATTTGTCTACGATTGCAGAAACTTGCATGACAACAACAACAGAAACAACAAAAATACACTGTGATCCCAGTTGTGTCTAAAGAAGATGTCAAGAACGGCTTTGATGTGGAATAAAGCGCACAGACTGCATGTGTTTTTGATGGAAGGGGGTCATTCAGTGGTACAGCAAAAAAAAAAAAAATGAGAATGATGCTAGTAGTAGATCTTAAATGTAGTGGAAAATCTAGAGGACAGTTGAATGGTCATTGCTTCATGCAGCGTGGACTGTTTAGAGGGAAGCTGCTGTTTTCCCCCCTGTGCTTTGATGATCTTAACGGCACTGCATTTTATTCGGGGATCAGGAATTCTAAGCATTTTATTATGTTCAGCGGCACTCTGTGGGAACAACAACCCCTCCGCAGAATTAGGGGAGGTATTTTCAATCTACGGGGCAAACAAAGGCACAGGTCCTGAATGGTGGAAGGGATCAGTGCTTTCAATGTTTTTGTGGGTGGATGCTGTTTATCAGGTTACCTGGTCCATGAGTGACCCTGGAAATTCTTCTCAGAAGCAGCCGTTCATGTCAACCCTGCTTGGAATGGAGGCGTGAAACTGATAAACATTTAACGAATACTTCATTCTTAATCGCAGTAAAACATTCGAATGGCGGAAACGTTTTAAAGAAAGTTGTACGTCTGTTTCCATGAACATTCATCGAGTAGAATGCCCGATCCTTGAATATTGATGGATAAAACTTGACGCGGAAAAGATCGGACTGCCTGCTTTATGTCTGAAACGCTGGCCTCCCAGGAACTGCTTCAATGTCCCAAACATTACATGAACTCGGCTGGGAGTCATTGCCACATTTAATGCGCCAAGCCATTTCCACATGTTTGGGATATTGAAACAGTTCCTGGGAGGCCGGTGTATCAGAAGTGAAGCAGGCAGTCCGATCATGGCTGACAAAACTTTCTGGTATCCAAGCAGAAGTAAAACGCTGGGATAAGTGCATTAGTGTAGCAGGGGATTACAGTATATAGAGAAATAACATGAGTTTTTACTCTTATGTTCTGTTATTCTGCACAATCAAATATCCCAGTTTGACTTGAAAACCCATCCAAACATGCTGGATTCAAATAAAACCCATGCACTTACATTCTTTGGAAAAAAAACAACAAAAAAATAGACTAAAGTTGATGAAATGTATTTCTTCTTTTCACTCTGGTCCAGATATAGTGCTTTCTTGAGTTTCAGTGAACAGTTTGATATAATCCTGGATTTTCTGTTCCTTCGACAATGTTGTCGGACTTCTTACCGAGATATCTCTAAGTGTGCAGTGCTGCCAAGGTACTGTACAGTATAAGGCACTTATATTTCAGAAACTCAGAGTATATTCACAATGGTGCAGGGAAAAACCTAACCAAAGGAATAACATCTAGTGAGCAGCGAGACGGAAATGCTTTGTTATTAAGAGATATCCAAGGAGAAATGGTAGACTGATTCTAGCTGGCAATAAGGCTCTTTTCAACTGTGGTAAGCAGAACAGTATCTCGGACCTATAGCATGTGAAACTGTGAGCCGGATGGGTTACAACAGAAGTACATCAGGTTCCTCTCCTGTCAGCGCAAAACAGGAATCTGAGGCTACAGTGGGAATGGGCATTTCAATATGATATGTAAATGGTGTGTATATTACTAATCCAATTGTCATTACTATTGTGAATCCTCAAAACAATTGCCAGGGTTGTGGTTCATTTCTGTTCTTGTCTAAAGTAAATTGGGTACAATTTCAAAAAGCGGCCTATACTGTAGCTTTTGTGGAATTCATAATTCACTGCTAATGGATTTGCATCTGTAGGCAAAAAGATTGGTGTATTTAAGCACGGGGACGTGAAACGTTTCCATTGTCACGCTTTTATAGTTTGTATTCAAATTTTAAAGTACTCTGTGGGACGATTCTTACCTGCCGTCCCATAAGCTTAGGTTAGATTCCCAGCCAATGCCCCAAACCAAGCCAAATCTTTAGTTAAATACAGTATGGGAGGGTTGCGTCATGAAGGGTAAATTTGTGCTAAGTTAAGTGAAAGTATCATATTGTCCACTGTGGCAGGACTTTAAGGAGCTGGAAATGCTAAGATGAAGATTTAACATTAAAGCGCAGTGAATTTATCTTTTTTCACATATTTCAGTTAGGAAGCTGGGGTCAGAACTCAGGGTCAGCCAGGATAGAGCGCCCCAGGAGCAGGTAGGGTTAAGGGCTTGGCTCAAGGTCACAACACTGGCAGGTGGGGCTTGAACCCAGCATATTAAACCTTTGAGCCACGATTGCTTTGGGTGATACTGAACTTCAGGGGTAGCTCAGTGGTTAAGGAGTTGGACTTTACTTCGGAAGGTCTTAGGTTTAAGTCCCACAACCACTAAGTTGTCCCTGTTGGGCCCTTGAGCAAGGCCCTTAACTGCTCAGGTGTATAATGTTGTATAAAGGTGTAAGTTGCTCTGGATGAGGGCGTCTGCCAAATGCGTAAATGTGTACTTTCTTGACTTGAATTAAATTGTGTGTGTTTTCTATAATTGGACAAGAATATAGGCACAACTATACATTTGGAAACTCAAAATAATAAAAGAAATAAGCAACATTAAACCTAATCTGTACTGCATTATTTTGTGAAAAAGAAATTAACAACTATTCACAGTTTTTCTATAACACTTTTTTTTTCAATGCTTTCACAACGATAAATATTTTTACATAATGATATTTAATTTCCTCCTACAGATTTCACAATTTATCTTTCACCCACCACCTGTGATTGTTGGAAATAAACAATATAGCTCATGTAGAATAATTATGAGCTATGAGAAAACATTATAATTTCTGAAATTCAAAAACTATTTTACGTTAGAGATGGAGAGAAAGTTATAAGGCAGTGATTGTAGGGAAAAAAAAAAAACATTCCAAGTAATATAATGAAGTGAAGGCAGACAAGATCCTTTCCTTTTGCCTCAAACAGAACCAGCATCAGTAATAGATACTTTTTAAAAAACTTATAATATTACAGTTTCGGCGGCACGATGGTGTAGTGGTTAGCACTGTCGCCTTGCACCTCCAGGGTCCGGGTTCGATTCCCCGGCCAGGCTCGATTCCCGTCTCTGTGTGCATGGAGTTTGCATGTTCTCCCCGTGCTTGGTGGGTTTCCTCCGGGTACTCCGGTTTCCTCCCACAGTCCCAAAGACATGCAGGTTAGGCTAATTGGCGTTCCCAAATTGACCATAGTGGGTGTGTGTGTGTGCTCTGCGATGGATTGGCACGCTGTCCAGGGTGTACCCTGCCTCGTGCCCTGAGTCTCCTGGGATAGGCTCCAGGTCTCCACGACCCTAAATACAGGATAAAGCGGTATAGAAGATGAATGAATGAAGATGAATTACAGTTTCGGTTCCAGACCTGCGCTAAACTTTCTCAGTGTAAAGACAGCTAGTGGTTGCTGTTAAACTGAGCATCATTTCCCCACATTTATTTGTTTAAACTTTGCAGTGCAGGAATAACTTCATGTGTCCTGTGGAAACGTGCCTATATTGAGTTGACATCAGCAGTGAGATCCCACAGAGAGGCTGACCCGTAGAGAAGCAGCTTTTCGTCTAGCCTCGTCTCAGCAGTAGACTCTGTTTCCTCTGTGGCGCTTCTCTACTTCTCAGATATATTTTTTTTCCACCCACAGATCGCTCTAGCCGGGAAAAGGTCTCACTATTCCTCCAACACACTACGCTTTCTGATAAAAGAAGCAGACCTGAAAGGAAAGAAACGGCATATGGTGCTCCGCATGATGCTTGTCTTGACAAGACTATTTCAGTTATAACACCTTCCTTAGCTGTGAGTGGATAAGAACATAGTCTAGAGGATTAAAAAAATAAGAAAGGGGGAAAAAAAAACCTCCAGTAGTAACTTATTGTAGGCAAAGAGATCAAACTTTGTGTACATGTGGCTCGTTGAAAGACCGATAAGCAGCACTGTGCTTTCAAATTGTTTAGGTCAAGGGTTTCCGAGTGGGTTTGGAAACTTGTATGAGCAAGAATGCTAAATAGAAAGGCCGTGTTTTGCATTACTATCACAAATCCTGGTAAATCACCGTCACTGATCATGTAACTGAGAATATTCACCTGTTCTGTGTGTTGATTCATGGTTACTTTACCTTAATTGTGTATTTTTTGTGTCTTAGTGTTCTTCACAATGTCTTGCTCATTGTCTTTTCATTATTTGTTTCTCTGATTTTAAATGACATGTTAAATACAAGGCTTTTTTTTCACTTATTCATACATATGATTGGGGATTGGGAAAATGAATGAGTTTCGTTCCGAGAGGTGGTTCATAAGACCAATTTGTTCATAAGTCCAACAAACATTGTCTAGATATCAAGGTACTAACACAATTAGCTATACAGATTATAAAACTAACATGTTCCATCATCTTGTCCTTGTTTTCGTGCCTGAGCACCCGGAGGAAACCCACTTAGCATGGTGAGAACATGCAAATTGCACACAGACCCCTAGGCGGGAATCAAACCCATGCCCTGGTGGTGCAAGGCATTTGTCAAACCACTTAATAACAGGAAGTAAAATTATCCATCTATCTGTCTGTCTGTCTATCCAACCATCCATCTATCTAGTTACTGACTCAAGTATATTTATTTATTTTAGTTACAGTGAAACCTCGGATTACGAGTAAAGTGGTTTGCGAGTGTTCCGCAAGACGAGCAAAGATTTTAAATAAATTTTGACTTGGAAAACGAACAAGGTTTGGTTTACGAGTACAGAGTATCATGTATCACGCATGCGCTTCTTGTTTTGATGCGAGTGACACATGATCACAACTGAGCCAACGGTTTTTCTCTCGTGCTACGGAATTGTGGGTAATCGTCTCCCCTGCTGGGTCTTAGTGCTCATCTCTCACTGGTATAATCAACATCCGTGCACGCTTGTACTGTTTACTATAACACTGTGACCATGTGTGTGCTCGTAAAACATATTTTGTATGTAAAGTGTACAACACGCATCTACTGTTTCTTATAAACACACGTGTGTACGCGTGTAAAGCAAAAAGAGAAAGTCTCATTAGAGAGGTCAAAGATCCATTTTCTCCATCTCTGTCATTATGTGTGTGCGCGTGCAAAATTTGACACCGTGCCCCTTCACACACACACACCCTCCCACCCCCTCTCTCACACACACACACACACACACACACACACACACACACACACACACACACACACACACACACACACACACATTGTCTCTGCTCTACACAGAAACACTGCTCTGTCGCGATTCTTTTCAAAGGTAAAGTGCAGCTTCATTTGTTTGTTTGTTTTACTTTACAGCAGTGATTCCATTAGGATGTGCTCACGCGAGTGTCATTAGCGATGTTCCTTGCTAATTTTTCCGACAAAACAGTCTAAACGGAAACATTTATCTTTCGGGATTTATTTAAACTTTTTTTTTTTAAAGAGACAGTGTAGGTTAATTTGTTTTATTTTTACTTTATATTTTATATTCATTATTTTCATGTATTTATTTTTTGCGGCTGTGGAACAAATATTTAGAATGTTTTCTTATGGGAAAATTAGATTTTTTGGAATACGAGCCCGCTCCCGGAACAAATTATGCTCGTAATCCGAGGTTTCACTGTACTTCTATACGACATGACATCTATTGACATGGATGAAATGTAGTTAAGTTCTTGTAAGCGAAACCAAACAACCAGTGACATAACACATTGGAAGCAGACACGTAAACAGAGTTGTCACATCCAATCACACTCCTTCTGCCTCATTAGCCCATGCCCTTTATTAGCCTATTATCCTGATTCTATAGATCTAACACAATGACACACATCCATCTTATCTCAGTAATGTACTGCCTCTGTGCACTCCATTCATTTTTGGAAGTGGGAAACGGGCAAATTAACAATTCAGTCACCATAGCAACATTTCTCCTGTTTCCATGAAGTGAAACTGAATTAGAACGAGATTTTCAGAGGCAGTTGAATTTGAAACAACAGTCGTTTAATCAGTGGCGGTTCGACATTCAAACGAGTCAAATGCATCTGGATTTTTACGATGAGAGACACAATGTCATGGGAACGCAGTAAACAGTAAGGGTTCGTCTGGACGTGTGTATAGCCGGTGCAGAGGGATGAGCCCTACTTCTGCTCCACAAGGTGTACTATTGCTTTGAGTAATCGTGATTAGCTGTGCATGACACCCAGGAATGGTTTAAAAAGAGTTTAATAGTGACAGTCAGCCTCGGGATGATTTCAGGAAACAGCTGCCATTATAAGCGTCTTAACTCGAACAGACGTCAGTGTAGTGGGTTTTTTTATTTTTTACTTTCTTTCTTTTTATCTTTCTGAGTTATGGGGGTTAAAGGCATTTCTTCTCATGCTCATAATTATATAATGTCTATTAAAAATAAATTAAAAATAAATGCAATGAGAAAACTATTTATAATTTCTACATTTTCAGATTCAAGATTCAGACATGTTCTGAAAAAAAAACCAACAACAAAAAAAAACCAACAACAACACTACCTGTAATATTTGAGACTGGAGAACTAGCATAATTTTATGAAGGTTGTTCACGTAAAACCAGGACTTTGATTGAGATTAAAAACTTCCTTTATTTCTCTCTATTATCCCCTGATACACTAATGCACTTATCCCAATATTTCACTATAGTGCTTGGATACCATTAAGGTTTTCTCTGTACACCGGAGCAATGATTGAACTGCCTTCTTTAAATCCAAAACCTTGGCCTCCCAGGAACTCCCGTAATGTGCTTGTAAAGGGCTTGGAGCGAGGTCAGTATTGTATGGGGGATACAATGCTAGTGGAGGTTGTGAATGATTGTTTAGGTGCACAGTTCCCACACACAGATGTGTCTCTTCCGCACGTCAGTGACAAGATATCTGTCTATTCTCAAGGATCAGCCGTTTCACTCCCTGAACGTTCAACGTGGGCTCCAAGCCACCATAGACGTACAGTTTCTATTGCCAATATTGCTGCTGAGAGTCTCGTCACTGTACTGTGATCGAAGTCTTAAATGTCAATCGGTTTCATGCCTTCGTTCATGAGAAATGTGAGCACAAGTCCCAGTTTGACTTAAACACTCCTCGTACTGTACTGTATGTCCCATATGTTTTAGCTACAGTGTGTTGCCTAGCAATATGACTTTACTTATTATTAAGGCATGACGTTTAATCGTTCTCAGTATTCTTTAGTAAAACGCAAAACAGTATATTTGTTAATAAAAGTAAAGGGTATTTTATTAAATATACATGCATTTGCATACTGAATAAAACACACCAACATTTGCTAGATTTCAGTTAAGGCAGCCGTCACAACTGGGGAAAAGGTTACCGGAGCTGATTTGTTTTTCAAAAGAGAATTTATTCAAAATAATAACCTCAAGTATTTTGTGACAGGTTTCGAAAAAACATGTATGAGACACACACACACACACACACAGACTGAAAAACCTAGTTCCAGCCCTGTGCTGTAAAGCACAACATGGACTTTAGACTGTGATATCATGCGTTTAAGCGATGCATCATCATCCGCTTCGCTGTTACTGCACCTTCCCAAACCTTGTCATCTTTGACAAATGATAAATCGAAACACATACGCTTTGTGTCCTCGCCCTGTCATGATCTCATTTTCCCATGACTATAAAGCATTGTGATCCAGGCCTAGCCCAGTCTGTACACACACTCAGGTTTACAGTACACACACTGGTTACATGTTCAGGTACAATACCTGAGTCATCTCCGTCTGATCACACTGTCTGAGTGTTTATCTGTAGTGCTGGGTGGACTAATCTAACACAGCCGTTTGTAGAGAGAGTTGGCACAGCCAGTTAAACACATGACGAAGTCGTTGAAGCTGCTGCCAAACCGCCACCATGCACCATTACACCAGTGTACGAGGTCATATATTTAAACTATAGCACTCGTAAAGACACTCACCAGCATAAAAAAAAGGGGTGGATTAGATTGTTTATAAAAGTCTCCCCTAATAGTTACCACTTAATAAAAATGACTTTATGTTAATGCTTTCCACTTGTCAGAGGCTTTAGGGATGTTTCAATAAAGCATATTTATGGATTTGATTGAGACAAAAGGAGCAGCTTGTGTTTTTTTAAAGCTACTTCTTACCTTCCAGGTGAATTGCAAGGATAATAAAAGCACTAACAATTCTATTCTCACTCCCACACACACCTATGGCACTTCTTTTGGATGCCTAATGAGTTATCATCCATTAAAAATAGGGCACGGCTGTGCAGCGCTGTTCCAGCTGGTCCAGTAAAAAAAAAAGAAAAAAAAAGTAAACAAAATGCTGAAAATTAGCCAGAGCTATTGCATGATATATCCCAATTAAAATGTACCCTTTTAAATACAACAGTATGTGGGCACCTGACCATCATACACATTTTTTTTTTTTAAAAACATCCTATCCCACTAGACTTTGTTCCAGGTGCCCCCTGAGGTTGAAGAAAAGGCTACATGCAGGATGTTCATACTCCACATTTGACCATCCATGGCATTACAAAGCTTACTTCTCTTTTGCACTGGTCACTGCCATGCTGGAAAAGGTTTGGGCCGTTAAAGGGAAATTGAAAAATTGTACACAGATCAGCCATAACATTACAACGCAAAACATTATGCCCAGTATCATGTACAGTAGGTCCCCCCCCCACCCCCCCCCGATGCCGCCTGGGCACTCTCGTCCCTTGAGGCACGACTCCACAAGACCTCTGAGACGTGCTGTGGTGTCTGGCACCAGGATGTTGGCATTTGCGTGCTTTGTGTGCTGTGGGTTTCGAGCTGGAGCCTCCGTAGATCGGGATTGTTTGTCCAGCGCGTCCCATGAGTTGTGCTGTGCTGCATTAGCTTTTCTGTGTGATCCGTGGCTTTTGGTCCCAATGGGCGTGGCCAGGCGGCGCGGTGGTGTAGTGGTTAGCACTGTCGCCTTGCACCTCCAGGGTCTGGGTTCGATTCCCCGGCCAGGCTCGATTCCCGTCTCTGTGTGCATGGAGTTTGCATGCTCTCCCCGTGCTTGGTGGGTTTCCTCCGGGTACTCCGGTTTCCTCCCACAGTCCAAAGATATGCAGGTTAGGCTAATTGGCGTTCCCAAATTGACCATAGTGTGTGATTGGGTGTGTGAGTGTGTGTATGTGTGTGTGCCCTGCGATGGATTGGCACCCTGTCCAGGGTGTACCCCGCCTAGTGCCCGAAGTCTCCTGGGATAGGCTCCAGGTCCCCCGCGACCCTGAACACAGGATTAAGCGGTATAGAAAATGAATGAATGAATGAATGAATGGGCGTGGCCGATCCTTGGGTGCCTACGATCATGTCACTGGTATATATATATATATATTTAATTTTTTTTTATGTTAGCATGTTAATATTATATATGCAATTAATGTTATGTCGCCTTGCACCTCCAGGGTCCGGGTTCGATTCCCGCCTCGAGTCTTTGTGAGCAGTTTGTGTGTTCTTCCCATATTTGGTTTGGTTTCCTTACACAGTCCTGACATGACTAAGACATGCAGGTTAGTTTGTGTGTGTGTGTGCCCTGCAATGGTTTGGCATTCCGTCCAGGGTGTACCCTGCTCATGCTCCAAGTCTCCTGGGATAGGCTCCTGTCCTCTCGTGACCCTGTACACTGGATAAAGCGGTATGGATGATGCGTGAATGTTGAGTAAGTGAGCAATATTATGGCTAATTGGTGTATTTTTCTAACTTTGTGGATGTGAAGCACATTCATATGGATGTCTCATAATTATACACATTAATGCATGAACTTCTTGCTGCAATCATACAAGAGACACATGAAACATTTCCTAAGGTGATACAGAGCACAAATAAACATGCATTATTTCAGGGACAGAAGTTGTAACCAGCCAAACAGATTTAATTTAATTTAATTTTATTTATACATTTTTTTTGGGCTGTGCCTCAAGGAATCGTAAGAAAAGCTACTTGACTTTTTTTCTGCATACGTAACCTCACAGATGCCCATGTTTGGCTACTGTCACTCTGAACCAATTTTGCTCTTTTGACTCTTGGCCACGTGTGACTGTGGCATCATCGGGGTTCAATCTCACAGTCTCCCGGCGATAGGGTGAACCACTGTTATCAAAGTGAACTTTGACCTGTGAATTCACAAGCTTCATTCGTCTCCTAAGAAAATAGAAAACAACTCTGTGGTCTGTACGGTCAGGAATAAAATAAATAAATAAATAGACCCTAATTATTAAGTAGCAATTGTATCAAATTTTAGCTTTTTTTTTCATGACACATGCCTAAGGGAGAAAAAAAAAAGAAAAAACCTTCTTATACACAAACATGGTAAATTAATGTTTTTTCCCCCTCTGTGCCTGCTAGGATCTTCTTATTAACATCGTTGGCACTTCATCTAATGAGCTGCCTTGTATGAAAAAAAGGGCAAAGTTGAGCCGCTCTGTTCCAGCTCGGGTCACGGCTCATATTCAGCCTGGTAACACGAAGACAGAAAGAAGCAAATAATCAGATCCTCTGCGTGGAAATATCTCAAATTGTAAATTCTCTGCATTTATGTGTTTTTTTATTATTATTATTATTCTTATTATTATTAGAATCTGTATCCTTAGTGGTTAATCTCCAGTACTCTTTCCATGAACTGGGAACCGATTCTGACGTCCTCACGTTGCACATTTCTGTTGCCAAGTTATGTGAAATGAACAGGGGTGATGATATCGGGGTTGAATGTCTAATGCTTGCAAAATCTTTCTATTTGATGGAAGATTTCTTTAACAAGAAGCGCTGAGGATATTTCACCAGTGTTTGTCCTTATGTGTGTGTGTGTGTGTGTGTGTGTGTGTGTGTGTGTGTGTGTGTGCGTACGTGTGGTGAGTAAGCACCTTTGCTCAGCTGAAAATGACTCACTCAGATCTTGTGACCTGGCCTGAAGTAGCGAGAGCCTCTGCCTCACATTCTTCAGGAAATGAATGATGCTGCAATCAAAACTCGGCTAGAAGTTGAAGGGGGTGGGGGGGGGGGGGTAGTTGAGGGAGTTTGTCGGATCGAGGTGAGCTCACTCTATAAAATCATTTTCTGCATTACCATGAGAATATATTGAGAGGAACATATTTCATTTCCAATTTATGTTATTATTATTTTTTTACATCCTGAGTCCAGGGCTTATGCATAGCTCTAATGTATTTACAAGCTGCACAGAAAGACAACATGTCTCTAAACAATATTTGACATTTGACGAGGAATAATAATATGTCGGTGAAGCAGAATGCCAATAACTACTAAAGGTAATGGTTCAATTGTAAAGAGAGAAAGAATCGGTGGATATGGGGAAGGGGTGGGGAGGTGCATGAACCACTTAATTCACCAGGCTATTAATGCAGTTTGTGTAATATGACGTAAATCAATATCCTGACAATCCAGTGTGAATATAAACTGATGTCATGCTGATTGTTAAGACTTATTAAAGATTCCACCCCGAAAGGAAAAAAAAAGAGAAGAAAAAAAAAAAAAAAACGGAAAGATTTATACGAAGGGTGTTCAAGTCAAACTGGGACTTGGGATGAAATTTCGGGTAAATGAAGGTGTAAAAAAATAGATTGACATTTACAGAAGACTTCAAGTGTAGTAAAGTGATGAGACTCTTAGCAACAGCAACACATTTGAACGGTGCGTTTTACAAAAGGCTTTATGTCCGTGAATGATGATCATGGTTTGGGGGCGAATTGCATTCGTTCACGTCAACATCCAGCGAGTGGAACACCTGAAAGACGCGTCTGTCACACAATCATTCTCCAACAACACTTACTCATTACAGGAACTCGGCTGGAAGTTATTGCCACATCCCCTGTAGAGTCAAGGCGTACGAGGTGTTCTTGGGAGGCCATCGTTTCAGATGTGAAGCAGGCAGTCCGATCATGGACTACTGAGAAAACATTAGTGAAATTCTGGGATAAGTGTATTAGTGTAGCAGCAGATTATATAGAGGAATAATGCAATAACTGTGTTCTGTTATTCTGCACAATCAAAAAA
This sequence comes from Channallabes apus, assembly GCA_030522415.1. Taxonomy (NCBI): domain Eukaryota; kingdom Metazoa; phylum Chordata; class Actinopteri; order Siluriformes; family Clariidae; genus Channallabes; species Channallabes apus. Next base: position 32,396,885 of record CM060104.1, read on the forward strand.
AAAAAAAAACCTTTCGAAACTAAATAAAGCTTTACTGTTTTGATATGAAGAAATGCTTATATCCAAATATGTCCCAAGGAATTTTGTATAGATCGTACAATGTTTCATATAATCACGGATGCCAAGAGCATGTAGTATTCTTCAGAAAGAGTAGCAGGCAGACCAAATGCTAATAAAATCCGCCTTATAGAGATATCAGTTCATGGCTAATTTAACATGTAGATGAGTCTGATAAGTGAATTTACAAGCCACAGTCTTGTGAGCCAACAGAAAATAAGAATAACTGCGGCCTTTAGGTCATGCTTCAGTTGGAAAATCTGGAGGGGGTGGTTATTATTATATTATTATAAGTAGTGATCACAATGATCTATTACCTTGGCACACATCTGGAAAAAAAATATGGACAGCTTTTATAGGAAAGGAATGGAAAATGGAAAATGGCCATGATAGTTTTATAAGGAAGTAGATTTTGGCCACGGGATCGCCTAACATCCCCCCAGAGTGCAACAACTATAGAGCAATCTCATTCTATAGCGAGTTTATTCTCTCTTTCTTTGCAGGAATGAAATGTAGCTGTGGCAAATATACATCCCAGGCAAAGAGCGGGCAGTAGTACATACTTGTAGGAGCATAAAGGTGCCACTTGGTGCCACACGGTCTACAAGGAAGTGGAGTGTATCAAGACACACATGTGTCACGGCACACCTCAGTCATCTAGACGCTAATGGATACCGACTTGACAGACTTCCTCAAGGGATTTTTTTTTATATAAAGGAAAGACAGGGCACACAATGAACACTGGATTCCATATCCCCCAAGGTCCGGTGGTTCAGCTGGAAAACAACAACGAGCTTGACAATGCCACAAATCATGGCTGACAGCGAGTAACCCAGGTGGGTTTTAATTGTGATCGTATGCTGGTTCGGAATCTCAGCAGTCGACCCGGAATGACTTGGGGTTACTGAAAATATCAGAAGAGTATTCGGCCTGTGAGCTGAAGTTAAATGTCATGGCTTCCTGAATGGTGCGCTGGAGGCTCCAGCCATCCAGAGGTAAGAAATAAACCTACATACTGTAGATGCACAGGGTTTCTCTGAAGAATCCCATAACAAGTAGGTCATTTCTTTGATAAATGCAACCTCTAAAAATATTCCTTCCTTGGCATTCTCTCTTACTATAACAGTGACCTTTTTTGCGCTTGTCTTACACTCCTAAATCTGTCACCCATATGCAACTGTCACACAAACCTTTTACTGAGCTCTGTAGGCTGGAGAAGGCTCCAAGTTCTACCTTCCTCATGGTGGAATTATGGGAACAGAGGGCGTTATATAAGGTGGTGTTACAGGGTTGAGCAGTAAATGAAATGGAGGCCATGGTGGACTCTTTTAGCGAAGACGTGACAGCTCTGAACCGACTTAATTAGCAGTCCATGACGAGCCGTGGCACACAGATCTATGGGAATTTCTGAACGGAGGTGTGAAATGTGGGTCAGTAGACAGTGAACCGAGAGGGTCGGGAATCTGTGCATCCCCTTATGTTATCGGCATGACAACATTCATGTTAACGACGACGGAGGGGATCTCGGTGCGAGTCAGAACAGCTGAAGCATTCTTGGCATTACCATCCTGATAAATGCCCAGCATTTAACAATGTCCAAACTCGGGGTAGGCCACATTCCTTGACTGGCACAAAAGGGGCACTATATTTGAGCACTCAGTGCCACCCACAATGGCGCGACAACAATTCACACCCCCGAAGGAGCGGTGAGTGGCCTCGCTTAGCGCTCACACAGTTGTGCAATGGAATGGTAGTAATTACAGACCACAGCTCGGCAAATCCCCTCCCGTTCTCTGTTATTCTCGCTGCCTGTTTCCGTCCTCATTTCTCTTGTGTTTTTTATTTTCCCATACTTTGGGTTAAACTCAATTGACTAACCTAGCACATGGTTAAACTCTCAGGCAACAGCATAATACCATCCGAAATAATTCTACCCCACAGACTCATCCAGATTTCCAGAAGAAGGGCATTTTTCCAACACAATTACGGTGGCATAGTGAACACAGAGTAATTAACCAGAGCATAGCAACAGTACACCAATTCCAAATGACCCCTTCTCATCACCCAGACTGGCCGTTTTCAGCCATTCCCAAGGTCAGATAAATGCCGTAGCCCACCACGGAGCTGAAACCTGACAACAGGGTGCTGTAATTACCGCTGTCCTTGATATTTAATGTGGAATGAGTAGAGTAACCTTTAGTGTTTGCCCGTGAGATCCCCCTCCTCTATGCCTCACTGCCTCTCCACAGACCAGTCAGAAAACAAGTGGCTCACTTTGGAAAGAAATGTGAAGTGTGTTTGCGTGCCAAGTGGTGCCCTGGGACCCCCCACCCCGGAGTGTGTGCATGCGCACACCTAGAAAAATAGATGCGTATTCATGCCGCCTGGCTGGGAGAGGATGCTGCTGATGTGCGGGAGTGATTTTGCTCTTTGCATTACACTCACGAGGAGTAGGAGTCTTGCCCAAGAGGCAAAGGCGTTAAACATTTATATGTTCATAACTCTGTTGAAATGATTACTATTGGACTCCATGCATTCATCCAGTGATTGTTACAATCCGCGACAATGTTTATGGCAATAGAATTCAATCATAATCTGCAAATGTGGGGCATTCGGCTTGAATATTAAGATCGTGCACAAAAACACTCATAATCCTCTGAATAGCCGTGTAAATGCGGACACAGTAAGAGACCTGCGCTGAGCTGTAATCCGGTGACCAGTGCCAAATTACCACCTGCATCAACCCCATTCAAGAGCCACTGCGCTACACAATGCCAGTACAATGACAATAACAGTATTTGGCAAAAACACCGATGCGGGTATAAATGGAAGGTATGCGATTGTTAGGCGAATACAAAACAAACAGACAAATAGGAATGTAAGGAAGCTGAATTAAACATGCTTTAATTATTTTATAATGATTTGATAAATATACTAATCACTACTCGTCATAAATGCTATACTTATTCTTATCATGATTACAATATTCATTCGGATTCTCATTAATATACTTTGGCTAATTACTATACCCATTCTGATTAATCCTTATTACAATCTCATTCTAATTAGTCTGCTCTAGATTACGACTCATGCTAATTGTTACATTTATTACGATTAGTATTTATATTCACTTATTCCTATATTTATTATAATAACTGCAGTATACTCACCCTGATTACGGTCCTCATTTTCATAGATATACTTACTCTCTGTTATATTCATCCTGATACTGACTACTATAACAGCTCTATTTACTAAATTCTTCTGATATTATTTTCAGCACTAATTTCTTATGAATAGACCCATTTTACACTTATATTAATACACTTATACTAATACACTTGTCCTAATTGCTATATTTATTCAAGTTATGATACCGATTTCACAATCAAACATTGATTCCAGTATTCCGTCCGATATTAATTACTCTAATGACTATAAATACTACACTTTTATAACTATAAATTACTGATTGTGATTACTATACTTATTCTTATAACTATATGATTCTGATTACTATAATAACTTATATAATCTAATAATTGATTCATTCTAAAAAAAAAATATGTTAAATCATTCTGATATTAATTAACGCACTCACTCTGATATTAATTGCTGTCCTAAAAGTAATACTAATTATTATATTCATTCTGATTACTATCCTACTATATATTTTGATTACTATACTCAATCATTCCCCCCAACCCCCTCCCCCCCCCCCCCCCCGCTTATGCTGTACAGGGTCAGAGGAGGCCTGGAGCCTATCCCATGGGACCTGGGGCACGAGCTGAGTTACACCCCGGAGGGGGATCTAATCCATCGCAGAGCACACACTCTCACACACTCTCACACACTACGAGCAATTTGGTATTTTATTATACTCATTCGTATATTGACTCGTATGCTCGTGATCAATAAGTTCATTCTGGTTACTTTATCTGAGTGATATTTGTCATGAGTATATTCATCATTTTGATTACTCTATTCATGCACATTATGATTACTTACACATGTTATACTGTATATTTATATACATTTGAGAAGTTTTGCCGTGATACGCATTTTTAGCTAGCTAGCTAGTAATTTGGGAGACAAACATGTTAATAGACCACTGAGGATATAATGATGCACATTGAGACTCTGATATTGAGACATATCTTACTATGATAATCGTTAAAAGCAGTATACTACAAATGAAATTGAATTGAATTGAATTGTGACACTAGGAGCTAGCTTAGAAGCAGCCGACTAGCCTGCTAGCTGTTATTGTCGGCATGAGGATATAGTGTGAATTGTTGTTTGTATGTTTTTCTTTCTTTCTTTTTTCAAATGCATTTTTGCATGTAATCACCCGAGGTGTAGTGATTCATATCCCGGATGCACCAATCAGAAGTACTCCGATTTCAGCACTTCAATAAATGAAGAGTTATGAAGAGTTCACTATGCCAAAAGAAATAAAAGCAAATTCTGACAGATTTGCTAGCAAACATAAAAATCAGAGGAAAGTTTGCACAAAGCGTTTATGTACCATAATAATGAACATTCCTGCATTGAGGAACACACTATTCTTCGTCTTTCATATTCGCCGAAAATGTATCCTCACCCGTAACAAAAGGATGCAAGAAACACACTGACAGGCTGTCAGAGTTGCATTAAAACCGTTTGTTCTGCTGTAAAGTATGACTTAATTACGACACATGCACTGACTGGAAATGCAAAAGTTATTTCTCCCCTAATCGAGTTAGAAACAAAGTGCACACGAAGAAAAATGTTCAAAACGTACTGCGAGAGCGTTGCTCAGAATGGAACAGTTCAGGCGTTCCACCAGGCGTTCAACGCTGAAAACATGATTAGGGTCGTTCTGACTGATTATTTTTCCTCCCTTCGTTTCTCACCTTGCACATACATCTGGTGTTTACAAAGGACATACGATTAAACAGCACTGAATGATAATTGAAGAGTGAGGCAAATTATCCCTTTTTCCCCCCCACCAAAGCCTGATTGCTATGTGCATGGTGTGCGGAAAACAGCAGTGAAATAACAGGCGGAATAACAAAATGTAATGCAAAGGTGATGTTTTACTGCTTTGTAATATTCCGTACCAATCTCGAGTGCCTTAATCGGTTTATTATGTGAGAAGTGTTCTTTAAAAATGATTTTCAGATATGCTTTTGAATTGAATCATAAAGCAATGAATCATCAATCAGATTGATTTGATCAGTTTAAAGAGTCACGCTCCTAATACTAATCTTCGGAGAGAAAAGAAAATTTAAGCCTCTGCTATAGTTTTAGCACTTTGCCAAGCAATATATTATTTGAAAATATGTTTTTATATCACCTGTGCAGGGAACAAAGAAGCAGATTAGGCGATGAGTGAGTTATTTATGTCCAGGAGCAAGGTAAGCCTCTGGAAAAGCATGCATGCCAAGAGTCTGTAGCACTACGAGTTGCTATAGAACAAACAGCTATGAATAAGGTGTAAGTTACTGAATGGGAAGAATGAGCTTCAGATAAATCACCTATGACAGATGTGTCTTCTCGTTCAGCGTGCCGTAGCCGAGGTGTTTACACTGGAGTGTTTTCTCTGTGCTCTGCATGGACATAGCAACGTGAGTGAGAGAGACATTGAGATGGTGAGACAGATTAAGACACACAGAGAGACTGAGGTCTTCGCATTTTTCTCATGCCTGGGAGACCTTGTTGTCATTCTTGACTGTAAGCACACAAGACGACACTTAACAAAGCCAAATAGGCATGTCTTATCTCTTTAGGACGCACACACACACAGACAGACACACACATTGTGTCAGTCAGGTAGCCTTAACACCAGGAGTGTGTCATGGAGGGGACTTGGTTAGCAGGAGGCCCGTGCGTCACGGATCTACTGTATAATCACAGCCAGGTATGTGTCAATGTGCAGAGTGTGTGTGTGTGTGTGTGTGTCCAAGCATGTCTGGGGAAAGGTATGCATTGCTAACAGAGATTTCCTAACACTACATTCAGAACCAGAGTGGGGGTAGAGGGCGTGTCCTAGCCAAGAGGTTAAATCCCAATGCTAGTAATCTGAAGAAAACCCAACTTCCAAACAAGCTTCTAAATCTAGTCAATCAGCCAAGACCTGTTTGGTCTCTGAACAAGTATTCCAAGTCTGTCTCATCTCCCAGAGGTTTTACGTGCTTTTGCTCCAAGACACCAACATACAGCCAAATGATCTTTATTATCTGAAATTTAATACAGTTCATTGCTGTGCATGAATCACCGGTTGTGAGTTTAAATCCCAGAAACCCACAGATACATTGTAACTACTATAAGACCTGTAACTCTCAACTGGCTTGGCTTGGCTTGAATTAATGAATGTCTCAAGGTTTTTTCTTCTGTCTCAAAAAGCAATCCACACTATAAGAACAAAAGTATTTGTATTACTGAATTCAGACATTTCAATCAGGCCCTTTATCCCCAAAGAAGGGCGATCTTAACGCTTCAGCATACCAAGACATTTTGGACAACGATGCTTCCAACTTTGTGGCGACAGTTTGAGGAAAGCCCTTTTCTATTCCAACATAGAGCAAGAACTATTAAGTCATGGTTTGATGAGTTCGGTGTGGAAGAACTTGACTGGCCCGAACACAGAACCTTGACCTCAACACCAATAAGTACTTTCGGGATAAACTGGAATGGAGATTGCGGGCCAGGCCTTCTCGTCCAACATTAGCGACTGACCTCATAAATACTCGGCAGAATGAATGGGTAACTCTTGTGGACAGCCATTCAAAAAGAGTTGAAGCTGCAAAAGGGGGACCAACTCCATATTGAAGTGTAGGTTTTTGGACACAATGTCATTGCAGCTTTAGCCAAATACTTTTTTTCATATGTCGTAGCTACATCCAAGCACGGAACCCACCAGCAAGCACTAAACAGCAGTTATTATACTCCGTCTGTCTCCATATCATTACTACCACTTGTGCGAAAAATCCTCGAGAGACCACATTCTGATCTGTTGTGTCCTTCTTTTAGGTCCTACCTGTCTCTCTCCTTCCTGACGCTATGTCTACAGTGTGTCATTATGGTCACCGATCTTATCCTGAATACCGTAAGTCTTCCTTTTTGCCACCAAAACAGTGGTGCACTATGTGCTCAAACACCTTTCTATCAGAACCAACGCTAATATTTTCAGCAATTCGAACAGTAGATCAGACTACATGGGCCAGCTTGCACTCCCCATATGCTTCACTGAACCATGGCTGCCCATGACCCTGTCGCCGGTTCACCAGTTTTTCTTCCTTGGAGCACTTTTAGTAGGTCCTGACCAAGGCAGAATGGGAACATCCCACAAGCACTGCAGTTTTGGAACTGATCAGACCCAGCCGTCTAGCCAACACAAGATGTTATGTATTATACATTTTGATTAATAATCAAGTAGTGTATAAATATTGAAATGGTTTATTTGTAATGATTGTTTTTTATATATTTTAATTAACTTGTGTTTTGTTTAGACTGTATTGCTGCCCATGTGGGAACATATCATGATGCATATTATGTATCGTAGAAATACCTTTGAGAATCATGCTATGATGTTTTTGTCATATCTCGCAACCTCTTTTTCCGACTCAGGGAAATGAGTGAGTATACAATTACTATAATCTTTCCTAAGAACGCTGTGCTTCAGGTTTGCAACATGAAGTCAGCAAGTACTTGTAGCAAATGTTTCAAGTATGAGATGTTATGTTTTATCCTCAAATAACACATTATAAAATGTTATTCGAGCAGCTGTGCATCTTTACTTTCATTCTATGATGTATTATTAAGGCAGTATGGTAGTCGTAGTGGTTAGCATTGTGGCCTCGCACCTCCAGGGTCGAGGGTTCGATTCCCGGCTTGGGTCTCCATGTGCGTGGGGTTTGCGTGTTTTTTCCGTGCTTGGTGGATCTCTATTTTCTATACTATATGTTACTAAAGTCAATACTAAAAATTTGCAGGAATAACCCAGACTTTAGAGCGAGTTACTTTATAATATTTTTAAAGCAGGAATTTCCGCAACATCAGCATCTTCTGGTTTTAAAAACGTGTTATCTGTGTCTTAATAGAAATTCTGTATATTTTCCACATCTGCTATCTTTTCCATGGGTTTTGTCCCCATTGCATGCACGCTATTGTAAAATCTGTCCGAAGAAAGCTGAATGTCCTCCGAGGGACATCGATACAGATCATCTATATTGTCCGTGCGATACGCTCATCTCAGTGCCAGAATGGGACTTTTGGTTGTCAGCGATAAACTTTTAACCTCCGCGGAAGAATTTTTCCTCAAAGCAGAAGGAGTTTTCACCGCTCCGTGTTTAAACATCGTGTTCAAAGACGTCGTCTGTCGTCGCCTCGCCAGCTGCGCCGTGCCAATCTGCGGTGTTTACTCTCAGAAGACGGTTCCACATCCAGGGAATACAGTCCAATTAAAATAACAAATTTGAGAAAATGAGTTGTGGTCAAATGGTGATATCTAAATTGGATTCCCAAAGTGACTTGTTTTTTTCCCTCCTTGTCTTTTTTTTTCTTTTTTTCTTTCAGAATAATCATATTGTATTCAAGCCACGCTTCAAAGAGTTTTGTTCACAGCAGTCCATGATGATGAGCTCAGAGTTATTCTCGTTCGCATGTCTGGAGGATGATATGTTATTCATGGCGTTTTGAAATACCCGAATACCGGAGCTGCCGATGCTTCTTTACATGCCTCCAACTCTGCGCTGAAAATACAGTTCCTGGTTCTGAGGAGTATATTCAGGAACGGGATGATTTGTGAGTGTCAGGTGTGCATCGAGTCCTCGGAGACAGAGAGAGACCTGCGCTGTTTTGTACGTGCTCTTCGTTATCGTTTCATCGGTGATTCTTGCTGAAGGCGACCCACCGCACCTGTTCATAAGCTCGGATCATATCCGCGCTTTGATGGGAGATCATTAGCGCCGGGTCATGACTGATGTTCTAGCAGTCTCCTTGCTCTTTCTCTCGCTCTTATCTGCTCCGCTGATACACTTTTTGCTCCATGCTTCTTCTTTTTTTTTATCACCATGATAAAACATCAGCGGTGGCAGGAAGAGAGGAGTGATGAGGTGATTGCCAGTTGCCACTTCATTCAACTGAATTTTAATTTCCAGTATCATCTGGTGCTTGAAAAGGAGAGAGAGAGAGAGAAAAAAAAAAGACATGATTCGTAAATGAGTTCAGTCCAGGAAGTGCAGAGAGGGATTTAGAGACGTGAGATGCTGTAGCTGATATTTTAGAACAAATCACCTGGACGGAGAGCTGCCAGCTCTTTAACGGAAATCCATATTCATCTCAATCCTTATTCCTCCCAAGGGCCAGAAATCGCAGATCCCAGGCCTCCAGAACATCTTATCCTCTCGCTCGTTCTCGCTCACATCTCAAATCTCTGCTTTCTCTTCTCACATTGCACGCCTCCCCATTTCCAGATAGTGTTCCCGCATTATATTGCATTGCCAAAGGGACTGCATGAGCCATAAAGCTTGTGAACTTATTAATCAAAAAAATCACCGAATATCAGTCTGAATATATGTAGATCAGCTCGGTTTTAATATGTACTAGACTGATCAGGATCTTCGCTTGTCATTTTTGACTAATGATGCCATTCTGGATATTTAATACAGCTGGAGTCAGTTTCAGCCTCACGACAGGCGAGCAGTGTGCGTTAATGTGATCACCGCTTACCGGATCAACAGCTCGGTTTTCTCTAGTAAGGCAAAAACATTGTGATCACGCCACTGTCCAGAAATGCTTTCATGATTTCATTCCTCACTCACGCTTAGGACATATGTTTAATGATATTAGATTAAGGCCATTAACCTCGCTTGACCTGTTGGAGAGACAGGATTCAAGCTCCGATGAGGAGCGTTCAAGTCAAACTGGGACTTTTGAATCTGTAGAATTACAGAACACAGTCATGAGAGTAAAAACCCCCTTTATTTCTCTAAATAATCTGCTGCTACACTAATACACTTATCTCAGTGTTTCAATAATTCTTGGATCCCATCAGGGTAGAAAGTTTTCTCAGTACGCCGCTTCACGTCTGACACCCTGGCCTCCCAGGAACCCAGGAACAATGTAGAAATGGTTTGGAGCGAGGTCAGGACTGTATGGTGGATTTAGCTTGCAAAATGTAACTCTTAATCATTAAATACTGTTATACACTTTGAAATGCATTTTAATAGGCATAATATTCTAAATAAAATGATTTCTCTTAAAAGATGCAGTAATTTTGGTTTGTTTACTGCGCCCTTTTGGAAAGGGCACCTTCTTTGGGCTACAGAAGGAGAATATTAGGACACAGGCTATACACATGATGCCTCACAAGATAGCAGAAGTGAATTATTACAGCATGAATGATCTTATTTATTAAATCTCCTCAGCTGGAGTGGGATGCGAGCCAACTGTTGCCGCTTCGGCTGTGATCTGTAACGAGGCCGAGCCGGACGAATGGCTGTGGGTTTGGGGCATCCAGATAAAACCTGACTTCAGATTAAGAGAGCGGAGAAAACATATTATAAGCGCAGGGGTAATATCACTATCTCCTGTGCTCTTCTCTGTTCCTTAACATCAGGACTTGAGGTCACCTCCACTTGGAAGGAATAGACGCTGAGCCGTTTTTTGCCCCGCTGTATGATAGTCAGCCCAATTTCGCTGTGTCGCACGTCATGAAGGATAATCTTTGGTCAGGAGTTGAGATCGGTGGACTCAGAACGTATCTTGAGATGCACTTGGTGCCGGATTTAATGCGACTATGTCCAAAGACAGAGTCCGGGCAGCGTCGGAGAAGGGTGCTTGAAGTCCTGCTAGGACACTCATCTAAAATTCACCAACAGAAGGACAGCATATGATGTACAACAAGCATGATAGTGAGACGTGAGCAAAGCATAACTGTATCCTTGTCGAACTGTGGTAGCAAGCAAAATGTCTCTTAAATGTCTCATCACATGTATATCACAACAGGACTAAAAAAAAACACATGACATGAAAATACAATTAGGAAATGATTAATTACAGCGTCTGGGTGTGTTAGCTAGCTAATTCACATAAGACGGTAAACTATTTATGCTTTACAGTTAAGGAGCTGCACACCCGGGATGGCAGGACGTACTGTAGTAACTATCTTCATCATTTAATCTGACATGAAGAGCACACACACGCACACTGCTACAGAATCCTTAGTATCATCTCGTATACAGTGTGACAAGTAATAATTGTAAAAGACAGCTGGAATTGCATGGTGTAGACCCTTCTTTAGATGGATTTACTGAAAAATAAGCGTATCCAGGAAGAAACAGTATACAGTACTGAGTGTTGAAATCAATATCTTGTAGGAGTCTGGAACTCTGACAGAACAACGCGAAATGTAAACGACCACAATAATGAGCGCGCATATTCATTTATTTATTTATTTGTTTGATTGTTTATTTTTAACATTATTATTCAGTAGCTTATAGAATGTCACTTGATCCACCACATCCTATTATTCTGCCTTGTACTTTTATTTATTTAATTGTTAATTTTATTTATTAAAATATTCACAGTATTATGATATAATTTAGGCGGCGCGGTGGTGTAGTGGTTAGCACTGTCGCCTTGCACCTCCAGGGTCTGGGTTCGATTCCCCGGCCAGGCTCGATTCCCGTCTCTGTGTGCATGGAGTTTGCATGTTCTCCCCGTGCTTGGTGGGTTTCCTCCGGGTACTCCGGTTTCCTCCCACAGTCCAAAGATATGCACGTTAGGCTAATTGGCGTTCCCAAATTGCCCATTGGGTGTGTGAGTGTGTGTATGTGTGTGTGCTCTGCGATGGATTGGCACCCTGTCCAGGGTGTACCCCGCCTAGTGCCCGAAGTCTCCTGGGATAGGCTCCAGGTGCATTCATCTGCTTCACAATTAATTTACATTTCAACATACAGAATGTCATTAATTTTCACTTTTCAGTAACCTTTATTTATGAATTCATGGAGTTATTGTCATAATATTTTATATTATCCCCAAAATTAATTGAATAGAATTGATCATAATGGTTATTAATTTGAATAATCTGAATGTCTGTTGGAAAACAGACATCAGGCTCATTAATACAGGATTGCTAAGGGTGGGTGAAAAGTAACTAGGCATTAAAAATTGGTAATAAAGTCCATATTTCTAAAATTAATTTATTGAAACAAATTGTACATGTATGAAAATGCTGGTAGGAACAGAACAATGTATAAAAAATAGTCCAATAGTATTATACGAATTGCATTAGGTAATATTGTACAGTTTAAAATGGTGTTATTGTACAGTTGCCATTGAACAAAAAATTGTAAGATATTATACAGTGGTGTGAAAAACTATTTGCCCCCTTCCTGATTTCTTATTCTTTTGCATGTTTGTCACACTTAAATGTTTCTGCTCATCAAAAACCGTTAACTATTAGTCAAAGATAACATAATCGAACACAAAATGCAGTTTTTAAATGAAGGTTTACGTTATTAAGAGAGAAAAAAAACTCCAAATCTACATGGCCCTGTGTGAAAAAGTAATTGCCCCCCCTTGTTAAAAAATAACTTAACTGTGGTTTATCACACCTGAGTTCAATTTCTGTAGTCACCCCCAGGCCTGATTACTGCCACACCTGTTTCAATCAAGAAATCACTTAAATAGGAGCTACCTGACACAGAGAAGTAGACCAAAAGCACCTCAAAAGCTAGACATCATGCCAAGATCCAAAGAAATTCAGGAACAAATGAGAACAAAAGTAATTGAGATCTATCAGTCTGGTAAAGGTTATAAAGCCATTTCTAAAGCTTTGGGACTCCAGCGAACCACAGTGAGAGCCATTATCCACAAATGGCAAAAACATGGAACAGTGGTGAACCTTCCCAGGAGTGGCCGGCCGACCAAAATTACCCCAAGAGCGCAGAGACAACTCATCCGAGAGGCCACAAAAGACCCCAGGACAACATCTAAAGAACTGCAGGCCTCACTTGCCTCAATTAAGGTCAGTGTTCACGACTCCACCATAAGAAAGAGACTGGGCAAAAACGGCCTGCATGGCAGATTTCCAAGGCGCAAACCACTTTTAAGCAAAAAGAGCATTAAGGCTCGTCTCAATTTTGCTAAAAAACATCTCAATGATTGCCAAGACTTTTGGGAAAATACCTTGTGGACCGACGAGACAAAAGTTGAACTTTTTGGAAGGTGCGTGTCCCGTTACATCTGGCGTAAAAGTAACACAGCATTTCAGAAAAAGAACATCATACCAACAGTAAAATATGGTGGTGGTAGTGTGATGGTCTGGGGTTGTTTTGCTGCTTCAGGACCTGGAAGGCTTGCTGTGATGGATGGAACCATGAATTCTACTGTCTACCAAAAAATCCTGAAGGAGAATGTCCGGCCATCTGTTCGTCAACTCAAGCTGAAGCGATCTTGGGTGCTGCAGCAGGACAATGACCCAAAACACACCAGCAAATCCACCTCTGAATGGCTGAAGAAAAACAAAATGAAGACTTTGGAGTGGCCTAGTCAAAGTCCTGACCTGAATCCTATTGAGATGTTGTGGCATGACCTTAAAAGGGCGGTTCATGCCAGAAAACCCTCAAATAAAGCTGAATTACAACAATTCTGCAAATATGAGTGGGCCAAAATTCCTCCAGAGCGCTGTAAAAGACTCGTTGCAAGTTATCGCAAACGCTTGATTGCAGTTATTGCTGCTAAGGGTGGCCCAACCAGTTATTAGGTTCAGGGGGCAATTACTTTTTCACACAGGGCCATGTAGGTTTGGATTTTTTTCTCCCTAAATAATAAAACCCCTCATTTAAAAACTGCATTTTGTGTTTACTTGTGTTATCTTTGACTAATAGTTAAATGTGTTTGATGATCAGAAACATTTTGTGTGACAAACATGCAAAAGAATAAGAAATCAGGAGGGGGGCAAATAGTTTTTCACACCACTGTAACTATATTTAAGATATTTGAACTATTGCAACTATATTGCAAAATGTAAGATATTGTGACAATAGTAAAAAAAATTTTTTTTTACTATATATATACAGTGGTGTGAAAAACTATTTGCCCCCCTCCTGATTTCTTATTCTTTTGCATGTTTGTCACACAAAATGTTTCTGATCATCAAACACATTTAACTATTAGTGAAAGATAACACAAGTAAACACAAAATGCAGTTTTTAAATGAGGGGTTTTATTATTTAGGGAGAAAAAAAAATCCAAACCTACATGGCCCTGTGTGAAAAAGTAATTGCCCCCTGAACCTAATAACTGGTTGGGCCACCCTTAGCAGCAATAACTGCAATCAAGCGTTTGCGATAACTTGCAACGAGTCTTTTACAGCGCTCTGGAGGAATTTTGGCCCACTCATCTTTGCAGAATTGTTGTAATTCAGCTTTATTTGAGGGTTTTCTAGCATGAACCGCCTTTTTAAGGTCATGCCACAACATCTCAATAGGATTCAGGTCAGGACTTTGACTAGGCCACTCCAAAGTCTTCATTTTGTTTTTCTTCAGCCATTCAGAGGTGGATTTGCTGGTGTGTTTTGGGTCATTGTCCTGCTGCAGCACCCAAGATCGCTTCAGCTTGAGTTGACGAACAGATGGCCGGACATTCTCCTCCAGGATTTTTTGGTAGACAGTAGAATTCATGGTTCCATCTATCACAGCAAGCCTTCCAGGTCCTGAAGCAGCAAAACAACCCCAGACCATCACACTACCACCACCATATTTTACTGTTGGTATGATGTTCTTTTTCTGAAATGCTGTGTTACTTTTACGCCAGATGTAACGGGACACGCACCTTCCAAAAAGTTCAACTTTTGTCTCGTCGGTCCACAAGGTATTTTCCCAAAAGTCTTGGCAATCATTGAGATGTTTTTTAGCAAAATTGAGACGACCCTTAATGTTCTTTTTGCTTAAAAGTGGTTTGCGCCTTGGAAATCTGCCATGCAGGCCGTTTTTGCCCAGTCTTTTTCTTATGGTGGAGTCGTGAACACTGACCTTAATTGAGGCAAGTGAGGCCTGCAGTTCTTTAGATGTTGTCCTGGGGTCTTTTGTGGCCTCTCGGATGAGTTGTCTCTGCGCTCTTGGGGTAATTTCGGTCGCCCGGCCACTCCTGGGAAGGTTCACCACTGTTCCATGTTTTTGCCATTTGTGGATAATGGCTCTCACTGTGGTTCGCTGGAGTCCCAAAGCTTTAGAAATGGCTTTATAACCTTTACCAGACTGATAGATCTCAATTACTTTTGTTCTCATTTGTTCCTGAATTTCTTTGGATCTTGGCATGATGTCTAGCTTTTGAGGTGCTTTTGGTCTACTTCTCTGTGTCAGGTAGCTCCTATTTAAGTGATTTCTTGATTGAAACAGGTGTGGCAGTAATCAGGCCTGGGGGTGACTACAGAAATTGAACTCAGGTGTGATAAACCACAGTTAAGTTATTTTTTAACAAGGGGGGCAATCACTTTTTCACACAGGGCCATGTAGATTTGGAGTTTTTTTTCTCCCTTAATAAAGTAAACCTTCATTTAAAAACTGCATTTTGTGTTCAATTATGTTATCTTTGACTAATAGTTAACGGTTTTTGATGAGCAGAAACATTTAAGTGTGACAAACATGCAAAAGAATAAGAAATCAGGAAGGGGGCAAATAGTTTTTCACACCACTGTATATATATATATAGTAGTGTGCATTATGGAGACTTTTATTATTATTATTATTATTATTATTTATAAAAAATATTTTGTCAGATCTTGCAGAATCTTGTCGAACATTTTATTTCATGTAGTAGACTTGTATAAATCTTAATAGTGTGTGTAGTCTGACAAAATATCTTTCTCTGAGGAACCTTAGCATGCCTTGTCTGAGCTTGCCAAAACAGATAAAGCTACAAATGTCATTTCTAGCCAACCATGGACATGGAATAAGAAACTGAAACAAGAGCGATTGTGCTACACAGAAAATAAAAAAATGTATCCTTACTGTTAAACACAGTGCACTTGCTGGCATAGTTTAGATAATTTTATTTCAAATGTATAATGAAATTAATTACAGTAACTCTTTTATTCAGTCCTGACTTTTGTTTTGGAAACAATCCTGACCTTGTTAAGAGCTCTAGGTTAACTACAGCACATGATTAACCAGTTTCCAGCTTCTTTCCAGCTGTAATGACATATCCTGTACAGGACACACCATGACTGGACATGTCCCTTCTTCACTTTATAGTTCACATCATCTCAAAACATATTCAGTAGTGTATTTATAGGCTGAAATATGCATTTCTTTATGAAATATTTTACCCATGTACATGAAACCGTCAGAGAGAGGCCCTGCTTGCCTGAGTTAATATCGCACATAAAAAAATATTTCTGAACTAGAAAACCATCTTACTGAGACAGACTTCAGTTTTACTCAAACTCCACCTCATAACTGTATGTTTGAACTTTGATTCATAGAATTTCAGGAATAATTTTTTACCAAGACTGCATACCATAACTCTAAATATACTCGGGAATGCATTGAATTAGTTGCGTTTTTTTTTTTTTTTTTTTTTTAGCTAGAGCTGCATCCTCGAATAAAGGTCACAACAGAGCATCAGTCTCTTAGCCTATGAGTTCCAGCTATAATAAGAATCATCCGCACATGCTCTCCATCAGACTGCATATCAGCTGAGAGTCATGTTTGTTCATGGCTGTTTTTTTTCCCCCACATTATGCAAGCAGCTTGAGGTAAACAAGAGGAAACAGAGCTTCTACACATAACAGCGCCTCTCAGGGCACGGACGGTGCTAGCAGCATGCCACATCAATTTGCCGTCCTCTCTTCCAGCTGTCTGGGCCTTGTGAAGAGCTTCTGCTAAAACGGCGCTAACAGCTTCTGCTGGAAACTCTCCAGCAAATGAGCTTCGTAACACTCGGCAGGAACGATCGGCGTATGATTATTTCTATACTTGAGTTTGATGGTTTTTGTCTTTTTTCCTGCAGGGATATTTGACAATTTGTTAGTCGTGAATTTCAAACATTGCGGGGCACGGACTTGCTGCGTTAACTGTTCAGTGGAATTTAGTTTTGGACTCAGCATTTTGGAAATGAGCAAGTGGAATCCTGCAGGAAGGTGTTGGCATCATTTCAAGGGAGCAAAAAAACGAAACAGCAGAATGTTAACATATATTGAATCAGACAATCTTGCAAAATCAGTTAATGAAATATTGATAAGAACATTCGTTCAGCACATGCCTCAACAGCTGCTCATACAACAAGAGGAATATTTTGATTGAGAACCATTACCAATGAGCCGTCCTGTGTCTGATGGAACGTATAGTATTTCTGGAGATACGCCATGAACCTGAATTGCAGGACAAGGAAATAAAAATAGTTTTTAAAAATAATAAACCCGAGGTGAACATTAAAGTTCATCGAGTGTAAAATCTGTTATAAAGAACAGTAATCAAGCCATTTCTCTACTAACGGTAAACAAACACCTTCCCTGAAGGTACAGTGGGAGCCACACCAAATAGCCGCGACAGTGTGGCTGAAGTGTGAATGGCGTGTGAATGGCCTTTGCACGCCGTAATCCCCCCTCCCCTTTCTGGCCGAAAGGCGTGTCAAGATTTCACAGTAAACACGCCCATTCAAGCCCTATTTATTCATTTACCTGGTTCCACCACTAGATGGCGCTTCGTTCTCAAGAACACATTAAAACAAGCCAGCTGCGCTGAGTTGCAATCACGTGATTTTAACAACCCGCCTCCACCCCCGCCGAACTGACGCTGCCAAACTACAGAGATGAAGATGGCGGCTTAACGGACTATTCGTGGTAAGTGATGTTTTATTTTATAAAATGTGTTTGGGGTAGTTTACAGTTTATTTCCCAGTTTAGTTTTTTTATTGGCCGTTTGAAATATCACTGGCAGCAGCAGCAGCGGTCAGATGTGACTTTAGAGAACTTAATGATCTGTTTACCAAGTCTGGAGTTAATATTACAGCTTACTGTCAGTGTCACACACTCACAATGTCACTCCACTTTAACTCAAAAACATGCTCAAGCTTCGACAATACTATTAATGTCCCTATTACAAGAGCTGCACTACCCGATGAAGAGTGTTTGTGTTCTCTGTAAATACTGAGAGAATCTCACCGCGTGTTGTCTGGATAAATTCAGCGCTTATTTATTCTCTGGTTAAGAGTTAATCTGCAGGTTATTTCTGTGACTGTAATATAATGTGATGCAGTTGATGAGGGACACAGACTGAGGGGAGCTGTACAGGAGCTAGTAACGCTCATAACCCGGTTTATATTTTATACACTTTCCGCGGTAGCGCGAGCGCTTAGTTAAAGAGCTGAATAACAACACAGAAGTGTTTATCAGTTAAGGAGGAGGAGGGGGGGAGAGGTGTGTGTGTGTGTGTGAGGGGCTTCAGTAAGTTATAGTTTGGCTTCAGAGATGAACTAATGCTCATATACGAGTGTTATATCGCTTAACTTTTTTGTACGAGAAGCGCATTAAGTAAATTCCCGGTTAATTTAATGCAGACGATAATACAGACAGTCACTGGTTAACACTAACACTGTTCACTGGTTAACACTAACACTGTTCACTGGTTAACACTAACACTGTTCACTGGTTAACACTAACACTGTTCACTGGTTAACATTAGCACAGGCAGATTATTTACATTACAGAATCCCCAAAGCAGTGTTTTACACACTCTGTGGTAAATAGGTTTATTAATATATATTATTTTTATTAGAACTAGATGTTCTGTGAAGTTTATCTGTCTTGACTAAATTCTCCTGTTGTCTTTAAGCAGAGCTCCGCTGTGGAGGATTGGGGGGTCAGACGGCTGACGGCTGGACTTTTGGAGCTACAGGACTGGAGGAGCCTGAACAAGCTGTTGAGGGAGCTGTAGGAGGGATGACGTCACAGTCCGACAGCTTTAGAATGATGTTTGATCAGGTCTACTGTATATTCTGAACATAGAACTGCAAAATGTCTGATACAGTACTTTGGGGGAAACAAAGACTTCAACTGTTCCATGTTTAATAGTTTTGATATTTGAAAAATTAATACTTTAATGTAAAAGGACTATAGATAGAGACTTATAAGCAGCTGGTGTATCCGGGTAGTTTAATGAACTTTAAGCAAAAAGACAACATGTATTCATCTGTTTTATATAAATTACTGTTTTAACTTTGACTAGTTTTGGAAGAATAAATTGAATTGTTAAAGTCATGTTTTGCGTGTTTTAATTTTGGGGGATTGTTTGGGTATTTAAAAATTGTTTAGTTGAACCAACAACTTCAATGGGCAAAAAAATGGGACACAACTTTGTTTTAAATAGTCAAAGAGTTGGGCTGAAAATAATAATAATAATAATTATTGATCATAGAAACAAATGAAACCAGTTAAACACTTGATTATATGTGTTTGTGATTGTGACCCATAATAATTTTTTCTCAGTATAAATAAATGTTTTGGGTTTTAAGAACTCCAAAAGAGCAACGACAAACTTGGTATTCTCCATTGAGGTTTCTCACCTTCCACTCGGGTGTGTGTGTGTTTTCGGCTGTTCAGCAGTTCTAAACACAAGCACAGTTTTTGTCCTTAACTAAAATACTTCAATACGTTAATGAATTTATTTTGCTGAATAAGGTAATAAGCGATATTTAAACCAAACCAGTAAGTTAAGTAAGTGTTCCATACATTAAAGTACTGTGTATAACCAAGTGCCCTAGCAAACACAGTTACAGTACAGTTTACAGTACAAACAGAGTGTGTGCGCTGGGGGGATTGGAAGGTGAGTGAGAATACTCATTTACAAGACAAAAGACGGTTAGAGGCAGCGCCGTTCTAGACCAGACAACACGGGGTGGGGGAGGGGCGCATCATGTTCAAGCACTGTTTTTACCTGGCCTTACTGTATAGTAACAGTATTGTATTTGCTGAATTGTGTTGAGGCACGCAAACCCCCAGACCACAATAAGGTGGCAATCCCTCAGGGGGAAACTAAAAAAAAAAATATATATATATATATATATATATATATATATATAATTATATATATAATTATATAATAAAATATCCTTAATCCAGATTTTATCAATCAATGACATAACATTTATCTAAGCTGGATGGTAAAATTCTCAAAAACGTTTAACCTAAAGTAAGACTTAACACACTATAACTAAAATATTTACAAAACTGAAAGGTTGTCTTATGAATAATAAAAAATACAAACTAAATTAAAACAGATGGGCTATTGAACAGATCATAATATGTTTTATGTTTTCTGATTATAAATGATATATGGGTTGATTTTAGAAAGGCTAAATGAAATAGCTAGTTTTTGGTCATGTCAGTCCAGTAACTATACTATGTAAAAGTAATTATAATATGAATTAATTAAGGGCAGGACCTAACCTAATGTTAATAATTTACACCATGATAACATTAGTATTCGTGTTTTTGTATATATTTTTAAATGTTCAAATGAACGTTTCAGAGTATATAATTTGTCGTGTCATCTGTGATTGAGACCCATGAGTTAAATTGAAATATTTTTTATAGGTAGTAAGCCAGGTTTTAGTAACCTTGGATAAATCAGCATGAAAGCCCTCTCTCGCACTCACACACACACAGACACACTGTACACACACAGACACACACAAATAATACATGAAATCGCGTAAAACCAAATGAAACTAGGGTAAAAAATATGAGCAGTAAAATACAGTAGTATCCTGTAGGTGATTCCTGTCCTGTGATAACAGGCACTAACACTCTAGAACTGTTTACTTCTGTTAGTTTTGTTTTCAAGTGTGAATGTTTATGGGGATTAAATCTGTCTCTGCTGCTGCATCTATACACCGTTGTGATAAGTGATTTGTGCCCCATCAGATCTTTAATGTGGGACATTATGCTGGTTAAATGACTAAAGACACACTGATCCGTATGGACAGATATTTGTTCCAGATATTATGCGCCATTAATCAATTTGTTATGCCAATTTGACTTTCAGCGAAAACATCAAAAATATAACGAAAACAAACCAAAGCAGAAGTTACATTTTAAGCTTTACTTTCAAATTCAAATTTGATTTGTCACATACACAGCGCGATATGCAGGAAAAAGCTTTGGGTGCTTTAGGTGAGACTCGAACTCGGCACTGCTTCACCTGGACCGCTTTATATGTATCACGCACTAACCGATTGCGCCACTGGAGCCACACGGAAGTTGGTCTTGTCAGAGTATCCTCTCTCTCGTGCGCGCACGCACACACACACACACACACACACACACATGAAATTGCGTAAAACCCAACGAAATATAAGCAGTAAAAAAAAAAAAAAATCAGTAAAAATACAATAGTATAACAGGCGCTAACCCTCTGGAACTTTTTTTTACTATTGTCTCCAAGTGTTTATGGGGATTTAATGTGTCTGCTGCCGCATCCATTCACAGTTGTGATAAGTGATTAATGCCCCATCAGATCTTTTGACGGGGGAGCATTATGCATGATTAAATGACTAAAGAAATACTGATCCATATGGGCAGATATTTGTTCCAGGTTGCATGCGGCATTAATTGCATTTCTTATGCCACTTGTAGACTATCAGTGAAAAAATCAGCGAAAACATCATCAAAAATATAACGAAAACAAACCCAAGCAGACGTTTGAGCTTTACTTTGCAGCAAAATATTATCTATCAGTATATTAAATGGAACGGGGTAAAATACACAGTAATATAAAATACTGTACGTAGCCTGCGTTTTTATTCCGTACCTACAATGATCGGTATAGACAAATTACAGACGTTACCGTGTCTTTAAGGATCATTTCAGGATGTCTTAAAAATATTTCACTAACTAATTTTATTAATTCATTATTAAATAATAAATAGCATAATCATCATGGGTTATGTATTGAGTGATTTAACAAATCTGTTTTATTAATCGGTTTGTTGTTGTTGTTTTTTCATCTATTTATGAAACTATGTTGACAATACAAGAACTGTCTGTATATTAAAGATACGGTATTGGGTTTCCTGGACACTGCAGTTAACTGTGTCAGTCAATGCTCCATCTGGCGGAATTATACGGCATTGCAACCATCTTTTTAGAAAGCGCATGGGGGCGTTTATGGGGCGGGGCATCGTTAACTGCGTCATCGCGGGGGATCACATTCCATGCACGAAGCCTTCATGGAACTGCCACGGAGCAGTCATGCTCCAGGCGGCTGTTTGACGTGGCTCCCACTGTATGTTCAGGAATTTCTTGGGAAACGTCAATCTCCATGGGAAGAAAACGAAAAAGAAAAACTCTTTACGCTCGAGTGAAATAATAAAATGGTTTCGCCGCTGTAGGTCAGTGCACGTACATACTCATCTACGCTTTGCTCATTCTTCTACCATGTGAAAGCTGAATGAGGAAACTGCCAACCGAGGATGTGAAATACGGATCCAGCGGATCATCCGTCCCAGGTCTGTCTCTCTGGAATTCGATTTTTACTCCTACTAGCATAAAGATACATAAAAGATAAGGTAGACGTAAACCACGGAAAGACTTACACCTGCTCTACTGACGTTTCTAATGGCCAACTTGACATCGTGCATCATTCGCGCGGCAGTACATATTGCTCTGCAAATGTGTTCTCCACTTTAGGGAGGATGGGTAAAATAGGACACGTGGGATATCTGTTTTCTGTTCATGTGCTATATGGGGATCTGGTTTACCCAGCAGAGTGTGATGAAGTGTGTTGTGGTCATAATGATCCTGTGGAACTGCTATGAAGTTTGCCAATATTATCCAGACCTCATCAGGCTTTATTTGTCAAGTTTGCAGATTGCTCCACAGGAGTAGAAATGGGACATAAACCTGAAAATCCAGTTAGATTGGAAATAAACTGTTCATATCCATCCATCCACTATATATAATAGGGGTCCCTGTGTTTTTCTATTCCAGAGAAGTCACAAGGTGTGGTACACTATGGTTACCAATCAATCTTTGAACAGTAAGAAGAAGCCAAACTACCCAGAGAAAACTCACCAACATTATGCACACAGTACTGGAGCTGTGATTCAACCTTCAACACTGGAGGTGTGAAGTCACAGTGCAAACCACTTACTTATGCTGCCTAGTGCTCAGTAAGCTTTGAAGACCTCAGTTTCTGTCTTCTAACTTTAGTTCAGTTTATATTTTTCTTGGGTGGCATGGTGCCATAGTGGTTAGCACTGTGTCCTCACACCTCCAGGGTCAAAGTTTTGATGCCTGACTGGGGTCTGTAGGCGTGGAGTTTGCATGTTCTCCATGTGCTTGGAGTACCCAGGGGAAAGCCACCAGTCTCCTCAAACAGTCCAAAGACATGAAGATTAGGCTCAATGCCGTTCTCAAATTTCCCGTAGTGTGTTTGTGTGGAGCCTATGATAGAGTAGCACCCTGTCCAGAGTGTACCAAAGGCACTCTTACCCAAAGTCTCCTGGAAGAGGCTCCTGCCCCCATGTGACCACAGGACAGGATATGCGGTATAGAAGATGTATGAATGAATGAACAAACATTTTTCCAAAAATAATTATCAATGTTTTTTTTTTAGTGTGTATGGCTTTACAGATGTTTTCTGCTACTGATTTCATGTCAATTGTCATAAATTAAGGTCATAAGTACAAAAAAAACATTTGCGTGACTGAACCAGGTCAATCAATTTTCTTTATTAAGGCCAGATCATGGAGTGGCAGACTGACTATGTTGGGTGCCACTTTTTCTCCTGCTGGCATGCAGAGATGCCGAAATGCCAGCTTCGCACAGTTGATGCCTGCATTTCTCAGGTTTTTTTTTTACTTACGGTAGAATGTAGAGAAAATCAGATTGCACTCCCTTCAGAAGCAATGCAAACTCCAGTATGTAAAACCTTGCTTCAAGTAAACTCCCAGTCACAGCCTTTGACAACATCCATCACTTTTCTTAACATTACATTTCTTTAAAGAGAGAGAGAGAGAGTGAGAGAGAGGAGCTGCCTCATCTCCCTCTGCTTTAGGCCTCTAGGTTTACATGATTGAGGACGCATTTGGCACAGGCAAAGAACTCTGGCTAACGTTAACACGGCTGTTCTGACGTCAAGTCAAAAGCCTGCAAGAGTCAAAAGAATTTGTTTACTATCGAACACTCACCAAGGCTATAACTCTTGCAGTAATTCATTGATTTACAGCATTCAGGGTATGGATTTGCTAGATTTGTGGAGTGCGATACTCGGACTTGTTGGAAGGAAATTTATATCGGACGTGAAGGGAAAAGAAAACCTGAAACATCACAGAAGATTAAAAACAGATGTAATAACCTAAACCAAGTGACTTGTTTTCTGGTTGATGTAAATGCTGCTATTCTTTCTCTACATGATAAGACTTTGACAGAATCAATCATTGCACAACAGCAGTGATTTGAGAGGCGGGCCAAACATCTGAAGCTGGTTTTTATTTCCTATGGCATTCAGCGGCGCTCCGCCACCTCGCTACAGCCGATGATGTTTGTCACAGTGAAGAAGCGGCGCCGATAAAGGCGAGACACACTTTACCTTTGTGCGCCCTCTCTCCCAGCCTCATCACATGAGTTATTGTTTGTGCAAGTGAGCCAGGTACACATAATGTCATCAGCCCTTCCTGCTTCAGCCCTTCCTCCCTCCTTTAACACACAAAAGGATATTACTCTCTCCATTGGTCTCTATGGTGAAGGAGTGAGTGCAGCATGCTTGCAGTCTTACCACAAGGCAGGAAGTAAGATTCATCTTAGGAAGTGTATAATTACATCTGTACTGTACATGTACATGTATAATATTGGTTAAGCAGTTGGTTTAGGTACAGTTGTTTCTAGGTATAGATTGGGATTGTAACTAAAAAAAATCTATCAAAAGAAAATATGCTTTTCCACAACTCTAAAGAGAATAGTAATATAATAAATGGCTATGGAAAAAATATTATGATGGGAATCACAACGTTATAACGATACATAAATCATAATTTATTCTCTATGTGCTGTCCAAGTCCAACATCCCTTTTGAATTAACTGTAAACTAATTAATGCTGAGTACTGTTGCTTTTGTGTCTACACTCTACAGTCTATGTCAGAAGGGCTTGTTTTATTCATTTATTTAAATTGTTTTCTTAGAAATGTATAAATTTTATAAAGTGCATTAAAACATTCTCGTATTTTTTATTTTTTTTTTACAAAAGTTTAATGCTGATTTTCTGGAATATAAATCAGAAATTAGTTAAAAAATAAAGAAACATGTTTGAGCACAGCTAATTAGCATTTACATTACAATACCCCACACAACACAAAGCTCACAGAGGGCTTAAAATAACAAAATGACAACTAATCAGGGAAAAACTGCTTAACCACTCTCAAGTACTTGTGCTAAATCTCCCAATGCAGCCCAGTCACCGCAGACACAAACTACTGTACGTTCCGGGTTCGATTCCCACCTCAGGTTTGTGTGCATGGACTTTGCATGTTCTCCCTGTGCTTGGTGGGTTTCCTCTGGGTTCTCCAGTTTCCTCCAACAGTTCAAAGACAGGAAGATTAGGCTAATTGGGAAGTCTTATTTGTCTACATTTATTTATTGATAAAAATGTCATAACTCACCAGAGATTCAATTTGAAGGCTTATCTCATACATAGTGTAAGTTTATTCACTTTCATTGGAGCATTATCACCTCCAGGGTTCAGGTTCGATTCCCGTCTCTGTGTGCATGTTGCGTGTACTCCAGTTTCCTCCCATAGACCTGCAGATTAGGCTAATTGCCCATAATCAATCCCAATAATCCCAATAATTGGGAATAATTCCCAATAATCCATGAATTTTGTGATTTGAAGCAGCTCCAAGTAACTTTAGGTTGGTTTGTTAGACAGGCTTTCTATTATATGGAGATGTGTGACAATCCATGTCCATAATAATCCCCCATAGAAGGAATGAAGTGGATCTATTTAAATACAGGTCTTTCTCCATGTCGAACTATTATTATAGAACAAAAGCAAGTGTGTATATATGTGTGTGTGTGTGTTCTTCTTTCTTCTTCTCTGAGCTGAAACTCAAACTGATTCAGTGCTGTCAGACTCCACTGAAATGGCTAATTGTCAGAGGCCATTAGCAGTGCATCAGTCAGGCAGCAGCGCCTGGTACTTACTGTTAGCTGCGCTCCCAGTTTCCTGTTGGCAGTCAATAATCAGGAAACTGCTGTGTCATCTTACATTTGAAGCGCACCACCATATGGCTGCAGGATGTTCTCGTTAACAACAACAGGGAAAATACATTAACCATAACCTCAGAAGGGTTACCCTAGCATTCTCACTATTTATAAGCCACCACAGATACAGAGAGACAGTTATCGTGAATGGCCTTGCATGAACTGACAGTATATCAATAAATAATCATATAAATGGTGGAGCACATTAACAAATTCAGGATCGGAACGATTCTTAATTATAGTCTCTGTGTGTATCAAAGCCACTTATTTTACAATTAAAACACTAAAAGCCTGTTAACACCAGGCAAGATATTCGCATTGCTTCATTTTTATTAAGTGACACACACAAATGACTAAATAATGACTAAGTGGTGAAAGAGTGTGTGGCATAAACGAAATATTCCAATAGCGCGCCATTACAGAGCATAAGCAACCATAGACACTAACACACTGATAGCACATTTTATAATTGATTGGGAAGTCTGAATCAGAATTTATTTATAGAATTTTTTTTTTGTTTCACAAATTCAAAAATGTCATTCAATCTTTGTGGGTAATAGCAACAAATAAGTGATTTGAGCTTAAAAGCATCAATATATTTATTGATAAAATTGCCATAACTCATTAGTGATGCAATTTGAAGGCTTACCTCATACATAGTGTAAGTTTATTCACTTTATTAGACTTTCATTGGGTCAAAATTGACTGTCCCTTTAAACAATCTTGGAAGATTCCCGCAATTCATGTGATGACTTTTAGAAGGTTCTAAATGGCTAAATGGCTAACTGTCATAAATAGGAGTTCACCTTTAAATATTTAAAATCCAATGCATTTTTGTCATTGATGCCATAGGTAATCCAATCACTGGTTTAAAAAAATGGGAAGCATCCAACTTAGGAGCAACTAAATGCAACTGTAAAAATATTGGGACCAATGATGTACAAACTTTGATCCAATTGTTTCAACTCAACCTTAAGACAAGAGTCAAGGAACTTCTCTAAGAGTCAGGAACATGCATTAAGAGGGTTCTACATAGTCATCATCCAAAAGGCTGTTTCACAGGATAGTTTCCAATATTTTTGAACCAATTAAAACCAAGGATTTTATTAAAAACTGTGAAGCCTGGGGTTTATAACATTAAGTTATGAAGGTGGTTTGCAAGAAAACAAGAGGAAGCAGAATTAAGTAAAAAGACTGAAGCAACACCTCACCTTAAGACATCAGTCAGAAAGTTCAAACTTGCTCACAACTGGGTTTTCCAGCAGGGCGGTGATCTAAGCAAAACCTCGAAAGCTGTGACGAAATGGCTTAAAGACAACAAAGTAGAGGTATTGGAGCGGCCATTGCAAAGCCCTGACCTGAATCCCATTGAAAATTTGTTCCACCAGTTCTATAAGGAGGAATGGAAAAAAAAAAAGTACTGTATGTGTGAAGCTTATAGAAGGCTACCCCAAAAAGCCTTTGAAAAGGCCAGTTTAAAGGAACACAAGCCCATATTTCTTTATGATATACAGTGGAACCTCGGATTGCGAGTAACGTGGTTTGCGAGTGTTCCGCAAGACGAGCAAAGATTTAAAAATAATTTTTAATTTTTGTACCGAGTATCATGTATCACGCATGCGTTTCTTGTTTTGACACCGAGCGTCACATGATCAAAACTGAGCCAATGGTTTTTCTCTCTCTTGTGCTGCGGAATTGTGGGTAATCGTCTCTTAGTGCTCGTCTCTTACTGGTATAATCAACATCCGTGCACACGTGTACTGTTTACTATCACACTGTGACCATGTGTGTGTACGTAAAACATATTTTATTTTGTTTCTGTATGCGTGTGTGTACAGCACGTGTGTACTGTTCCTTCTAACACACTTGTGCACGCATTAAAGCAAAAGAAAGTCTCATTAGAGAGCTTAAAGATCCATTTTCTCCCCCTGTCGTTATGTGTGTGCACGCGTGTAATTTGACACCATTCCCTCTCACACACACACTCTCTCGCCTTTACACCCCATCCCCTCTCGGCTTCAGACACACACACACACACACACACACACACACACACACACACACACACACACACACACACACTCTCTCTCTCTGCTCTACACAGAAACACTGCTCTGTCGCGATTCTTTTCAAAGGTAAAGTGCAGGTTCATTTGTTTGTTTGTTTTACTTTAACATATTGATTCCGTTAGTATGCGCTCACGCGAGTGTCATTAGCGATGTTCCTTGCTATGCGATTTTTTTTTTTTATTTTACATTTTGGGTTAATTATTTTAATGTATTTATTGTTTTGAGCTGTTGAATAAATAATTTGAGTTTCCATTATTTCTTATGGGAAAATTTGTTTGATGTATGAGTATTTTGGAATTATGCTCGCAATCCAAGGTTCCACTCTACACTGTTTTATTCATTCCTAAACACTGTCTCAGGCTTCCAAATTCATAACAAATTCCACAACATGAGTGGTTTAAAAGGGTGTGAAGGTTAAGGTCAGGGTCAGTAGTGAGGTTGGTGTTTATATCATCATCCTCAAACCATTTGTACCAGATTCTTGTTTCACATTTCAATTCCTGACAGCAAAACCACTCAGAGTTCTGCTGTCGGAGCAAATGAAAATCCCCATGTTGCTGCTTTTATACAGTACAACCTAGTATTGTTTTTCTTTCGCTTTTTTTGGGAGAAAGGTGACTGACCATCAGAAAAATTATGTTTTGAACATTATTATGATGTCTGATCATTGACCAGCTGTAATAAGTATAATAACAATTAAAAAAAAAAACCCTCTAATTTAGATGTAAGTCCTGCTTTTGACAATCCTGTGAAGATCTCATACGTTCCATGCTGGTGAGTTCTCTTAGACAATGAAACCAAGTGTGTGTGTGTGTGTGTGTGTGTACGGAGTCCACTCCATCCTCTTGTCCATTAAATGGTCCAGGCCACATCCTTCCTCTTCTTCTACTATGTTTCCCATACTCCTCCTCCTGCATCCTGCCTCAGCTGGGCCCTGAAATCAAGAGCCACAACAACAACATCCACCATCTGCTTTCCAGAGTGACACCATCCCCCTTTCACAAATCCATTCACACACATCACACAGCGCCAGGAAGTTGCACCTGCTCGTGACTGATCGGCTTCCTGTTCCACTGGCCAGCCTTGATTAGATCTCTGCTGTGTTCTTCACATGTATGAACATCTGATAGACTATCTGATCCTTTGAAAGCCTTTGTGAAGAAATGATGACTTCATGCTTACAGTACATGACTACACAGGCCTTTGTTCATGTTACCACTTTTGTGGTTATCTTAAAAAAGATGATGACGTCTGAAGAGCATCCAGTGGCCATAGAGGCATCAACGATTTTGAGTCTTGGTTGGTGAAGAAGAAAGACGATCGCTTGGAATTCTGTGAATGTTGGAACCCTAGAATACCGTAACACAGAATCAGAACATATTACTCACACTGAGATGAAAACTGGGAATGAATTTAATCCTAACCCACAAGCTGGGAGGTGTTTAATGGAAATCGCCGGTGTGTAAAAATTTCACAATCCCTATAAACTGGGGGGGTGTTACACTGATACATTTATCGTACAGAGATTACACACTTCCTGTTGTTCAGTGTTGCATATTCACATCTGGTAAGGTGTGTTAGATTAGTCATAGTTCAAGAGGAGACTAGTGAACAAATACTAAAGCATTGTGCTTTGCAATAACGTGGTGATGCAATTTAGTCAGCGTTAAATGCTGATTGGCCACTTTATTAGGTACACCTGTTCAACTCCAAATATCCAATCAGCCGAGCACATTTAGACATGTAGACATGATGATCTAGATGATCTGTTGAGATCCAAACCAGAATTCAGCAGGATGGGGACGAAAGGAGATTTAAGTGACTTTGAACATGGTATTATGGTTGTTGGTGCCAGACTGGCTGGGCTGAGTTTTTCTGGAACTGCTGATCTATTGGGATTTTCACACACAGCCATCTCTAGGGTTTACAGAGAATGATCTGAAACAAAGAAGATATCCAGTGAGAGGCAGTTCTCTGGGTGAAAATGTCCAGCTGATGCCAGAGGTCAGGGGAGAATGGCCAGACTGGTTCGACCTGAAGGAAAGGAAGTGGTAACTCAAAGAGCGTCTTGTTTCAACTGAGGCATGCTGAAGAGCATCTGTGGATGAATGACATGCAAAACCTTAAAGCAGATGGGCTGCAGCAGCAGAAGACCAAACATGTCAATATGGACCAAAATCTCTAAGGAATGTTTGTAGAACCTTGTTTAAGCTATGCCTTGAAGAATAAAGCTTCAGCTAATGTATATGCAGTTCAACAGTTGTTATCTATTCCCTTTCTAAAACTCGAATTGAATTATATGAGCAATGATTATTATGTTTTCTCTAAAGATCAGTAGCCGCACTATCGTTGATGCTATTCATATATATATATATATATATATATATATATATATATATATATATATATATATATATATATATATATATATATATGTGTATATATATATATATATATATATATATACATACACACACCCACATGTATATATATATATATATATATATATATATATATATATATATATATATATATACATACATTTAGTATTGAAATATTTATAAGTTTTTCTTTTCCTGAAGTGTGTATACATTTTATTGCCTGACTCTGTATATATACCGTATATATGTGTGTGTGTGTTTTTATATATCTTTATATATCTTTTATTTCTACTTTCTGCTTTAATAAACATTGCACGAGTCTTCCTAACAGTTAAGAGTTCTTTTCACTCAGAGACAGACGTCTAGGTGTTTCTAAGAAACCATAACTCAAAACATGAAGAAAATTCTCTGGGTCACATGACTATCACTCCTCTCATCTTTGTGTGTGGTGTGTGGTGTATGTGGTGTGTGTTTCTTGTGAAGGAAGATCCTCGTATTGCTTATCTCCGTGCCCACACGTGCATCTCTTCCTTTGAACGTTTCCTGCACGTGCCGAACTAGCAAGGCTTACTGACCTTTGACCTCTGTCTCTTGAGAGAGGGCGAGGATGGTGGAAGAAGGCAGTATAAGCAAATAAGTGGATGTAGGAAAGAAAGAAAAAAAAGAAGAAGAAGACATTCGGTTGCTGTGGATGATCCCGAAAACAACAGGCGAGTTTCACCCTGATTTCGGTAGTTAAAGTCTTTGGAACGCCGTGGACGTGTTCCTGAGCTGCCGCCGTAATCGGAAACGCTGTTATGCTGGTTTTTTTTTTTTTTTTTTCTTTCAATCTGCTCGTGCTTAACATTTTTTCAACACTGCTTGTGTTTTCTCTTCTATACTATAATGATGTATAATTTTATATATTGTGTCTAAAAAACAGACCTTGTTCATTAGATCAAATGCATTCAAATCGATGTCCGGATTTGTGCTCATCTTGTTCAAGACAATTTAAATCGGTAAACGTTCTATATCAATAATATTGCACTGACCTGAAAAATAAGTGGCATGCTGAATCATTTATTTATTTATTTATTTATTTATTTATTTTAAATGCCCTATATTCCCCTGATGCAAGATTTGCTCATTATAATTTTGTGCCAAATAATAATTATGACTGTGAAAAAGCTGGCCATAATTAGGTGGCCTAAGGAGGCACTGGCCAGAAGGTGACACTGAACCATGACAGTTTTGAGCATTTCAGGGTGATCTGTTTCCCAAGGACACACATACAATGTTTTCAGCTCATAGTCAGTTTATCAATTTGTCATTGCCAAGACAAAATGCCGCGTTCTGTGAATAGCCGTCTGCTTAAAAAAGATATGCAAAAACATTTTTTTTTTTACATTTACTATAAAAAAAAACCCCGAAACAAAACACAAAACCAAGCAACAGCAAAACACTTTCATTTACTGAATCATGTGTTTTAATGATCATGCTTACTAAGAGCATGATCACTTGAGACTGACTCATCTCTCTCAGACCATCCTTCCATCTCTCTCGCTCTTTCTCTCTGACACACACACACACACACACACACTCTCACTCTTTTTCCCCTCTCTCTATCTGTTCCATGGTTCAGTCTGATTAAAAAGGGAGGAGAGCCATGTTTACTCTCTTTCACGGAGCTTGCAAAACACACATCACCCCGATCCACTGTTTGCAGTCACAGGCCAGTGGATAATGACGCTCCAAAATAACCAGCTGTAATGAATATCGCATTATTGTTTGTCTCAAATGGCACACCGACAGTATTATTTGCTCATAATAAGCGTATAAACACACATCAGTGGTGGACGTGTCGAAAACAGGTCTCGCTCAAATAATAATAAGAAGGAAAAGATCGAACAAACTGACGCCGCCGTTGCCATGGCAGCATTAGCAGAACAGCAAACAATGCGACATCTAAATGTGTTAACAGGAAATGATTTCAGTATCTGTTTCCTTTATCGCACCGCAGAAATCTCCCGAGCAACAAAGCATGCAGCAGACATCAAACGGAAATCAGTGTGCAGTCGAAGCATGCGGAGGAACAGAGCAAATACACTGGCAGGATCTTTGCAAAAAAGAAAAGAAGAATGGAAAAAAAAAATAAGAATAATAATCTAGTCCTGATGGACCTTGATGTCTTTCTTTCATGTTAGTTACCTTACTTCAAAAAGCTCAACAAAGTCTCTCCCACTTTGCAACTACAAGACTTTTGATCTTATCGTTAAAACCTAAAGCCTAACATGATGCTTGGTCATTGTAGAAATGATAAGAGTGGTGAAGTGGAGGGGAAAAAAGGTTGTATTTTTTCTTACACGGATGTTCTTATTCAGGAAGTGTAGTGTGTGTGTGTGTGTGAGGGGAGGCGAGGCGCATGGATTGTGTATGAGCATGTGTGAGGGTCAGGATCAGTGACCGATGTGGCTCTCAGAGGCTCTCAGGTCAAAGCAGCAGGGCTCGGGCTGGATGATTACACACACACACACACACACACACACACACACACACACACACACATATATATACAGACACGGCACAGGAAGCCATGGGCAAAACCTCACGATCTTATTAGTGCTTGTAGAGGCAGTATTCAAACACACACACACACACACACACACACACACACACACACACACACACACACACACACACACTATCCTTTCCTTGACATAAATACTAATGCAGGTCATTTATCCTATACCTATTCTTAAATCTAAACTTAACCTCAGGTAACCTCTTGGCTATATTTATTTATTACTTATTACATTAAAGCTGCAATTTTTTCCTGTGGAAAACTTGTCCCCAAAAGGTCAACAAATATTTGGTCCCAAAAAAGATTTTAAATCTACACCATTAGGGATAGCATCCTGATATTTGTTTTATTTTGCAGATATTTTAAGTTTGGATTTATTTATTTGTTTCTTTATTGATTCATTTAATTATTGATTGATTGATTGATTGATTGATTGATTGATTACCTATTTATATGTAGCACATTTACAGCACATTTAAAGTCCCTGTGAATGAGCTGTTGCTATCAAATAATAAGGTGTTAAAACACACATACTGCAGTTAGTTCTAACCGAGTAATCTGACTGGATGAGAGACATTCCATGAGTGGTGATAATAGAGCATAACAGCACTGGGATGTTTAACTATATGTATCACTCTATGTTACAAGTGTTCTAATTATTGTTACTAATACTAACTGTCAGTCTTCAGCATGTGTGAACGTAGTGCTGTTAGGTCCACAGTACTGAGGAGAGAGCAGCTGCTGGCCAAAACCCACATTCACAACCTGATAACATTATAGTACCTTAAACAACACGCTGTCTACTTAACTTTGGAATTGCTTCTAAACAATCCATTGTTTTATTCAAGGCTAATGTGAGCTACAAAGCTAACTAGCTTCTAACGCAGAGCTGAATCCCAAATCCCACTCTAAGCCCTGATCAAGGGCACTACATGGTGTATGGAACAAGGGATTGTATACTAGCTTTCTATTGAACGCTATTTGGGATTTAATCCCAGAACCCCCAGATGTTATGATGCTGATATTCTAAAGTGGAATCAGTGGAAATATAAAGTAACTCTCATGCGTTCCTCAGGACTGTTCACCACCTCCAAGGTTTTTTCTCCGCAGCTTTTGGCTACATACAGTAGTAAGAATTGAACACTCCTAGTCTCACCCTAACTGTCAGTCACGAACTGTCAGTCGGCAGCTCCACCAGGAGCAGACGTATATGTATTGGCGGAGCAAAATAACAAACAAATCACAATCTGCTGACATAAATTGTGCTTGTAGAACTATTGTATAAAAGCAATATCAAACCAGAGGCTGTGCTGTTGTACTGAATATCAGCACGCCTGTGATATCTTTAGTCCTCAGGATGTGCCCTCGCTGCATCACTGCACTCCCGCTCGTGTTATATTGGGCAATTATGATTATTTAAATTCATCCTGTCTATATATATATATCATTACTGATAAGTAGTAATCTTCTAGCCAATCAGATTTGAGGAATTTAACCTCATTATGATAAGTATATTCATTGTTTATCCAGAGAATTTATCACCTGGTATTAGACTACTGGTGTAATTAAGTTGATAGAAAACATGTTGAAGTCCTTATTTGCGGTAATCAAGCATATGCTACAGATGTTTTTGATTGAGTTAAAAAAAAAAGCGTTGGTGTATTTCTTTTTAAAACCACAGACAACTGGAGGCTCAGTGAGAAATAGCAATAATCTGTTTTTTTTTCTCCCCTACTTGTGAGTATTAAGTGCACTCTTCTCTGCTCAAACTGTTTTTTTCTCAATTTCCTTTTAGGTATAGTGTGTCAATGTTATGGTCTACTGAAACGATTTACTAAAGAATCATCTCACCTGCTGTGTAAAAACCTTTCTATAAGGCAGTCTACCCCGTCGCTATGTCACTGCCTCAGCACGTTTATCTCGAGACCGTCTCTTATGTTGCTTAACACCTCATGCTCACACTCATCGGCTTCCACATCATTTGTTTCCTGTTTGTCTCTAGCAGATATGGCTTTCCAAGACATTTTGGAAACCATGTGTTGGAATGTGGAATCTATTTCTGTCCGTTCAGTTTTTACTGTAAGGTGTTATCATGTGTGCTCACCCATGATGCTTTCTGGCCATAATCCAACAATGATACTGTAATGATAACAATCTGGTGAATAATTTGTTTTTGTGAAACCATAACTAATATAGGGCAGAGGGTACAGTTTCAGTTCTAATGACGGCAAGTTTTTGGAATTAAATCCCTGGACTTCCAGAGAGTCGATGCTGAGCTTCCAGTCATGTTGTTTAACCCTTTAGCTGCTACTGTATATCCCTAAATTACATTATGTCATAAGGCATTGGACTACGGTTCGGAAGATCCCAGGTTCAAACCCCACAACCACCAAGTTGCCACTGTTGGGCCCTTGAGCAAGGCCTTTAACCCTCAACTGCTCAGGTGTGTAATGAGATAAAAATGTAAGTCGCTCTGGATAAGAGCATCTGCCAAATGCCTAAATGTAAATGTGGTGTTTGTACTACCTGCTTTACTGCTCACATCATCTGAGTCACAATTTATTCACTATACATTTGCTTTACTGGTTTAATTAATTATTAATCATTTTATGTCTTTCAAACCGGGACTTTGATCAGATGATCAGACTTCCTGCTTCAGTCTGAAACGCAGGCCTCCCAGGAACTCCTTTAATGTCCAAAAAACATTTGGAAATGTCTTGAAGCAAAGTCAGGACTGTATGGTGGATGTGGATCGATTTTCAAGCATCAGGTTTTTCACTTTGCTGAATGTTCACAGAGCCTCTGAGCCACCTCGGCTGGGATGGTTATTCATGGATCTTCTTTAAAATATTTGAACCATTCAGATATTTTATGGCAGGTAAGAGTTCCATGACCATACTGTGCTTTTGTCTGTTGAGCTTTCTGCAAATGTTGACTTCTGTAAATGCCTTCGTTTACCAGAAATTTTCAATTCAATTTAATTTAATATTATTTATATAGCACTTTTAACAACTGTCAATGAGATTGTCCCTGATGAACAAGCCAAGGGTGAAGGCGACATTGGCAAGGAAAAACTCCCTGAGATGGCAATAGGAAGAAACCTTGAGAGGAACCAGACTTAACAGGGAACCCATCCTCATTTGGGTGATAACAGATAGAAATTATATAACATCATGTGTGTTATGCAGCTGAAAGTTCAATAGGACAGACATTCTTTAAATTGACATGAAGACCAGTTCAGCATAGGGACGAGTCAGTAGGTGCAGAGGGCAGATGAGGTCTGGATCACTGGAAGCACAGGAGCAGCATGTGTAGCTCCAACCATCATAAATCTGAATCCAGCTGGAGCTGGTCCTTCTCTGGACGCCTCAGGATCCTCGCAGGGTTGACCTTTGTCTACTGAAACTGGCGCAATCTCCAGATGCCTTGGGATGGGTAGAGAAATAATTTTCATCACAAGTCCCAGTTTGTTCCATTTCTACAATCTTTAACAGCAGTACAATTAAGTGGTGTAAAAAAAATGTGTACATAGAACGATCCACAATTAACAAAGTGTTTCACAATACCATCGACAAATCTGAGGAGGACAGCAGGTTAAGAATGTGCATGGAAAAGACACCTTTAGTGAGGCAGAACAGAGAGAATGAAAACTCTGATATGGATAGGTATGTGAAAAGCACAAAATTGACACACATTAATCTTACAGTTAAACATATATAGAAAAAAAAACGGCAGCCAGCTGTGAATTATTCAAACTACATTCATTTTATTTATTTATAAATTTTTACTTTAGAGTGCAAATAAGCATTTGTTATTTATTCTGCCAAAACTCACATTTAAAACCAATCATGGAAGCACCTGCAGCAAGAAAACACATCTGATAAAGTGATGCTGTGTTTGATAAAACTTTTATCTGCTTAGTAACTGCTTTTCAGATGTTCCAAAACGCCTCTGAATCATCCTTGTTGTTTTATTCACAGCTAATATGAGCTACAAAGCTAACTAGCGTCTAACTCAAGGGTGAATCCCAAATCCCTCTCTAACCCCTGATCAAGGTCACTACTTGGTGTGTGGAACAAGGGATTATCGAGCTTTCAATTTCATGTGGGATTCATCCATGGAACCTGAAAGGTAACTGATATTCCAAAGTGGAAATATAAAGTAAATTTTGTAAGGACTCAGGACTGTCCATCACCTCCATGGTTTATTTTGGATACATAGTACCAGTAATAATTTAAAGCTGCTTTTATTCCTGTTAATTACACAAAGTGTTTGTTGGTAACTGATGGCCAACAGCACAAGGCTGGTTCTGACAGTCTCAGAGGGATTTGTGTTGTCAGAGCAAAACTGGTTCAAGAACAGTAACAACCAAATCTACGTATTGGTCATAAATGGTGTCTGTTGCAAAGGAGCCATAAGTTGTACAGTACATGGTAAAAGTATCTTAAAAAAAAGTTAAAGTATCTATCTATCTATCTATCTATCTATCTATCTATCTATCTATCTATCTATCTATCTATCTATCCATCCATCCATCCATCCATCCATCCATCCATCTGTATGAAAC
Organism: Channallabes apus; assembly: GCA_030522415.1. NCBI lineage: Eukaryota > Metazoa > Chordata > Actinopteri > Siluriformes > Clariidae > Channallabes > Channallabes apus. Next base: position 32,434,768 of record CM060104.1, read on the forward strand.
ATTTACCTCAAATGTACTGAATATCAGAATGTACCTGTAGGCATCACAGCTGTGCTGAAATTCAGTACAACAGCATGAACTCTAGTGTGATATTACTTAAGTCACATCATGAACAGAAAATCAAATCTGCAGTTTTCCACATTTTCTTAAAAAAAAAAAAAATCAATCAAAAACCAAAAACTGTCAAAATAGTAATTCATGGTAATCAAATGTATGCTACCGATGAAATGGGGAGATATTTTTTTTTATTTTTTATTTTTTTAAGGTGAAAATGAAATTGAAAGTAGGTTTTGTTTTGCTTCCAACCTCCAGAAAAAAAGGAAATGCCAGCAGATGGATTGGTGACAATTAATTCTTCCTACACTCCAAACCAGGGTAAAGCACTTACTGAATGAATAAATAAATTAGTTAATCAAATCCTTTTTTTTTTCACAATAAAAAAAAGTTAAGGCCAGTGCTTTTTGGCAAGAACTGTTAAGCTTGCCACCACCTCCTTACAAGAAATGCAGAGTCTCAGCTATCTAGTGTGCCAAGTAAAAGTACAAACAGCAGTACAAACATTAAACTTAAAGCTGACTCTAATATCCTGAATCAACAACACTGAAATGATGCCATTTCATTTCTAAGCATGTATATTTCAGCCTTCCTTATCATGACAAATCATTCTAAATGTGCTACCTACAACTTTGCATATCATTTCCTGTTACATAATGTGTAATGATGCAAAACAAACTTTTAGAAAAGCTCCCGAGCTAAATATACACATCCATTTTTAATGTATGAACTACTTTTGAGTGAGCTACTGAGCTTGCAAATTCGTCCTAATCAATCATGCTTTTCATAGTCAGAAAATGTGTCTCAGCAAAAAAAATAAAAAATTCAAATTAAATTGAGTGCATTTGTAATGACAGAGATCTATCACAGTGACCATAATGGTCACCTCCAACCTTGGTATAATCTGCTTTAATGAAAGCATTTGCGCTGATTCACCCTTGACTTCCTGCGGAGAGAGTGTGCCTCATTCATGGCCTCGCTCAATCGCTCAAAAAAACAACAACTCATGGATCAGCGTTAATGCACGGTTGTCTCTTGACTTGATCGCTGTATCCTTCTGTACACAAATGCAATGCATAAAAACGGTGGTATCTGGATTACTAAACAACTGAGAGCCAAATACTAGTAGGCATGCTGATTAGCATGTGAAATGAGTGAGAAGCAGGAGCCAGTTGTCTAGCTGGAAAGTGGCCCAGGGCAAGGTGCTTTGCATGCAGAACTGAAAACATGACACGCTTCCATTAAAATTTCATGGCATGCTGTAGAAATTGGGCTATACAGGAAATATATGTTTATATCCCCAAGGGCGTACAATATCTACCTACTGTAACAGCAACAGAGATGTTCACAAGATCTACACAGATAAATGCAAATATCTAAATGTCATTGGTTTTTCTTCTTCCTCAACCGACATTAATTATTTCTCTTGAAAAAAACAACAGCTTTACAGCTTGTAGAAAACCTGCAGGTGACATATGTTGCTTTACCTGTAAAGGAGCTCGAAGGCTCATTTGACCCCAGTGTCCATGCATGTCCACGCATATTTATGCACTTTATGATTTGTTTCAGAATCGATTCCTGCTGAACGGAAATCAATGACCCTTTGGGACTAAATTGCCTACACGCAAAGCTCGAGTCTGGCTACGCTAATGGTGCCTTCAGCACTCCAATCCCCAAACCAGCCGCATTTACACCCAATTACACATGTCTAAAGTGCACTGTCAAGCAGACGGATGGCCTTAAAAATGGATTACTGGTGTTGGGTAAGGAGGGAAAATAACAGGCTCTGTTTCGTCTTTCATTCATTTCTGGCATCTCGGAGTAAAATGAGGCTTTTTAACTTAGCATGACCCAATTACATCACTTCACAACCACTCTGTTCTAGAGCTGTCATAGCTGTTACGCTACCCGAGAAGAAAGATACACGTGTGTGCATGTGTGTGTGTGTGTGTGTGTGTGTGTGTGTGTGTGTGTGTGTACAATCCATACAAGTTTGTTTTTGCGGTACTGTTATACAGAGCTAATATTACTAGGCTCTTAGTCATGTAAAACAAATAAGTGTGAGTTGTACATAGTAGCCTAAAAGTTTATAAATGTGAATCTATCTATCTATCTATCTATCTATCTATCTATCTATCTATCTATCTATCTATCTATCTATCTATCCATCCATCCATCCATCCATCCATCCATCCATCCATCGAGCTAGCTAGCTAAGCTACAAGGAGCATTCAAGTCTAACCAATATCTGTGATGAAATTTCTCATGAATAAAGGTGTAAAACCGATATGTATCTTCATGAATGACAATCCTGGCTAATTGGTTTGAATCCCACTGGAGTCGTTCCTGTTATCGTTCAGTAAGTGGAATGCCTGATTCTTGAAAATCAACAGATAATTTGATACGAACTTGCAGAAAAGATCCCTCTGTCTGTGGGAACAATCATTTACTAGCACACTTCCAAGCTAATTCCACATGTTTGTGCCATTAAAAGAGTTCCTGGGAGGCCAGGGTATCAGACATGAAGTAGCATCCTGAGAAAAAGGGAAGCATGCATTAGTGTAGCAGGGGATTATATAGAGAGATTTATATAGAGAGTTATTACTCTCTTAACCGTGTTTTGTTATTCTGCACAATCAAAAGTCTTAGTTTCACTTGAATGGCCTAGTATTTATAGAGTGATTAATAAATAGAGGTATTTAAAATTCTACTTGTAAAAACCACACAAATTTTATGAACATAATGCAAGTCTTATTATTAGCTCATTATTTAAATACAGTATAATATTTCTATATTTGGGAGTCAATTAGCAGTCATAGACCTCAAATTCAAATCATCAAATTCTTATGAAGTGAGATGCTTATACGATTGCTGATGACCTCAAAATTTCAAAGGAAAGTTTCAGTGCGAGAAGTAAGAGAATTTATATAAATTAGAAATATATGAGAATTTGAAAATATGAAAATAAATTTAAATGTAAAGGACTTTTACAATTTACATAATGTACAAGAAATAAAAATAATGAAAATAAAATAGTGGAATAAAAGTAGAAATAAGAGAAATATGGAAATAGGCATTATTTATAACTAACTTGTTGTTTTTAGTTATTGTTGCTTGGCTTAAACCAAATAACTATATATAATGTTTTATTTTTTAAGTAAGGCATTTGAATCCATAGTAACTTTATATTTAATACACTTAAAAAACTAGGGACAAAAAAAAAAGACAAATTAATTGTGGCATGTGCCAAAGTTTGGCCACTTAAGAAGTTGTAGCCTCTCTGAACTTAATTAACACATTTGGCCTTAATTGCCTCATTAGTACTTGTTAATTATCACAATTCCAGAGTGTAATAAATTCTCAGACTCGTCAAAGCTTGTGCTCACACTCTAAGACAACGGGCTTCTCTGAGCAGCTAACTGAGGATCTCAACACTGGCGGCTACAAAGCGAAGGAAGTATGTTAAAAGATATTAAAGCTCTAGTAAAAGTCATAAAAGACACATGACAACACAGACCGAAGCTAAAACCACAGAGACAGTGCACTGTTCTCCTCTGCAGCGTGGTTTGCACTATCATTGTTTGTTCTGCAGAAGGAGACCTTACCTTTAAAAAAATAATATCTATATAAACCAGAGGCATTTTGGGAGTAAGTGCTATGGAAGAGTGACGTTTAAAAAGAAGAACTCTTTTGCTATGATCAGCAAAGGCATGTGTAGGAAAAGAGCATGATATTTTACAAGAAGCTGACCTTGCAAGGAAAACGTGCCTCAGAGTCCATCATGAATTATTTCACAAGCTGAAGCTTTTGGAAATGATGAGTTGAGAATCACTGAATATGTGACGTTCACAAATAAGGTACAGAAAGTCCCCAACATATGAACAAGTTCAGTTCTGAGAGTTTGTTTGTAAGTCCAATTTGTTCATAGGTTTAACAAACATGCACTGTAAAAAATAAATAGGACATTTTACGGTAAAAAACCGGCAGCTCTGGTTGCCAGAATTCTACCATAAAAAATACGGTAGCAACGTTGTTGCACTGCGAAAAAAATAATAAACCGTAAATTTTATTACAGATTTTAATAGTTTTTTTTTTTAACGGTTTATAACTGTCTAATTAACATGTTTATGTTGTTATGAAAACAGTTTATTCCCGCCAAATTCCAGGGTTTACATTGTAACAAATACGGATCATAACCATGTTTTTTACAGCTCGGAACTGTCTAATTTAAAGATTTATGTTGTAATAATAATGGTTTATTTCCATATTTTTTTACAGCTCAGTACTCACACACTGGGGGGGGGGGGGGGTGACTAGTACCTGGAGGAAACACACCAAGCATGGGGAGAACATACAAACTCCATGCACACAGAGATGGGAATCGAACCCGGCCCCTGGTGGTGGAAGGTGCTATCCACTACACTACCATGCTGGCTACACAATTGCTGTCGTTGTTGTTGGACTATTTGTTTTATTATGAATAACCACAGTGAATTCATTCAGCAATTCTGTGAAAGCATCGTTTTATCACACTAGCTGGAGCTAAAAGAGATAGAAGTTACATTGCTAAGCATTCGGATTTTACTGTTAATAAACTATTAAGAGTACTTTTATACTAATTGATGAATACAAAATAAATCAAATCATCAAAACCCATCAAAAGTTATTCAAGACTCGGACATCAGCAGGGTCCCATGTATTTTTTAATAAAGGCAGTAAAACAATATTTAAATTCTCAAAATCAAATATATAAATGTCAGTGTGGACATTTTTTTGGGCAGACAATCTAAGTATGGCGGTGGCGGCGGGCAAAGTGGCGCGTGCTAGCGGCTGTCCTCGCCACAGTCATCACAGGGTGGAATACCATTCACAAATATAAAGTCCTTGGTTAATGTAAATTAGACGGCTATAAACCGTAGAAAAAACTATTGATATCCGTAAAATATACAGTATAATGAGTGCAGTCGCGTACAAACAACAGTGTTGTTACCGTATTTTTTATGGTAAATTTCTGCCAATCACAGCTGCCAGTTTTTTTTACCATAAAATTTATTTTTTACAGAGCAGATATTTTTCTGATTTTTAAACTCTATCAACAAAGGTTTAGTAAAATATAAACTGATGCTTCATGATATTAGTAACAAATACTTTCTCTAAGAGTTTCCTTTTCATAAATACAGTATATCATAAATTTTACTGCAATAAACCATATTTTCATATGTTTTTAACTGTTAACTTTAAGGTCTTACTCTGTAAAACTAATTACAGTTTTTCACTGTAAATTCTACAAGTTATCCCAAGTTTTGTGAAATACGGTTTTATTCTGTAGCATTTATACGCTATTTTACTGTTAGAATTACGAACTTTTTTTACAGTGTGTTAAACAAACACAATTGGCTATACACAGTATATTACAATACAGTTTTCTTTACAATATTACTAATGGGTGAACAATTCATGTTAAAATAATGTTTGTTCAACTCGGTTATACTGTATGTAGGGGACTTACTGTATTAAGTTGGTGATCTGAGTTATGCATTACTGTATTGCTGAGATATGGTCACTGAGAATTTGTTTATGAGGAGGGAAAAATCCACCGAAATCCTATATTTAGTGAGAAACAGGGAAGCATCAACCTCAGGATTTCCCTGTTAGCCCTAAAAATAACTTCAGCACTATGGTTTTATTGAGAAAGAAATATGCATGTTTTTTCTATCACAATAGGACTAACCAGCTTGGATAGTGTTTATTAAAGAGCTTTAAAACAATGTTTAGGATAAAATTTTTCATAAGTGTGTTGAAGGATCCAGGAGATGAGTATTTATCAGGTATTTATTAACTGATTTGAGCCAAACTGAAAGTTTTGATACATTTCGCCTAGTGCACTCTATCGACCATAGTTCAAAGGGAACCTGTGTGACTCAATACCTGACTTGATGTCTATACAATTAAAAGTAATTTAACATGAAGAAATGGAGTGTTGTGTCGGCGTAGTGGTTAGCACTGTGGCCTCGCACCTCTGGGGTCGGGAATCGATTCACGCCTCGAATCTGTCTGTCTGTATATATGTGTATGCTCTTCCTGTGCTTTGGTGGGTTTCCTCTGGGTACACGGGTTTCCTCTCACAGTGCAAATTGGATGTAATGCGTGTGTGTGTGTGTCCTGCGATGGATTCGCATCATATCTTTACCTCTTTATTGGGAACAAATGTCCTCATAATGATGAGGAGAGTTCTTTACCTTGTGACCTCTTGGCCGGTTCTCATAAGAAGAATCTCCTTCTTGTGTGGGTGTGTAAGAATTATTGTTATTTTGTCTGGTTAAACAGAAGTCAATTAAATACAGTATATATCTCATTTACAAATATATGTGTGTCTGTGTCTGTGTGTATTCTGAGTCTTGCTGCAGTCTGGGTTTTACAATAGTCTTCGTCAAAGACAATGCCAAAGAAATCCATTTGTCAGTGAATGTGTGTGTGTGTGTGTGTGTGTACAATCCCACTCAACTGAGAATTCCTATTAGCAGACTGAATGAGAAACACATTCTGGCTGCCTTTCGGGAAACCTTCAGACGTCATTCACCGCTCACACACTTGACATCGGGTCTGTGACCGCGTGCGCCGGAATCCTTATTTAACTCCGAATCTGTCTTTAAGAAATGTTCGAATCAGTCGCTTAGCATGAAATCTTGAAGGAACCTATTTATTATTTTTAATAAGACGGTGTAGGATTGAATTGATGCAATTCATCCTTTTTCAGTTTTCAGTTCAGATGCAAAAACAAAAAGGGGGAAAAGGAAAAGGCTGCATGTTTAGTTGCATTCGCCATCAGCAAATTTCGTTATGTGGGGGGAAAATGTCAGGAGCAGAAATTTGTGGCGGAATTTAAGTACCATGAACTTATAGTCACCCTTTCAGGCTGAACCGGGAACAGGAGGAACGAGAGCGCGATTTTCTTTCACATATCCACAGAAGCATTTCTACAAGCCAAAGAGGAGCAACGATACACAAACATGGACTACTACACACAAATCAAGTCTGTATACAATTAATCCACAAGCATGCACACGCATCTACAGTACATGCACACACACACACACACACACACACACACACACTGTAATGTATTCCATGTCCAAACAGCATGCGTTTACATTATTGTGTTTAACATTTTACAATTTGTCACGGTTTACATTTGCAGTAAACAATTCATCCCTTAGACCCAACACACACACACACACACACAAACACACATCATCATCCTAAGCCAATTTTCTGCGCATTTTCATTTTGTATTTATATTTGAACCTTATGTCTAACACATACATTAGAGGTGAAGTTCAGGTTGGATCGTAAATTCCTTTCCTTATATAACTCTCATCAACTTTTGAACTTAACAATGTGCTCGGAGAAAACACTCGGGAAAATGTAGCATTTGCATTTTTTCTTTTTTTCCCCCCTGGAATAAACAGGACATTATCATTTCATGCTTGTTAGATCTGATAATCTGATGACCTGTCCTAATGGCATTTACTGATTGGGTTTGTGCCATTCGCTTAACATTTACCGCTATTCATATATTCAAGACATTTTAACAGCAAGCGCGATTTATTATCGTCAGATCCACTTTCGGGTTTGGGTGTAAGATGCACGCTGTGGTCATCTCAGGCTGATACTTTACTGGCCTCGTAAGCGGAGGATAATAGCGGTTTAAGAGCTAGTGTAATTTGTCACCTTTTGTTTGTTCTCCTGGTAGTAAAGCACTTCAGCAAGGACAAGCAGAAATCTGGAGGAAACGCCTGGAGGGCGGCCAAGGCTAGGAACACTATCAAGCAGAGTTATAAAAAAATAAAAAAAAACCTTAGCAGGCCTTCTATTGTCAATAATTTTAAAGCTGCCAGGAGAGCGATTGAGCACCATGTGTTATAGCATATTCACCCGCATGGGCTCCTGATCACATAAAAACAAGAACATCACTATAAATACTGATGCTGCTCTTGTTCAAGCCCCTCCCTTACATACACAACTGCCACCAGCCTTCATATATTTATCCAGGCATTGATTATCTGTTACTGTAGCAGATGGGCCAAGGGAAGACCAGAATCAATAGGAATGTTTAGTTGAAGAAAGGCATTTATGAGCTGCGCTGCAATAGTTTACTATCGCCGCCATAGACGCCTAAAGCCGGGGTCATGGCAAATTAACAGCCGCGCCGCAGGACAGTTCAGCGTCGTGACACATATATAGCCTAGCTGACTCATATCAGGTGTCTTTTGTCACCTCTAGGCGTTTCTCATTTAGGAAAATCTCCTTTCATTCCTTTTCAGTCTATCGCACGTTCCGTCTGGGGTCACTTATGAGCCTCAGAAGAGGCAGAGGAATCCGAAATGACCAATAATAATAAACCCGCTGCAAGTACAAGCTTGCAAATGAAATCCCGTGGCCCCTCTCTACTTCTTCTTTTTTTTTTTTGTGGGAGGCATTATTCAGTCCAAATGAAGCAGGCAGACTAACACGTGGGAGAAAAATTGAAGCATTCTCCGAGCACTCTCGCTGAATAAATTACGTCTGACAGAACAAAGCTTCTCTCTTTTAATTCCGATAAGGAAAAACTCCGCTTGTATTAAATACGGTTTAACATTTCAGAGCGGTCCTGCCCTGTCTGCTGCGATTGTTAATTTCTCATTATGGAAGTGTTGAACAAAGTCGCCGTGCTTTTGGTTCACTTCATTAATGGATGCAAGTAAAGCACCGATTCAATATTGTCTTCACCTTGAAGTGACGGTTCACCGAGCGCAACCTTACGTGTGATTTACATGATATTTTCGAAAGGTCACAAATTCGGTCTGGATGCTCCGCACAAGGTGTTATTATCATCCGAGTCAGATGGTCATGAGATACAGCGGGATAATAATAGATAAATTAACTTGCTTGTCTCGGGTTGATTTACATAAAACCTGAGAAGTAGAAAAAAAGAAAAAATAAGAGAGCACTGCAATTTACTCCAGAAAACTTGAAATCTGGAATGTCATCAAGAGGAAGATGGAGGGTCACAAACCATCAAGAAAAGCTGAACCGTTGTGGTATAATGTTACCCAACAGCAATGTGAAAAACCGGTGGAGAGCATACCAAAAGGCATGAAAGCTGTAATTGTAAATCGGGATTATATACTGATTTCTTAATGTTATCAGTTACCTCCCCCCCAGCCCTCGCTCTGCCCCGCCCCCACATATCATTATCCATTACACATCATTATTACAATAATTGTGAATTGCTGCAGCACATACAATTTTTTATTTTTTTTGGTTTGTGCCTGCTCTCCACTTATATCCTATCTCACATAGACATTATGGTCAGGTCACTGCACGGTTGCACTTGATTACATGCCTGCTAAGATAATGCTCTAATGATATCTCCCTGTTATTTACAACAATGACAATAAAGTTGATTGACGTAGTGTTGCGTTCCTCTCTTTTGCTGTACATCACAATCTCTGCACAAAAACAATGGAATTCCACACTTCATAGTGTGCTGTGATCTTAGCTTGGTCATGAACAGTTAAGCAGTCGGACGTCTTTGTTTACGTTGCATGCGCTGCCTGTCGCGGCCGTGAAGGAAATATGAAATCTTATTTACTATCATCTATTTTGAGACATTTTTCATCATGACTCCAATTTATATAGCCATTAAACATTGCCTAATTAATTTTCACCCACCCTGTATATATACTATACAGGAATATATTTTGTAAAATATTTTTTTTCCTGCAATTAAAAAAACGGCTTGCTGTATTCAATTGCGCTTGCATATATAAAGTGCAAAAAAATAAAAACCTCAATAACTGCCAATACTATAACATGATATAATACAATACAATAAAATACAATATGATATAATTAATGGAAGCCAATGGAAAAGAAAAAATTGCAGAAAATATTAACCTTTTGCCCTATTAGCATTTTTGTTTAATCTATGTCTTTCAATCATTTAAATAGACTTGTCAATTTTTATTTCCATCCCAGCCACATGAACTCTAAACCATGTTATTATAATGGATGCAGGATCAAACTACAACACACAAGACAACACAATATCCCTGTGCAGACAATGCAAGAGGTTCACTACATATTTAAAATTTGTTTACAAAAATGAGTTTAAAAATATCCCAAAAAATATTATAATGCATTGTTATTTTAGTCAATTTGTTCGGATACATTAATTATTGATACACACTACGGTTTCTTGCAAAAATACCTTGCACACTCACTTTATGTACATCTATGTCACATACTGAGGCATACATTATATATATATATATATATATATATATATATATATATATATATATATATATATATATATATATATATATATATATATATATACTTTATATACGTATATATAAAAGTCAATATTAAGTCAAAATAAAGAGTTTATGTAGAGGTTAAGTTGTAATCAGTTAGGAAGTCATAACAACAGTTATGTTAAGTTGTAACAGTTATGTTAACAGTTAAGTTGTAATTACAGGTTATATTACTTTGCAATAACAAGAGATTGAGTTGTAATAAAGTGTTAGTACGTTGCAGTACTGTAATAAGTTAGTAAGTCAAAATAACAAAATATCAAGTCACAATAATGAGGTTAACAAGTTGTGGTGATGAATTAACAAGTTCAAAAACTAGTAGTAATTTAAAATAATGAGTTTGTACAGAAAGTCTTAATTACAAATAAGCAAGAAACAATAAGGAAGTTGGAAGTTATTATTATTTACTCAGCAATCAATTGGTGAGTTGTAATAACAAGAGAGTTAGTTAATAATGAGTTAATAAGTCACAACAAAGATGTAAATAAATAGGTAAAATCGCAAGTCACAATAATAACGTGTTACTAAGTCTAATTTGAGTTTCTAATCACACATAAGTCTCAATAATGAGACAGCTAGTCATAATAACTAGTCAAAGTAAATTGTCCAAATTAGTTAGTAAGTAGTAATAATAAGTTAGTAAGTCATAAAAATAATTTACAGTGTCTTAATGCCACCTTACCAAGACAAAATAATGAGATACTGTTGATGAAATAATAGGAAATAATGAAATGCTAGGTCAAAATAACATGTCGCTTCAAAATCAAGATTTGCCTCTTGCATTTCATGGCTTCTGTACCAGTCAAGCAACTAGCGACACATGAAAGATGATGCAAGATATGTGTCCGAGATGTCAACGTTCGACCCTGATCAAATTCCAATTGTGTGAGATTTGAATGCTGAAATTCAGGTGGTTTCTCTAATAATTAGATTAAACTGGTTCTGGATTATAGAAACCAATATACTGTTTCTATAATGTCTATAATGTCCCTTACGTTTTAATTATGACCGTGGGACAGCTAAACAGTTTCATGAGAAAAACCTGAAGCATCTCTTACACATTAAAGGTGAAAGGCCAGAGTATTAAAAGCTCCCAGAAATGGAAGTGAAGTAGGGCACAGTGTAATGTTTGCTTTCTTTCTTGAGCATATGAACATACTATCAGTGGCATTTGGTACTAAATACAGGCCACCACAACTGACCCCAATATGTAGTAAGTTATAGTAGTAAATATAATACATAAATACAATAAACATAGATGACCTATAATATGGAAATATGCCATCATTTTCATGTTCATACTGTAGGAATGTAGCCCAACTTACCATAAGAAGTAATGACCTTCTCATGAAACCCTCATGCTTAACAATGGTAAACATTACATGGAAATCTTTGCTGTTATAGTTCAACCCCAAGCATCGTGTGACACCGGGCAAAAACAATGGAAATATTTACGCAGCAAGCCAAGTCTTCAAGATCATAACGATCTGTTTTCATTACAGTGAAGAGTTGTTTTAACTGCCATAGACATCCAGTGAGAGAATTACACAGGATACTATAATTTAATAATAGAACCTTATTATGTGTTGTATACTGTATATGCTGGATGTGTTAGATGAAAGTCAACCTCTTTTTTTGCATGATGAATCGAATATTATATAAAAATTCTGCTTAAAATATATGAATGTGTAGATTTTATTTCTTATGGAATAAAAATGGAATGAATAATCAAACACAGGTGAAACGCCCCCCACCCCACCCCACACATAGGGTTGTTCCGATTCCGATACTGGTATCGGGAATGCTACCGATACCACAAAAAAATCTGGCATCGGAATCGGCGAGTATTTGAGTAATTGATATCGCTCCTCGCTCACTAGTTAGGCGGCCTCCCCCCCTTTAGGTATGTGAAGGAGCAGGGCTGCAGAATCAGGCAACGGCCCATGAGCTATCGCCGCTAATGATCCCGGCGCTATAAAACACAGCGGGGAGTGTAGCTCGGGGTCTGACTGTTGGGAAGCTGGACTTTGCGAGGCGGTGGATTTTATGAGAGACAGTGGCACAAGAGCGGGGCGATGTGATGCGCCCCAGAGACTTAAAAAAGGGGGGGCACCTTTGATCTCCGCGAGAGCTGTTCATGAATGAGCTGCGCGAGCTCCCACGGCACCTTTACTTCCGCGTAGAGCCCTGCCTTCGCATCCCTGCCGCCGAAGTGGAAAAGGCCGCAGAGAGCCTTTAACCCTTTCCTTCCCCATTTTTCTAAATAAATTACCCTTTTTCCTGTAAGACCTCGCCTCGTGTCCGTGATTCATGGTGTCGCCCGTGCACTTAGGGTCGAACCCGTTACACAGGGCTAGTAGTATTTTACTCAAAAAAAGAAATTATATATATATATATATATATATATATATATATATATATATATATATATATATATATATATACACACACATACACACACACTGTACAGATACACACCCAGGTATCGGATCAGTACTCGGTATCGGCCGATACCCTGAGCCCAAGTATCGTAATCGGTATCTCAACCCACACACACACCCATCTTTGCCCTACATGAGGTGAAATGCAAAAAAACACAAAAGTACTGTAAATAAATAAATAAACATCACATTCCAATTTGTTAAAAAAAAAAACATGTGATCCTGTGAAGACACAAACCTGTGATGTTATAGTAGTTCTGACAGTTCATTCATTCATTCATCTTCTATACCGCTTAATCCTGTGTTCAGGGTCGCGGGGGACCTGGAGCCTATCCCAGGAGACTTCGGGCACTAGGCGGGGTACACCCTGGACAGGGTGCCAATCCATCGCAGGGCACACACACATACACACACTCACACACCCAATCACACACTACAGGCAATTAGTTGTCAAGGACAATTGTTAGGAAGCCACAATTACGCAGAAATACTGAAGATACGGTTAGTGTACAAAAGTCTTGAGCCACATCTTATTTCTTCAATAAAATAGTTTAAAGTAAATTAATTGGGACAAATGTTTTACTGCAACAGGCTGCAAAGTGCCTAAAGATGCAATTTAAAAATCAGATGTTTATGCAACCTCGGCAGCGACCTCATTTCTCCTCTCATCTGTAACAACCACTCAGCATCACTAGTATACTAATCATCAGCCTCATCATCTGTCATCATCTGCACCTGTTTCTCACTGATTATGCCTTAAGTTAACATGTTTTGTTTAATGCTTGAATGTTCCATTCGATGTTTCATAGGTCACTGTGTGGCTTAAAAAAAACATTCATTCCTCTGAAACTTGTCAGGTTCAGGGACTGGACTAAACAGGAGAGGAAGCCTGGAGATCTATCCCTCAAGACTACATAAACAAATATGTGAAAATCTGTCTTTTTGGAAGCAAAATATGAAAAAAAGAGCGGTAGTTCAAGACATTTGCCCATTATGGTACTGTATATGACAGTCTTTTGGACAGGATGTACAGGGCACTTTCAGCAGCAAGCCACTTTTTTCTTTCAGCATGTGCCATCAAACTATAAGGAAAACGCATAGTGAGTACCATCTGCTGTTTGAATGCTGCTTAAGAATAGGTGGCTCTTCCATTTTTACTGACTAAAGAGAATACAGTCATGTCTTCTTGTCTTGTGTGAGCTCAAAGGGCCAAGGCTCATGAATTCACACCTCAAAGTTCACTTTAAAACAACAAAAACTGCATCGGGGGTGAATACTTTTGCCCATTTCTTTTCCCCTTCAGTAAAATGACTATTGCTGGGTGACCTCACATATTGACCTTTGCTTTTATGGAGAAAGCAGAAACGTTTCATTTTCAGGTGTCTCCAGATATCATCATCATCACAATGGGTCAAGAATCATAAATGCCTAGGCTGGGACATAAACGGTGGCACTTCTGTAGTAAAAGAAAGAAAAAAATGCCTCTAAGGCTAAAAGATTTAACCAGTTGCTATTAAAAATGACTGATATTGTAATGGTTGTTGTCAAAACATGCCATTCCTTCCATGGGGGTTGAAAGTGCAGAAAAGAGAAGAGCTCTTTCTCCTTAAGTACATCATAGCTCCAGTACCAACTTTCCATGTAAACAGATGTCATTACTGTTATGTTTATTGATTGATTGTTGAAGTGTCTCTTTTAGACTAAAGGGTCTCAAACTTAGTAAAGTAAAATTGGAGGTAAGCTGTTTGAATTGAATTGGTTTCAGTTGATTTGGTTTATTTTCAGCTGATTTAACCTGAGATAAGTAAACTGTAGTTAAGCTGCTTTGCTTTGATTTGTGGGCTGGTCCTCATAGGGTTTGGGTTCAATTAATCTGTTTAAGGTTGATTGAGTTTATTAGAGTTTAGTTGAACTGAATTGTCTCATATTGGGTTAGGCTTGTTTGAGCTGAACTGGCTTCAGTTGAGCAGTCTTAAATTGAGTTGCTTTGGAAGATAGTTTGAGTTTGAGTTGAACTGGTTTGTGGAGAGGTAAACCTAACTCAACTCAAACCAGCTGAGTTGAACTGTTGGTTCTGATTAAAGTCACCTGGTTTCATTTGAACTGGACTGAGTTGAGCAGACTTGGATTGATTTGACTTGCTTTGAGTTTGCTGAAAGAATTGGTTTGAGCTTCTTGAAGGTAAGTTGGCTTAGTTTGAGCTCACTTTTTTTGAGCTGGTTTGAGTTGGTTTGTCATGAGGAAAACTGGTTTAGTTTAAACTGATTTGTGTTGAGCTGGATTAAGTAAAATAGATTTTAATTGGTTTAAGTTGAACTGGCTCGAGCTGAGTTGGTTTAAACATACTGTAGTTATGTTGAACTGGTTTGAGTTGATCTTGATTATTTTGAGCTGGCTTCATGTACAGTAAGCTGGTTTGAGTTGAACTGATTTCAAGTGAAGTGGCATGGCAATGTATTGAACCAATTTGACCTGAATTTACTCGAATTATGATAATTTAATGCACTTCATAATTCAAATGTACTTCATATCACAACTGATCTGAAGATATATAATAAAATAGGTACATAACTTCAGATCCACCACAGTTAAGCTAAACACTTTACATTTTGTGTGTGTGTGTGCTTGCAGTCCATGCTGGTGTTTACTGCTTGGCATCCGTTCAATTGGAGCCTTGGGCAGTTTTGGGAAAGTTTGTGATTAAGCTAAAAGTTAGACCTCCCTTGGGCTCAATCACATTGTCTGGCCATCTTCTCACAGCCTATTTAATCAGACAGCACTCTGACAAAGGTCACTCAGTATGCATTCTTAAAGCACACAGTCCAAATGTTAGCCCTTGTTTGCTATTGGTGAAGGGCTCGTCTTAAAACATCTGCCTTTGCATTTTTTCCTTTCTCCCGCACGCTTGGCCATTAACCTTTGCAAAAATTGAGTTTGGGTTTGATGAACGGAACAGCGTAATGCGCTCGCTGGCCTTCGAAAGTGGATTAGGCGGTAAGGCCCTTTATCAACGTGGATGGGAACCATAGATAGTGTGTAAACTAGGCAGACAGAATGGGGTAAACAGCATATGGGTCAGGAATAGACAGTTCCTTTGCTCGTTATTTACCTCTCCGCTTCACCGTGCTGCATCCTGCTGCGTAGTATTGACCACATTTATTACAGCAAGGAGGAGCTGCGGCTGCAGAATCCCTCTCATTATCTATCTGTGTTCCTCTGTTCGGCAGTAGGATGAGTTGTATTGATCATTGAGATAACTACCAAGTAAAAACCTCTTCTCCGCTGAACAAAAGAGCGACCTATTTTCAAAATTAAGTGCTTCTAAATCTCAAACTAATGGACTTCAGGAGCTCATTTCCCTCATTTCCCCAATAATCAGGATGATTTTTAAACCAAAAAGGTCTGTTGTTAATAGACGGCATGAATTGTGTAATATATGTACAGTATAGCAGAGTATACAGTACAAAACTTCCACTCAGTCCATGCATGCATGTATATGAATTTACTTATAATCAAGTCACATAACTCAAATAAAATGAGATGTGTTAGCGCATTTTTGAATAATTCAGTGTTGAAACTGATTAAATTAAAAGATAAAGAGTTTAATGTAAGAGTTATAGATCTCAAAGGCACCCTAATCATGGAATTGGCCATAAGTGGCCATAAGTAGCAGCTGGGAAATGTGCAGAAGATGAGCCTCAGATTGTAGCAAAGCAGATTGTAGCGGAGCTTTAATTAAACTTAAATAAACTTCAGTGTTCAGAGTGTTGAACATTCCTATTGGAATTCGCCATATATTCACTAAAAGACTCAACATCACTATTGTGACTGCCATGTGATGTGATTCTCACTCACCTCATACATACAGAACATATCCTCTCTTTGGGATTGTATGGTTCGATCTGCATTCTGAGTGGTTTTGAGAAATTGCACTTCAAAGTTTTTGCACCCCATAGAACAAAACTGTACCATGCCTTTATACTTTTAAAATAAAAAGTCAAAAAAAAAAAAATGCATATCCCCTCCAAAAAAACTCACATTATGTTAATACAGTGTCACAGAATAATAAAATGGGAATAACTCAATTTTGACCAAAAAAAAAAAAAAAAAAGGCAAATAGAACCTTATAATTCTAAAGGGATGAAATGCGCTCCTATGGAGAACACTACCACACACACACACATACACACACACACACACACACACACACCACACTCACACATATACACACGTATTCTTCCATAGTCTTATAATGCAATTACCTCTCAAATAGCACTGGGGCAGTAAACCATAAATATTCATGCAAATCACACAGCTCATCTCAGATATGTTTGAGTGCAGTCAGGACAGCACTCTGCTCCTTTTTAAAGCAAGATGCTGGCAGCACATCATTAAAAACGTCACGAATGGCCGACTCGCCCTCTCTTCTCCCGCCTGACAGCAAGAGACCGTGCATATGGGCCACGCACATGCACAGGCTGATCGACTTAAAAAAAAAAAAAAAAAAAAGGGATAAAAAAGAGGCCAGGTTCTGTTGTTGAGAAGACCATCATTATGTTTCAGAGCTGGATCACGGTAATGGTCCCGAGAGCGAGAGAGACAGAGAGACAGAACGAGGGATAAGGAGAGGGAGAGATGAAAGCAGAAAGCATGTCTCAGGGTCAGCTTTCAAAGAGCACCTCTTCAAATGTTATCACAGACAATTCACTATCATAATGTGACCTTTAATCAATAAAGGAAAAGAAAAACAAATTTCATAAAATTATTCCATGCACCATAATAAGCCTTGATAAAGGAGTCGCTCTGGGAAAATAATCTCATTCTGTATAGGTGATTCTGAAGAACAAAAACGGTGCAAAGTCATTATTTTGACTTAATAATATATTCTTCTCAGTTAATAACTCGTTAGATGAAGACAAGGGTTTGGAAATTTTTACTTTGTACTTTGTCTTATTTTGTTAAGTTTGAGATATATTAATGTTATCATTTTTCTTAGCAACGCATCCTTAAGGTCATTATCATTATTTTAAGTTACCTACTACATTAGTGAGAAAAAAAAAGCATGACAGACTGTGCAGTTATTGCAAAACAATCCACCCTGAAGTTTATTATTTTTTGTATAACTGAGTGATTCTGCAACAGTATATCACTACCATTTACCAAACTTTACAATAATTACTCTAATTGAATAACAAATGACACATTACACCTTTAAACTATTTATATTTATAGTTAATATTATAAACCAGGCGGAACAGTGGTGTAGTGGTTAGCACTGTCGCCTTGCACCTCCAGGGTCTGGGTTCGATTCCCCGGCCAGGCTCGATTCCCGTCTCTGTGTGCATGGAGTTTGCATGTTCTCCCCGTGCTTGGTGAGTTTCCTCCGGGTACTCCGGTTTCCTCCCACAGTCCAAAGATATGCAGGTTAGGCTAATTGGCGTTCCTAAATTGCCCGTAGTGTGTGATTGGGTGTGTGAGTGTGTGTATGTGTGTGTGCCCTGCGATGGATTGGCACCCTGTCCAGGGTGTACCCCGCCTAGTGCCCGAAGTCTCCTGGGATAGGCTCCAGGTCCCCCGCGACCCTGAACACAGGATTAAGCGGTATAGAAGATGAATGAATGAATGAATGAATTATAAACCGTCCATAAGACATGTTCATGATATCAATTATGATATAAAAATCTGCTCCCTCTATTGGGTTTTCTCACTTGAAGTCATTGATAGATTTACAAAGCGCTGACACTTAAGACTCCTTTAATTAATCTCAAATAAACAGCAAGTAAACTCATTAGTTTAAAGTCATCAGTATGATTATCGTATGAAACAACATGTTTTTTCATCTGTTTAATATTTTACGTGTAGTTTCCACTGTAAACGCTCTTGTGCATGAGTTGTTACTATAAAAACAATACATTTTACAATGAAAATATCAATATGAACATTTCATTTTATGTACAAACTGCTGCCCAAATTTTTTAATCTTTTTTTTTTTTTTTACACATGGTGCTATGTGAAAGACGTAGACATTCTAATTCTTTGTCACAAATTTTGTTCTAGATGTTTATTTTATGACTTTTTTAATTCAATACAGCATCATTTTAGATTCTCAAACATTGATTGTTTAATAACAACAAATAACATTACAGAAAGTATATAATGTACTAGCTGCAGTACTCATCGTTATCAGGAATCTGTAATCATGCTTTATTTTTATCTAACAATTTTAAGATTAATCATAAATTTGTTATTTCTAAATTCAAATTATCTTTTTCAAATATTATCAATTGCAATCAAGTGCTGAATTTTAGCTTATTTTTCAGTTATTATTATTATTATTATTATTATTATTATTATTTCAATTTAACAGATAACAAATAAAATATATACAGTAGTTTATGTAATACTTATAAGTATATATAGTTAATTGGTGTTCAAGTCAAACCAGGACTTGATAAAATGTCTAGTGAATGAAGGCTTACAGAAGACTTCAAACACAGTATGATGAATGGTGCAAATGTTTTAAAGAAGGCTGTGTGTCAGTAAATGACTGTGGCAGCTGAGTTGGCTGATCGGATTGGGATCTGGGGAGTTTGGAGGCCTTGGGCTCTTTACCTCCTGGGCCTAGTGCGTGATGAGCTGTTCTGCAGTTGGGTGTTCTGGTCCTTTCTCTCACCACCAGCATTGACTTTTTTTTACAATTTGTGCTGCATTGGTTTTTTTTTGTTGGATCAGACAGGACAGGTTTCCCTTTGGTCCCCGTGGGCATGTTTAAGCCTTGAGTGTCCATAATCCTGTCATCAGTTTACCGGTGTATAGTTGCTGATCAATGATGTTCGCTTCGCCTGTCACAAACGCCTGATTCCTAAAAATGATGATAAACAGAAGTTAATATTCTATGTTTCAACTTAATGAAGTACTATTTTTATATCTCATTTTCTGACTAAATATAAATGTTTAATTTTAAGAGTTAATATATTATTAAATTCCTAAATAAATGTTTTTATCTTATTTTTTTTTTATGCACAGTGCTATGTGAAAGACGTAGACATTCTAATTCTTTGTCACAAATTTTGCTCTAGATCATGACATGAAATGTCACTTATTCCACTTCAGCGCTGTTATTTCAGCAGGAAAAATATAAACTAATCCCAGTAACAAATATTCAGTTTGGATTTTCTAATTAATATCTGTTGGTGCAGGTGTTTGTTTACATTGAGTAAGTAGCTTATTAGTAGCTTAGTAAACTAATTTATTTTAAAGTATATTACTAAATACAGCACTGTTCATAACATCGCTTTTCCTCAACATTTAGATTTCACTTATATTGCAGGTTAAACTTCAGGCAGATATCTACGTACTGGAAAAATTTCAATAAATTCTGTCTAGCCAGTTTTGCATGATGCTGTGACATAATCTGTACAGACATACAAACAAAACCACTTTTTTATTTATATAGATGTCACTATGCAGCATAATGTTTGTACATTATTATGTTAATGCTATTTCAATTAAATTTGTCTAAAAAAAACCTATCAGGAGGTTTTATATTAAATATAAACTTTAATTCCATATGGAATTATATAATTTATTCCATATGGATGCTAGATGCTGGCGGCGCGGTGGTGTAGTGGTTAGCACTGTCGCCTTGCACCTCCAGGGTCTGTGTTCGATTCCCCGGCCAGGCTCGATTCCCGTCTCTCTGTGTGCATGGAGTTTGCATGTTCTCCCCGTGCTTGGTGGGTTTCCTCCGGGTACTCCGGTTTCCTCCCACAGTCCAAAGATATGCAGGTTAGGCTAATTGGCATTCCTAAATTGCCCGTAGTGTGTGATTGGGTGTGTGAGTGTGTGTATGTGTGTGTGCCCTGCGATGGATTGGCACCCTGTCCAGGGTGTACCCCGCCTAGTGCCCGAAGTCTCCTGGGATAGGCTCCAGGTCCCCCGCGACCCTGAACACAGGATTAAGCGGTATAGAAAATTAATGAATGAATGGATGCTAGATGTTGCTCTACTGAAATTTAAATATAAATGTAATTCATGTATAGCAGACAATATGTCCCTGACCTTAACATGATTTCATATAATTTATGTTACATAAAAAGACAAAAAGGTAAAAAATAAAAATGAAATCAAAGATAACGATAAGTGGATTTAAAACTATTCAGTGCTTACATTTTTAAAATGCTTTTAAAGAATTTTAAGGTATATCCTGCCTAGGTTATATGTAGGTTTTCCTTTTCTTTTACGCACATGTTGTTTTCCTGACGTCATATGAGCACATATCATGTTACCTATCAATGCTTGTCCAGCTTTTATGTGTGTTAGATAACATTCCTGTCTAGAACTTCTGCTTTAACTCAGTTGGTTTGGAATGTACTATAGGGACAGTCCATGATAAGTGTCTGCACACACACACATGCACACATACACACATACAGTATACACACACACTATCTTGGCCCTGGTGCCACTCTACCCTCCCTCTGGTCCTGCACTGCATTCACCTCAAGATTTACCCCAGCTTAACTACACTGTCATCTATTATGCACGGCTTCTGAAAAATGAACCATTTGGAGCCGTTTGTCTCAGGAGGACACGTGCACTGCTTTCTCTGTGTGTATATATAGTAAAATGTGTTGGGTTCAAGGGAATCATCTGTCTCTTTCCTCAGCGCTGATGAAGCATCCTAGTGTTTTCATTATTCGAGGGAGTTTATAGTGCTTTGTTCTCAACTGAGTGGGTCTAAACCACTTTAAAACACATTAGCTTCCGTCATATTCAGTGTAGCTAGTAATCACATCATACTGTCCGAAGCTACAGTAGCTTACCATGTGATTTTCTGCTTCATCTGCACACCTAACACACTCCAACACATGTTTTCGCTTATACTGTAGACTCCATGCTGGTTGCTGGTTCCTGTCATGTTGTCCAAACTTAAAACTGAGAAGGCTCCTCATTAGCCATTACATGTGTTTCCTTCCAAAGAATTAGTTGAGTTGAGGTGTCATGTAACCAATATACATCAGCGCTAAAGGATGGATTGCTAAAGCTTTAAGGGCTAATAATTTACAGGTTAATTAACACATTTCCAAACATTGTACATTTCCACATATCGCAGCAGACATTTTTTAAATAACATAATATTATGTTTTGCAATCAGGAAAGCATGAACATTACTATGCATTCATTATCTACAGGATCTCTCTAGGGAACTTACGACATTAGGCTGGGTACACCCTGGATGAGGTGCCAACTCATCCCAGGACATGAAGCACTTTGGAAATGTCAGTCAGTCTCCAGTGCATGAAACCAGAAACCCAAGCCAAGCAGTGAGAGAACTCCATGCAAACTATATATAGTATTTTTAAAAAAAACATGTAGCGTTTTTTTCCTAACCATGTACACATCCTCAGATATCAACAGGTACCAATAAACAGTTGCCACAACTATATGTAGTATATATGGACACCAGTTGCACCAATGTCCATATACAGTGTAAAACAAATGCGCTACAACACAAAGCAAACGAAGTAGCACCATTTTGGCTCCGGAGTGGCCGCTGCGTGCTACTGCCGTGCCACCATCTTGGATCCATCATATAGATGTTCCATCATCCCTCCACCACCATGCTTGACTAAAGATTTATTCTCTACTGTTAAACTGATTCTTTTTGCTTGTTTTTTTTCCTGTGTAATTTTGCATGTAGAATGTGTGGGACATTTCTGGGTTAAAACTTGAGCAATCTTTGTTTTCTTATTGTATTTCAATTAATCTATCTTTTTTCCCCCAAAGAAAGTTCCAAAGAAACAATAATGATACAGCCGGAGGCGTGAGAAAGGGTTGGTCTCATCCTACAACCATTATGTAATTTCACACTCAAGAGGTTCCACCGAACGCTTGACCAGTGTTTGAAATGTATTTGCCCTATCATTATTTTGCTAAACTGTCTTGATTAAAAAAATAATAATCTAAGTATTCATATTTTTTTGAGTATTGGTACAAAAATTGGTGTACATTTCTAGAAGCATACGACCTGTAAAATTGTTGCTTAAATTAATCTTTATTAAAAAAATTAATCTGTAGTGTCCGTAACTATGCCAAGTTCATGTTACAATATCTTAACAATTTTGTATTTTAGAATAATGCACATTTTTAGGTTTATGTCTTTTCATGTGAAATCTAAATTGGCCAAGTTTCATGTGAATGACAATTAAGATCATTGAAAGATATAAATTCCAATAAATTACGGACACTACATAAAAAGGCCATGAAATTGTACTTAGCAAATGTCTTTCTATTTATCTGATGAAAATATAAATGTATATATGAATATTTACAAGAATAAAGCCTTGGTTACTTGTTACGATATTAAAGCTATTTCCTTTTGTTTATAATTCTATATGCCAGCAAATTGTACTCTATGTAAAAATGTCATTCATCTTTACATATTTTTGTTTCTCAACCTATAAAGCAACAAAGTAACAAACAGTTGTTTTTGTATTTACACCCGTTGTCATGGTTACATTGCAACATGGTTAAAGCACTTATATAGAATTCTGGTTGTTCTTTATTTCTAAGTTGTAGTACCACTTTTATATACGGGATCACTGAAGGTTTTTCCTAAAGACCAAGCCAGAGACCACTTAATTTTTTTTTAAACAGTGTATCACTTCCCATATTCCCATAATAATAATTGTTACCATTGTACTGTATGTTAGTCTCTATGATTACATGTTACAAGATCATTGTTTTGTTCTTGTTACATTTATTTTCAACATTTCCTTCATCATATCCAAGAGATTATGTCTTTTTACATAACATTGTGTTCAGACACAATGTTGAACCGGACTGTACAGACGATGTGGCAATAACTCCCATCCAAATTCCTGTAATCTGCAAGTTGTGTTGGTGTATGATCGTGTGTACAGTTCCCACAGACAGATGTGTGTCTAATGCATGTCTAATCCATCGATTTTTCAGATGTTGCACTCGCTGATTGTTCAACAACTGTAGTTTGCTCTGAGCCATCTTGGCCGGGATGGTCATTCACAGACGTACAGCCTCCTTTAAAACTGTTGCACCATTCAAATGTCAAATTGAAATGTCAACCAATTTTTTGTGTTCGTTCTTAAGAAATTGCATCACAAGTCCTGTTTTGCCTTGAATACCACTTAAATACAAGTGCCATCATTGTGCAAAAGAACATCAGTCTACTTACAAGCCTAGAGTTGTTTTCCTTGACTATTGTATAAACTCTCTTAACAGGTTTTTACGAAGTACCAAAGACATGCTATGACTATGATGGACTATGACTCATTCTATCAACCATAATAGATATGATTGTGATTACCGCTTATGAGTAGTGATTAACATGGCACTCCGTTTACTGGATGTGAATTATAATAACAGCTCATGACAGCGTATGGCAAAGTTTATGATTCATGAAACATGCCAGTTATGTGACACAGTGTTTAAAAAAAACATTAAGAGATGTTTTGGGGGCGAAAAATGCACAAACAACACTTTGCATTATTATGCATTTCTAACAGTCAGGATTTATAATTAAAACAAACAAATAAGCCACATCCTGCCAGCCAGAGCGCACAAACAGCACCAGATTATAGAATGCCATATTAATCCTTATTTAAACTGTGATATTTCTAAATGGTGGCACGGTGGTGTAGTGGTTAGCACTGTCGCCTTGCACCTCCAGGGTCCGGGTTCGATTCCCGGCCAGGCTCGATTCCCATCTCTGTGTGCATGGAGTTTGCATGTTCTCCCCGTGCTTGGTGGGTTTCCTCCGGGTACTCCGGTTTCCTCCCACAGTCCAAAGACATGCAGATTAGGTTAATTGACGTTCCCAAATTTACCATAGCGTGTGAATGAGTGTGTGTGCGTGTGCTCTGCGATGGATTGGAACGCTGTGCAGGGTGTACCCTGCCTTGTGCCCAGAGTCTCCTGGGATAGGCTCCAGGTCCCCGCAACCCTAATACAGGATAAAGCGGTATAGAAGATGAATGAATATTTATAAATGCATTGTCCATTTCATATCTGAGAATGTATTTAAAAAATGTGTTTCTATCACTCTTTTCCCTTTTCTGCCTTATTCGAGTCCCCTTTATTTAATTCCATTCTCATCTTCACAGAATCCTAATTTGCATGAAGACCAGTGGATGGAAACCTCACGACCGTGGAGCTCTTAAGCCACATGTGGACTTTAAATTCTTACCCGAGCTGTCAGAATGAAGGCAGAGCGCTGAGAGGACGTGCTCAGTGAAGGGAAGCTCAGAAGGAAACTGATGTCCGCTGTGCAAAAGAACACATACATGGTGTAGGTGGAAGAAAAGAAGAACAAAAAGGGAAGGATAGTTTTCATTTTTCAGGCTAATGGGTGGAGTGCTAGCAGCTGTTAGCTGGTCTTTCTGTCATTTATTACAGGCCATGTTATCCCCAGCTGCCATCATACCGCCATAGAGTCATAAATCAACAAGCGGCAGGCGTTCTTCTCTGCACTTATGTCTGATTTAAGGAAAAGATATATAGCAACGTCCACTGAGTGTGTGGGTTGGGCTTGGCAAGAACGGACCAGAATCTTTGATAGGAGACAAAAAAACAGAATAAACAACTAATATATTATTGATCTTTTTGCAGAGAGGATTTTTTTTTTTTTCTTAACAAATTCTGATACTCAGACCAACGGCCTCGTGACACAGCACAGTAATATCTGCGATCCTTCACTTTGTCATTATTTCCATTATTTTTGTCACTAATTTGGTTACTCTTTTCCCCCCAAGGAATCCAGCATACCAAGCAAGGATAAGTGGGTGGAGCTTGACATAGTGCAGAACACTGATTGGTGCAAATGTAATTATCACAGTATCGCCATATGCCAGAATTGCATTCCATAGTTTACTGTGTGCTGTTCTCAATCATGGTCCATCTGAAACCAAGTTCATGCTAACGTGATTAGCACCTTCTTTACTATAGTGTACAGTTGTAGAAAATGACCCATTTTTAATGTCCATGTAACTCAAAAGAGCATGGTTTCTTTTTAATGTCTAATTTTTTCCTCATATAGTGTTTATATGTGTAATACTTCATGTAGTATTTTTTTGGCCATCTCTGGTTTGCTCATTAGGAATATATTTATAAGATTCAAGACAAAAAGACTGGTGATAAATCTTGACCAAATGTGTAAAACTGATTGACATTTACATAAGACTTCAAGCACAGTGCGCTGATGAGACTCACTACTACTAAGGCCATACTGTACTAAACCTTTCAATGCTGCAAAGGCCATATGTCCATGAGTGACGATCTTAACGGAGGTGACTCAGAGCCCACTGCAGACATTCACGTAAACATTCAGCCCTGATCCTTTAAAATTGACAGATAACCTGCCACCAACTTACAGTAGAAGAGAGATGCATCTGTCTGTGGATGTGGAAACTGTACACACGATCATTTACCAACAACACTAGCACACGTCCAAGCCATTTCCACTTGTTTGGGCCATTAAAAGAGACCGTGGGAGGCCAGAGTTTCAGACATGAAGCAATCAGTCCGATTATGGCTCCAGCCTACTAAGAAAACTTTCTACCTTGATGGTATCCAAGCACTAGTGAAACACTGAGAAAAGTGCATTAGTGTAGCAGGGGACTATAGAGAAATTAAGGGAGATTTTACTCTCTTAACTGTGTTCTGTTATTCTTCCCAATTAAAAGTCCTGGTTCAAAGTCCTTGAATGTCGCTTATACATTAAAATTTGTACCCACTAAACAAATACACAATACCGTTCAAAAGTTTAGGGTCACCTGCAAATTTCTTAGTTTTTGTTTAGTGATTTATTTTCTACATTCTACAACAATACTGGGGATTTCAAAACTATAAAATAACACATATGGAATTAGGTCATTACGTAACAACAACAAAAACACCAGTTAGTTGTTATTGTAAGACACAGAGGTCGGCCTTTCTGTAATAGTTCTTGCAAGAACAGTATTGTCAAGTGCATTTGCAAAATCCGTCCAGCACCATAATGAAACTGTCTCTCATGAAGGCCGTCCCAGGAGGACGAGACCAAAACCTACCTCTGCTGCAGACGAGAAGTTCATTTAGAGTTATCAGCCTGAAAAATGACCAATTAACAGCAGCTCAGATTAGAGGCGTTATGAAGTCTTTACAGAGCAGAAGTAGCAGAAACATCTCAATATCAACTGTTCAAAGGACATTCATGCAGTTTTTGGACGCCTTCAGCAAAACTTTACAATGTAGACAGAAATAAAAATCAGGAACCGTCATGGAGTTAGAAAGTGACCCCAAACTTTTGTCTGAACCAAAATTTAATTCATGGTCTTCTTAATAAAAGGGAGAATGCTTTAAGATCCTAGATAGAATTCTACTTGTTTCCACCATAATATAATTTATTTATATTACAGTATAATAATTTGATTATACAGTGTAATATTGGCTCCACCTTAACCGTGTAATCACACGTACATGCGCAACACTGAGCCACAATTTTAGCAACAATGGAAAGCACCAAAGTGGCAACACAAGAAATGATGTGAGCTGAGATTTTCTCATTGTTATGCATTAAGGTAATGAAAGATACATATGATTGGCTCAAACTATTTTTCTCAAGCCAATCATCTATTGTGTTGTACAAGATTTTCTTAATTTCCCCTTGCCTTCCTTTTCATCCTACTGTATGTTCCTGTTCCTGGGGGCACAGTTGTTTAGGGATTACAGTACTTCCAGGGTTAGGGGCTTGATTTTTGTCTCTGTTCATTGTTTGGAGTTTGCATGTCCTCCCTGTATTTTGGGCAAGGGTGGCTCACATACTAGTTAAGGCTTTGGGTTATTTATCAGAGGGAATGGGGTTTAAGCCCCAGCACTGCCCTACGTACCTGCACTACGACCCCAGCTTCCTAACAACATGGGATATGAGAAGAAAACAATGAAATGTGCTGTAATATATATTGCTAGATTAGGCTTCCTCTTATTATTATTTTCTCATCCTGTTCTATAACCGCTCATTAAATATCTATGGAGATATTTTGAATAGAATAAGGTTCGAAAGAAATTAGCAGGATGTTTGCTGTCTTCTGAATGTGCACAGGTGACTTACACTGCTAATTTGCTAATTGCTAATACAAAGCCTGGTACAGTAAGTCATGTGTACTGTAAATCAAAGCCATTTTTCACACTGAGTTGTGAGTAATGTTATTTGTGTTTAAGTACCTGGCAAAAGATACTGTACATAAATATACCATTCGTAGCAGGTGAGTGTTTAAAGTGTCTGCTTTAAATACATTTGAAATACTATTTTAGCCCTGTGGCCTCACACCTCTAGGGTTGAAGGTTCAATTCCCACCTTGGGTCTACAGTATGTGCATGTTCTCACCATATTTGATGGGTTTCCTCCAGGAACTCTGGTTTCCTTCCACAGTCCAAAGACATGCAGATTAGGCTAATTGGCATTCCCAAATTGTCTGTAGTATATCTGGGTGTGCCCTGTGATGGATTGGCACCCTGTCTAAGGTGTACCCCGTCTCATGCCAAAAGTCTCCTCGGATATGCTCCAGGCTCCCGTCAACCCTGTACAGGATAAGTGGAATAGAAGATGAATAAATGAATGAATATTATGAATCATTCAATAATTTGAAGCACATTTCATATAAGCATAAAGTACAAAAACAATGCTCTTTCTTTATAGAAAAGTGATTCAAGTTGGTAAATTCATTAAGTTAAACATCCCTGCTAGATGCAAGGCTTAAACCATTTTTTAAATGTAAAGAATAGATTCGCTATTCAGTTTCCAACAGAACTCCATCCTGCAACAAAAATGATTTGTCCCAATGCCATGTGACCAGCATCAAATGATGTTATTTTGTTCTGTGGCATAGACATGTGACCACACTTGTGCTGAGATTCTCTCTATTTCTCCAAATACCTTCCCCTCCTTCAAGGTTTATCGTCCCAAAGAGCTCTGAAGCTCCTCTTTTTTATCAATTTAAAACAATTGGATTTTAAAAAATGTGGTGATGAGGAAAAAAAGTGAAAGCATTCCCGTATGAATAATGTGTGCTGAGACATACTGTATGTAGACTGATAACAGTAATGATGTAGGAATGATGCCCTGATTATCTACATTCCTGGAAACACTACTAATGGTTGACAATTTCTTTATTTTGACCCATAATGTCAGTGGTAGGACTCACGTGGCTAATCACTTCTTATTTTCATTAACATCATATTTGACCATATCAAATGTACCCCAAATGATAGAATGACTTATATTTAAAGAAGGGTGTAGCAACTTGGTGAAGCATTGGGGCTAAAATAACTGGACGGGCCATGCAAGCCAACAAGTGAAAACAGTACTGTAGCACTCGTTTAACGCCCAAACTGCAAGTGACACGAATAACTTGTCACTCGATAGTGTGATGCAGGGTAAGTGTTCTTTGGCTTTGAAGAAGGAACCTTTAAATATTTTATGTAGAACACTACAATAGTCAGAGCATTTGCTGTCAGAGAGGGCTCTAAGTTGGACCCCTTGAGTAGGAAGCCATCAATTATCTAACATACTGTTTCTTCTATATGGCAGCGGAGTCTTCATTAGTGTCTGAGAACATTCCTGTTAACTATACTGGAAAGCCCAGAGAGGTTCCTTAAGTCAGCTGGGTTACACTATTGAATGTTAAATGCAGAGCTCTCAGGGGATCCACATACTGTAGAGCTTTGTCTGTCTGGGGAAACCTCCTCTGTGTAGAGTCTGTCCCTCTCAATGATGTTTCTGGGTTCTGGGTTTGTGCCTAAGTTCAGCTTACTCCCAGTGTGGAGTATTTTATTCATGTGCATGTGGGTTTCATCAGGGTTCTCCAGTTTGCTCCTCAATCAATTATCTGTTCAATCAAGGTACATTTTTGTTCTTTCTGTGAATCAGTCCCCTCTACACAGATCTATTGATCACCGATTCTTTGAGTTCGCCTATGATCATGGTATCAGATTAGAAAATCTTGAGCCATCGATTACTTGGGCGACCTTTTCTCCTACTTGCACTTACCATTACTATCATGACTGCCTTATTGGGTAAAATGCTGTACACGACATGGCCGAAATAGGATAATTTCTACTTGGTGATCTTGTCTTCCAGCGAGGTCTCTGGCTTGATTTGCTCTAGGACATCTTTGTTGGTGTCCTAATTCTCGCTGTCCATAGGATGCTCCTCCAGCACTGCAATTCCAAACCGTTGATCTTCCTTCTGTCTGTCTGTCTTCTTGATCGCCCAATTCTATGAGCCACAGGTTGCTATGGGGAAGACGATTGCGCTGATTAGCCTGGCTTTAGTTGCAGTGCTGGTATCCTTATTTTTTCAGGTGGCATTCATGCTCACAATTTCATTCTGTCCAAGGGTGTAACCATCTCTTAATTTCAGGTGTCATTTCAGGAGGAATGAAATGTACTGTAGTAACTCGATTTCTTCATTGTGGATCTTTATGCTGCATTTTCCATGGACATCATCACCTCTGTTTTCTTGATGTTCAAACGCAACCCCACCTTTGACTTTCTCCTTCCACTTTCAGTATGAGTGGCTCCGGATCTTCTCTGATTTCAGCCAGTAGGGTTGTGTCGTCAGCATATCTCAGACTGTTGATGCTCCTGCTGCCAATTTCCACTCCATTTTCAATGTTTTCTGGTATTGATTTTCTTATTACTGCTTCTGCATACAGATTGTAGAGTAGTGGTGATGGAAAGCAGGCTTGTATTGTCTCTTTCCCAATTTGGAGCCACTCCATATCACCGTACACAGTTGTCTAAAATTCTATGGATCATACAGTACATAGAGTTTCCTCAAACTTCCCCAAAAGCTGCCTTTATATTGGTTGGCTAATCAATATGTGTGTGTGTGTGTGTGTGTACATGTGTGTGTGTTAACATGTACATTAAGCAATAAACAGGCTTCCCACCAGTGGTGTGTGTTTAGTGTTCCTGGGACAGGCTCATGATCCACCACAAACAACATTGTCCAAGATAAAATGGTTCTTTCATTGATTTTACTGATTGATTTTACGCATCTTCTTTCAGAGGTAACAGGCACTGGTACTCAACCAAATCATGGACTGTTGTAGTTGAATAAATCCTACTGTGCTATACCACTATTAATATTTATGATTAAGGTTCTCTGATGACTCCTGTCACATCCGGAGTGAGACAGATGATGGTCACATAATGTTGGTACTAACACACACTACTTGTTTTTTTTTTTTTTTTAATTCTTTGTTAAAGTTCATGAGCGGTGCTTCCTCCTCAGTGCCTCGCTCTCACACCGATGCCATGAAACGTTCTTTAATTTACTACCACCACCATGCTTCTCCATAATTCATGAAGCGGTGGAGGAAGGAAGAGACGTGATAAATCTCCATTCGTGTTTATCTCTACTCGGTCTTCCGTCGAATGTTAATGGGCAGAGACAAAAGATAAAAAAAAAAAAAAAAAAATGAAATATGATATAATAAATAAATAAATAAATAAATAAATAATGAGCACTGATGGTTCACAGCTATTAAAGCACAATGGCTCTAACGTGCAAGTGCAACCTTGATCATAAGGTACATTGCTCCAAAAAAAAAAAAAAGACAAAAATAAATCTATACTATTTATCATTGACAATGCAGTTCATGTCATTCATCTTATCTCTATAATTAAGCAATTAACAGCGCTTGGATATGGTGTGCATGGCCACATGTAGGATAAACGCAGGGAATAATAACCATAAATCACTGGAACGCAGGATTTGCGGGGGGAAATTGCGAAGCGTAATCAAAGATTGGTCCAAAAAAGGAGTAATTGTGGTATTGAGCCCTGAGGCAAATCGTGATAGTGTTTGAGGGAAATTGCCTCACGGCTTTACCTCATATGTACACTCACACACACACGGAACGAGAGAGAGAGAGAGAGAGAGAGAAAGAGAGAAACACACAAAGAGTTTTGGAACTCACCTGTAAATCAACCTGCGACAAACAGGAATTTATGGCAGATTTGATTGGCCTCTTTCCCGCTGGGTAAAGAGAACGTGTCAGCTCATTAAACACACAAGCATACACAAGCCCTCGGAGTCACACTCCTGTTGACAGGCTGCGACATTTCTCAGGTGAATTCCCACACAATTAGACCACAACCAAAACCACAAGGTATGCACTGTGTTCTTGCTCTCAGAGCAACGTTTCTGCTGTTCCCACGAACGCGCCTTTTCAAAAAGGGTTCTCCTTGTTTATCTACACGAGGTAAATGCATTCCAAATTCAATTAATTAACTTGTAAAATATCGCTTTACAGATGCAAAACGTGAATTACGTAAACATCATTAAGCATCTTGTTTTGCCATAACTTGTCTAATTGCTTGTTAAAGAAAAGGCCTTCTCGGGTGAAAAATCGGCGCCGGGAATATAATAATAGTTGCGTGATTGCAGCGAGCAGATGGCAAAGGTTGATCATGCAGACTCCCATTTGCTTAAGGGAGCAAAAAAATATGAGAGAGAAAGAGATAAAAAATAAAAATAGTCTCCCCACTTTTAATCTCACATACAGCTGCTGTTAGGAGAAGCATCAGGTTTTGCATGCAGTATGAGCTCTTAGTCATTTCCCTGTTGGGAAAACGGCACGCTGAAGTTATGCACATCTGTGCAGAGGGATCACCAAACGAGTCTCTGTTTAATGATTTAAAAACCGCTTTTTTTTCTCTTCGTTTTTTTTTTATTTGACGTCCTACATTATGCCTGAAGGATTGCGCAAATTATTTGGCCTGTTTATAAATAAGGGTTGATTTTTGGCTCGGATTCGAAATCACTAATCACTGGTAATGATGCGCTATTAGAGCTTCTAGCTGAAGCCATCTGTTTTTTTGTTTTTGTTTTTTAATTGGGACGAACCCGAGTTTGGGTTGAAGATCCAAAAATACCAGACACATGGCTCATATTGTATATATGGCCGAAGTAGCCTTGTTTTCTGCTCTCTCTCTTTTTGTGAAATAGTGCTGTCTTTTATCCTAGCCTTGTTCTGGCCTGAGTTTATGCCCCCTGTAATGGGAGTACTTGAGCCTGACAATGTAACACACAATGTCTCTTTGATTTCTCAGCCTTGTTCCAATCCCTGGACAATCATAACGTGTGTGAAGACATGCACACTAACACGCACACTAACACACACACACAGATCACAGATCCCTCTTATATTATTGCTGATTCCTAGGAAACTGCAAAGCTCACAGCAGCTAATAGCAACTAAACCACAGCGCTCACAATTAGGCACTAAATTGCCGCATGTTTGGGTTCCTCTCACATCTCGGGTTGGCGTGAATCCACCTCTGAGTGGCAAGTCTATAATCCTCCATCTGTGCACCCGAAATACAGAACACACCGAGTCGGTGCTAGACGTTCCTTAAACATTGTTCTAACACCGTCGGTTCGGCTAATAAGGGGGAAAAAAAACCACAGCGCTATTGTAAGAGACATGCTGAGTCGTCCACTCTGTGACCTCCGTGCCTTTGTGAAACTTTTCAAAGCTCAGGAGTATTTAAAGAGTCACTTTGAAAACGCCTCAGCTGTGTGATGAAGAGGAGGCAAAAAAAATGAGCAAGGATATGAGACAGGTGAAGCTCGGGCTCCTGTGTGGGATAGGAAGCTGGGAATTGTGCTTTGATGGTGCCCTGTATACCAACCCTAGGTCAGCTGCTTCTGATGGATGATCTAACATTACCGAGCACACCTCACATTTATTAAATTGCCTAATGATAAAAAGATAAGGGAAGAAATGGATGATCCTGGAACGTGCCCCCCATCCCCCCAACACACACACACACACAGACATATATATATATATACACACACTTGCTACTGCTGCTGATTCTGCCGGCGCCTCGTGGACTAGGCGGCCCATCTCCCCGAGGTAATAACGCAAAATAGGCAGAGGGGAAAACACTCACAGCGAATACAAATGTTGCCTTTAAGTGGGAGATGTGGGCCTGGAAAACGTGGCACCATACCGAAGGAGGAAGATTTAGCTCTTTAGCGGATTAATCACTGTCATCATCTGAGCATTGTGGAGAAGTAATTTAGATGGTAAATACCAACTTTAGCCATACATCATCTGTTGATAGCGCAACACTCCAAAGGTGGTCCACGCTCTTCAGACGGAAAAGATACTTATACAGAATAAATGTACTTATTCCATGCCGAGGCATTTTTATCTTGACAGAACAAGACGAATTTAAAGCAGGTTTATCTGAATATCATTTACACCTTCACATTGGAAAGCGTTTTGGGATGATAGAGTCGTAACAAGGGCGTCAGTCGAGGGCTAACATTAAACATTTGTGAAAATTTGATCTCTGAGTTATTGCGTAAACTGAATTCTAAAAGGAAGTGAATATCATGAATTTCAGAAGGGCATTCCTAAAAAAAACAGCAAGGAAAAGGATTACCAAGATTTAAGATTAATATACTGTATAATATTCTAATTCAGTGGAGGAAATCACCGCACACCATGATTGGTAAAGTCGTTTAGGTGGTAACTCGTTTGACTGGTCCAATGGTCAGTCGATCAGTCAATATCATTCATTCATTTTCTATACCGCTTAATCCTGTGTTCAGGGTCGCGGGGGACCTGGAGTCTATCCCAGGAGACTTCGGGCACTAGGTGGGGTACACCCTGGACAGGGTGCCAATCCATCGCAGGGCACACACACATACACACACTCACACACCCAATCACACACTACGGGTAATTTAGGAACGCCAATTAGCCTAACCTGCATATCTTTGGACTGTGGGAGGAAACCGGAGTACCCGGAGGAAACCCACCAAGCACGGGGAGAACATGCAAACTCCATGCACACAGAGACGGGAATCGAGCCTGGCCGGGGAATCGAACCCAGACCCTGGAGGTGCAAGGCGACAGTGCTAACCACTACACCACCGCGCCGCCTAATCAGTCAATATATATATATATATATATATATATATATATATATATATATATATACAGTGGTGTGAAAAACTATTTGCCCCCCTTCTGATTTCTTATTCTTTTGCATGTTTGTCACACAAAATGTTTCTGATCATCAAACACATTTAACTATTAGTCAAAGATAACACAAGTAAACACAAAATGTAGTTTTTAAATGAGGGGTTTTATTATTTAGGGAGAAAAAAAATCCAAACCTACATGGCCCTGTGTGAAAAAGTAATTGCCCCCTGAACCTAATAACTGGTTGGGCCACCCTTAGCAGCAATAACTGCAATCAAGCGTTTGCGATAAGTCTTTTACAGCGCTCTGGAGGAATTTTGGCCCACTCATCTTTGCAGAATTGTTGTAATTCAGCTTTATTTGAGGGTTTTCTAGCATGAACCACCTTTTTAAGGTCATGCCACAACATCTCAATAGGATTCAGGTCAGAACTTTGACTAGGCCACTCCAAAGTCTTCATTTTGTTTTTCTTCAGCCATTCAGAGGTGGATTTGCTGGTGTGTTTTGGGTCATTGTCCTGCTGCAGCACCCAAGATCGCTTCAGCTTGAGTTGACGAACAGATGGCCGGACATTCTCCTTCAGGATTTTTTGGTAGACAGTAGAATTCATGGTTCCATCTATCACAGCAAGCCTTCCAGGTCCTGAAGCAGCAAAACAACCCCAGACCATCACACTACCACCACCATATTTTACTGTTGGTATGATGTTCTTTTTCTGAAATGCTGTGTTACTTTTACGCCAGATGTAACGGGACACGCACCTTCCAAAAAGTTCAACTTTTGTCTCGTCGGTCCACAAGGTATTTTCCCAAAAGTCTTGGCAATCATTGAGATGTTTTTTAGCAAAATTGAGACGAGCCTTAATGTTCTTTTTGCTTAAAAGTGGTTTGCGCCTTGGAAATCTGCCATGCAGGCCGTTTTTGCCCAGTCTCTTTCTTATGGTGGAGTCCTTGGTACTGACCTTAATTGAGGCAAGTGAGGCCTGCAGTTCTTTAGATGTTGTCCTGGGGTCTTTTGTGGCCTCTCGGATGAGTTGTCTCTGCGCTCTTGGGGTAATTTTGGTCGGTCGGCCACTCCTGGGAAGGTTCACCACTGTTCCATGTTTTTGCCATTTGTGGATAATGGCTCTCACTGTGGTTCGCTGGAGTCCCAAAGCTTTAGAAATGGCTTTATAACCTTTCCCAGACTGATAGATCTCAATTACTTTTGTTCCTGAATTTCTTTGGATCTTGGCATGATGTCTAGCTTTTGAGGTGCTTTTGGTCTACTTCTCTGTGTCAGGTAGCTCCTATTTAAGTGATTTCTTGATTGAAACAGGTGTGGCAGTAATCAGGCCTGGGGGTGACTACAGAAATTGAACTCAGGTGTGATAAACCACAGTTAAGTTATTTTTTAACAAGGGGGGCAATCACTTTTTCACACAGGGCCATGTAGATTTGGAGTTTTTTTTCTCCCTTAATAACGTAAATCTTCATTTAAAAACTGCATTTTGTGTTCAATTATGTTATCTTTGACTAATAGTTAACGGTTTTTGATGAGCAGAAACATTTAAGTGTGACAAACATGCAAAAGAATAAGAAATCAGGAAGGGGGCAAATAGTTTTTCACACCACTGTATATATATGTCAAATTAATTAAACATACTTTTATTCATCTTTTATACCACTTATCTTATTGGCAATTTGGAAATGCCAATTTGCAATTTGCAAATCAGCCTAACATATGTCTTTGGACTATGGGAGGAAACCAGAGTATGCGGATGAAACCCACAAAACACTGGGAGAACATGCAAACTCTACACACACAAACCTGAGGGGGGTAATCGAACCCTAGACCTTGGACGGGCGAGGCCACAGTGTTAACCACTATGCCACTAATAAACAAGTAATCTATAAATAATGGGAAATTGGACCCTCTGTCTACTGGTGGAAAGTGTAATAATAATAACAATAATAATAATAATAATAATAATAATAATAATATGAGGGCTATAGTGAAATTAATGAAGAAGTGGTCAGAGCTTATTTTTATTAATTGACATAAACCATTCAAATTGCACATATTGGTAGAGTAATTCTTCTTCTATACAACGTCTCCATCAAAGTGATGCGTTTGCACCATCGTCTAACCCAACTCTCGAATCCTCATTGAAAATTCACTTGTCCACAGTTGATGGTCTCCCACTGTGTGGTTTGTCTTCCATGCTGTTTTTTTTTCTTCTTCAAACATTCATCTGTGCACATTTCTCTTGTCAATGGTGTCGTCTCCATGAACATTCTGTAGGGCAGTGGGAGACTATCAACTATGACAAAGTGGATTTTCAAGAGGATTCAAGTGTCGGGTTCAACAATGGCACAAATGCATGGTTTGTGATGAAGACTATGTTTGTTGAGTATTACCTTTGGGTAGAGAAGGAGTGCACATTTGCATTACTTTCATTATTTCAGCTCTTATAATAAGCAACTGGAAATATTTTGGACATAGACAAATTCAGTTAGTATAATTTCCCTGTTATAAGGTGATCAGATCATGATAGTCTGTGGACGAGATAAGATACTTCTTGATCCATGGAGAATATACAACGGCAACTTTATCCAATATTTTTTCATAAAAATTTAGTTTTCTTTAAAAAAAAATTCTGAAAACAAGTAATGTTTAAGTTTGAAAAATAGAACAGGAAGAATACATAAAATGAAACACCAAATGGAAGAAGATTAAACCAATTTCTACATTCACTCATTTCAGGCTATATTTTTCTTTTACCAAACAGTTTGCTCATATGCTTAGAAAAACAATGTTTTTCAAATTGGCTAAATAACCCTAAATTTGCAATCTTAAAAACATAATATTAATGATATAATTTTTTTTAATCTAAATTAGATTTTACTATTTCATTGCATATTTTGCACCTGACAAAATGTTTAGAACCTTAGTGAAGCATGGTACTGTTGTGTTGATCAGTGATATTCAGTGTCCTGTTTTCATTCAGACTGTCATTGCTTCTTTAAGACCTGAGAATGTCTGCACACACATTTGTATGGATCCCACAGTTTGCAGGAAACTGAAGTGTGAAGGTCTGCAATCTTTCAGATGTAAAATGTGACTCTGTGATTATATTCTAATACAAAAGTCTACTTTCCACATATTAACTGTATAATACTTGTGGCAGACGTATTGTTTGTGAGACTGTTTACTAATGAGATCAATTCAGCTCATTGTTTATGATCTTGTTACATGTCATTACAAGTAAACCAGATTGAGTTTAGACGTCATGTCTTGTCAAATTTGGCAAATAAATGTTTCATTAAAATGGTAATGTGTGTATTGTTTCTTTTATTTATAATTTGGTGTCATTAGATACGTACATTGACCTAGATTGAAAAAAAAAACATTGATTAAATGCTAAATATATTATACTTAAAAAAATTAAGTGTAACATCTATAATTCTGTGTTATACAAGTATGAATTAAATTAATTTAAAATATTTAGTAAATGTAGCACATTTGTTTGTTAAAAAATTGTAGAATTTTCAGTTTCTTCTACCTTCCATTTCATTCATATCTACTCATTTATTTTACAAATATTCACTTAGAGGGTAACCATTGCATTAACTTCAGATTTTCATTACATTTACTCAATTTTGTACATTATTGTACTAAAAAAATTTATTCTGGTCTACTTATTTTTTTTACTGACTTGTACTCAATTCATGAAGTATATTTTACATGATTTTGCAATTTTTAGATTTACAAACCGTATTCCAAAACAGTTGGGACACTAAACAAATTGTGAATAAAAACTGAATGCAATGATGTGGAGATGGCAAATGTCAATATTTTATTCAGAATAGAACATAGATGACAGATCAAAAGTTTAATCCGAGAAAATGTATCATTTTAAAGGAAAAATATGTTGATTCCAAATTTCATGGTGTCAACAAATCCCAAAAAAGTTGGGACAAGTAGCAATAAGAGGCTGGAAAAAGTAAATTTGAGCATAACGAAGAGCTGGAAGACCAATTAACAGTAATTAGGTTAATTGGCAACATGATTGGGTATAAAAAGAGCTTCTCAGAGTGGCAGTGTCTCTCAGAAGCCAAGATTGGTAGAGGATCACCAATTCCCACAATGTTGCGCAGAAAGATAGTGGAGCGATATCAGAAAGGTGTTACCCAGCGAAAAATTGCAAAGACAGTTATCATCATCAACTGTGCATAATATCATCCGAAGATTCAGAGAATCTGGAACAATCTCTGTGTGTAAGGGTCAAGGGCGTAAAACCATACTGGATGCCCGTGATCTCCGGGCCCTTAAACGACACTGCACCACAAACAGGAATGCTACTGTAAAGGAAATCACAGAATGGGCTCAGGAATACTTCCAGAAACCATCGTCAGTGAACACAATCCACCGTGCCATCCGCCGTTGCCAGCTGAAACTCTACACTGCAAAGAAGAAGCCATTTCTAAGCAAGATCCACAAGCACAGGCGTTTTCATTGGGCCAGGGATCATTTAAAATGGAGTGTGGCAAAATGGAAGACTGTTCTGTGGTCAGACGAGTCACGATTCGAAGTTCTTGTTGGAAATGTGGGACGCCATGTCATCCGGACCAAAGAGGACAAGGACAACCCAAGTTGTTATCAACGCTCAGTTCAGAAGCCTGCATCTCTGATCGGGTTGCATGAGTGCATGTGGCATGGGCAGCTTGCATGTCTGGAAAGGCACCATCAATGCAGAAAAATATATTCAGGTTCTAGAACAACATATGCTGCCATCCAGACGTCATCTCTTTCAGGGAAGACCCTGCATTTTTCAACAAGATAATGCCAGAGCACATTCTGCATCAATCACAACATCATGGCTGCGTAGGAGAAGGATCCAGGTACTGAAATGGCCAGTCTGCAGTCCAGATCTTTCCCCTATAGAGAACATTTGGGGCATTATAAAGAGGAAGGTGCGACAAAGAAGGCCCAAGACGATTGAACAGTTAGAGGCCTGTTTTAGACAAGAATGGGAGAGCATTCCTATTTCTAAACTTGAGAAACTGGTCTCCTCGGTCCCCAGACGTCTGTTGAGTGTTGTAAGAAGAAGGGGAGATGCCACACAGTGGTGAAAATGGCCTTGTCCCAACTTTTTTGGGATTTGTTGACACCATGACATTTTGATTCACCATATTTTCCCCTTAAAATGATACATTTTCTCAGTTTAAACTTTTGTTCCGTGATTTATGTTCTAGTCTGAATAAAATATTGACATTTGCCATCTCCACATCATTGCATTCAGTTTTTATTCACAATTTGTTTAGTGTCCCAACTTTTTTGGAATCCGGTTTGTATATTGATATTTTTAAGTGTAAAAATGTTTCACCAAAAAAAGTTTTATTTTTTTTAGAGTGTAACAAATCTGTATGAGGAGGACGGCAAAAACCACTTTGGTCCCTGAAAGACTTCTCAAAACATCAATTAGAAAGTGGAAAAAAAATACAGAATTTCCGCAAATATCTTCTGACTGATTGCTAAAACAAAGCCTTGTTCTTGGTCCTGTTTCCTCACTTCCTAAGACAAATGACTGAATCCTGTGAAACTCAAGAGGCGATGGTCTCTAATGAAATTGTTCTCCATTAAGTGCTTCCACTTGGGGTGGGATTTCTGTGAAAAAGCTGGCAAACATTTCCTTCACAGCAAGGAAAGTTTCCATTTCCCATTGATCACCACAAACCTATTAATAGTCATGCGGTGCCTACAGTGCTTTTCCGCACGATTTGCATATCAGTGACACGTAAAAAAAAAATTTACTTTTTGATTCCTTCACCAGCCACGGCTTCAAATATGGCGAATAAGAAAAAAAAGATCATTCTGTTTCATGATCTCGAATAATGAAGTACAACAAAGATGAGTCAACAACCACTTTGATCATCGCCAAAATGTCAAAAGCCTTTCCATGTTTTCAGATCAAATAACCTCATCGAGTGCGATGCGTTCGCGAGGACGAATGTGTGCAGGTCGAGTGAAATTATCTTTCATCTCTTCCTCAGTGTGTTTGACAGCGGCTTATACTATACGTAGCCGATGCAGTCGAGGGCATTAATTATTTACAAGGCATCTATTTAACAATGCCTGGAGTGCAGATCTTCTCAGGGAGATTTAAAACGTCTTCATTACGTACCCTGTCACATGTCAAGTGCCAAAACAAGAAAGAAAGATAGAGAGACAGGGCAAAAAACATCATATTTGAAGCTTTTCTAAAGTTTTATATGGAGCTTCTGGAAACATTAACAGGAATCCTAGAGGTCATGCAGTTTTCATCTGTAGGTTTCCGAGGTAGCACGCATGAAGAGAAACACTCTATGTCAAGGATATTCAATTTAAAACTATTTATTATGCCTATCTCTAAAAGTCTTTGCTTGCAAACAACTGCATAAGCTACTACAGTAACATGACCGATCCGGTTCTAAAAGTCCAATTTAATGCTTAACTATTACTAACTAGTTTGTGGCATTGAAAACGTATTTTTGTTTCATTTTCATAATCATGATCAGCTTTGAATAGACCTGATAAGACACTTTTTGATGCATAGAGAATATGCAGTACATATACTGTACATATCTCTCGAATTTAGTTTTCTTCACAAACGTTTCTTAAAACAAGCCAAGTTTGAAAATCAGACCAGTGAAAATACTCAATATGAAACATTTCTGAAAGTGTCCAAAACTGAGTCCCATTTCTAAGCTAATGTCTTTTTCACTGGAGCGTTCAGCTAAATAATTTACAATAAGCACATGTGATTTAATAAGCCACAAGAGACAATCTGCTACAGCAACTGACCTGGTTCCTGTTTAGACAACTAGAGTCATTGAACTTTAAAAAAATTAAAATGATTCGGTCCTCTGGGTCTGCACCCAGACTGTGGTCCAGCAGTTGACAACCCCTGGAATGATGCATAGTGTAGATGATCTATCCACTGAGCTCATGCTCCTATAGTAATCTTTAATCAAAAGAACAGTCATTGTTTTTGTGTTGCTTTTGCATAAAAAAAAAAAAAAATCCCCAAAGTCTGACCTCACCACAAAATCCACAATTCCCAATTTGATCTTTGTGATTTGAAAAGCTATCGCATGCATATTAATAAATTTGGTCGAGCCGTTCTTGCGTCCCTTGCCTCCATGCTACAGTGATCTACTGTTTTAATATCACGGCATAAAGGGATTTGCTCCCACATATCACTTCAGTGCTGCGGTACAGTAAATGGCTCGGTGACAAACGTGTCCATATTGAAAGCATATTTCAAATAAATTAGTCAAAGTGCTGCATTACTTTACAGCATGCATAGAGTACAGTACAAGTAGAAAGCGAGAAACGATTCTCCGCCCGACATTCACACAACAGCCGTATCTAATGGCGGACGTCCAGAATGCCGAGACCGGCTGAATAATAGATCCGATGCAATTTCTCTTGGAATAGCTCCACCGGTGGCCTGAAAAGTGTGTGGTAATAAGCTGGAAATTACCTAGTGGCTCATCCTTATCTCTAAATGAGCTGAGAGGCATCACTGAGGAGGTTCGAGGTGTTTTAGTGGGGGGTGTACTGCAAGGTTGAAAGCTGGGAACATTGCTACAAAATGTATAGAAGTAATAATTCAACGTGACTGCAGAAATTTTACAAGCCATAATGATGGAGCGCTACATATAAATGAAGAAATGTCTTCCAGACCATAACCAGTCCCTCATAGGGACGAAAAAACGGGGGGGGGGGGGGGGGGGGGGGGGTGAAATCCCTCCCACGAAGATCACACAGCTCCAGGACCCCCCTCAGTGAAATGTGATGTCATGAGCAGACGTTTTCCGGGTTGACCCAACATGGCCCAGAGAAATGAAAAGCATGTGCAGAAGCACTGAGTGGTCTGATAATTGACAGCGCTGCTTTGAAATGCTGATTATGCAGAACCAATGCTGTCCTGCTGACTGTGCACATGCTCTTACATGAAGGTTTAGATCAGAGCGATGACCTTCACAGCAGGAAGACTTGACCTCGTGCTGTGTCGAAAGTGGGGCAGGAGATACTCCAGAAACTCAAACAGACCTTTTTTTTTTTTTTTACTGCAAAAGTCCTAGAGCTCAACTATGCAGGCTTTGTTTTTCTAGTCTAAATGACTCAATTTAGTTTGGCTGAAGAATGCAAACGCTGTGGGTCTGTGACTAGGATACGGTGCTGTAGATCACCACAGTTATAACATACGAGACTATATTATTGCCCCAAAATATTGTTTGGTGGTCATTTGGATTGGTATAGTTCAGTAATCAACAGTAAACAAAGTGCAACACATATATAAATCACATTTATCTGAAAAGTAAATGATAAAAAAAAAGAGAGACAGACTAATCGGCAGCAGCGGTAGTGATTGGAGCTGATGTATAACAGTAATTATGTACAGTTAGAGAGCGAGGCATTTCAGTTTGGGAGAAAAAACACCCCATTATGGAGGGTCAGATCCTAAAATAACACAATTAGAGTTGAGGGTGTGTGTGTGTGTGTGTGTGTGTGTGGGGAAGGAGGGGTGGAGTGCGGGTTTAATACGGTTTGATCAAAAAAAATGAGCAATTTAAATTAATTGACAACAATTAACCATTTTGCTAGTGAGTGCAAATTGCAAGAAATTAACTTGGCACTATTCCTAATGTTGATGTTAGGGTTAATGCTAAGCGTCCCGTGAGCGGCTCTACCCTAGAAATGAACAGCAAAATCCAGTAGTCAAGAGTGTAGGCTTCTCAAAAGCTTCCAAAACATGTTACTTGTAAATGGAAATTAATCAATTCATTAAAAATTAATTTAAAATTTGCACACTCATTTTTTTTTGTTCGATTTTCCTACACATTCACTATGGCATGGTTTCAATAACCCTTATGCAACATTTATTTTCACCAGGAGTTGCATTAATGTTTGGCTGAGAACTTGAATTGATGATGGAAGAGTCAAACTGCTCCATAACGTCTTCATCAGCACATCCCAATGACTGTCAGTGATGGCCAATTCAGGTGTGAAAATGATTCTTCATGCTCCTGCAACCATAATTTAATTGTTGTCCTGGAATATGGCCGTGCACTCAGAGAAGAATAAAACTCCATAGATGTGATAACCTGGTCATTCAGTACATGCAGGTCGTCAGCTGACTTTATCATAACCTTGCTGAGTCTAGACCTGAGCGACTGAGTGTTGATTTACTTCAATAAGGGTTTAAATGATCTCCAGGCACTGTCATTCATGACTCTAGGCACTATTTTGTCCATGAAGTTGATGGTTCAGCACTATCCTTCCAGGTTGTCCAGATGTTCTAAGACCAATTTCAGTCATTTGAGCAATCACCAGTCTAGTAATTGGCTTTTCTGAAATGGACATTCCATGATGGCGGCACGGTGGTGTAGTGGTTAGCACTGTCGCCTTGCACCTC
Organism: Channallabes apus; assembly: GCA_030522415.1. Classification (NCBI taxonomy): domain Eukaryota; kingdom Metazoa; phylum Chordata; class Actinopteri; order Siluriformes; family Clariidae; genus Channallabes; species Channallabes apus. The sequence continues at coordinate 32,479,094 of CM060104.1, forward strand.
CAGGGTCCGGGTTCAATTCCCCGGCCAGGCTTGATTCCCGTCTCTGTGTGCATGGAGTTTGCATGTTCTCCCCGTGCTTGGTGGGTTTCCTCCGGGTACTCCGGTTTCCTCCCACAGTCCAAAGATATGCAGGTTAGGCTAATTGGCGTTCGTGTGAGTGTGTGTATGTGTGTGTGCCCTGCGATGGATTGGCACCCTGTCCAGGGTGTACCCCGCCTAGTGCCCCCGCGACCCTGAGCACAGGATTAAGCGGTATAGAAAATGAATGAATGAATGACTTTCCATGACCACTGGATTCGCTTCATGACATGTTTAATAACTAAGAAGCGACTAACTGCATCAATTAAGGTCAAAAGAACTGCTGGCAGCTGAAACACTGAAGCAATTATTCAATTAGAGATGCTTAAATATTTGCTCATTTAAATACAAATAAAACAATTATTTTCCAAAAAAAGAATTTAAAAAAATCTTTAAAAAGCAAACTTGACTTTATTGTTGATTTAAAATAGTTTACAATGTATTTTTTTTTCTTTAATTAAACATAATTTAAGATTTCAATGCATCAATAATTTTTCTGAGTGATCATTGATGAGGAGGAGGAGGAGGATGATGATGATGATGATGAGGAGGATGATGATGAGGAGGAGGAGGAGGAGGAGGATGATGATGATGATGAGGAGGATGATGATGAGGAGGAGGAGGATGATGATGATGATGAGGAGGAGGAGGAGGAGGATGATGATGATGATGAGGAGGAGGAGGAGGATGATGATGATGAGGAGGAGGAGGATGATGAGGAGGAGGAGGATGATGATGATGAGGAGGATGATGATGATGATGAGGAGGAGGAGGATGATGATGATGAGGAGGAGGATGATGATGATGATGATGAGGAGGAGGAGGAGGATGAGGAGGATGATGATGATGATGATGATGAGGAGGAGGAGGATGATGATGATGAGGAGGAGGATGATGATGATGATGAGGAGAAGGAGGATGATGATGATGAGGAGGATGATGATGATGATGATGAGGAGGAGGAGGAGGATGATTGCGATGATGATTTTAAATACTTTTTAAAAAAGCAAGAATTCAACCAACAACCAATTACCCACTCATGTCTATATCCTGTATTCAAGGTCGCAGGGGGCCTGGAGCCTATCCCAGAATACTTAGGGCACAAGGCGGGGTACACCCTGGACAGGTTGCCAATTCATTACAAGGCACAGAAACTCACTCACTACGGGAAAATTTGGGAATGACAGTTAACCTAACCTACATGTCTTTGGACTGTGGGAGGAAACCGGAGTTCCCGGAGGAAACCCACCATGCACGGTGAGAAAATCCATGCGCACAGAGACGGGAATCGAGCCTGGCCTGGACCCTTGAGGTGCAAGGAGACAGTGCTAACCACTACACCACCGTGCTACCACACAACCAATTATACTTTACTTAATAACAGATACACTGTTAATGTTAACACAATCTATTCTGAGTATTTAATGTACACACTCAATAATATGCAAGCGATATAAAATACATACCTATCATTCTGCTTGTAATTGTCTCTTTTGCTGTGGTTAGATTTGATTTTGCATGGTAAAATTAATTTCTGAGAAAGTAATTCGTTAAAGAAAAAATATCAAAAATAGAATTTCTTCACTATACTGGAGAAAACTGAATTATGTAATGATTCAGCTCCGCTCGTTCCCCGAAACATCCCCGTCTTCTCTTCCGGCACCCATGTCGATAGGAAAGGGGTAAAAGTCCGAGGATGCTACAGAACTCGTGATCGGTAAATGGTGCCACGTTAATGAAGTTTAAGTGTAACAGAAGTTCCACAAGTTTCCTGATTCACTTATGGCCTGCCAGGATAGTGCCCTTATCAGGTTACATATGATATTGATGTACTTTAGAATACTTATTGTATTAATACAAAAACGCTATGCAGCGTACATTTTTCCCTAGTTGAAGGGAGTTGTCCTTGATCCAAACCCGTTCGAACCAATCCCGTCCCATTTTCCTCACACCAGTGCAGCTACCCGCCTTCATCTCTCATTTCATGTAATTGTAACTCGATAGGCGATGTGCTAAGTCTTGACCTCTGTGTTTTAAACCTTGCGATCTTTTGAATGATTAATATCTCCTCCGAAAAAAAGAAAGAATGTTTCTCAGACTTGAACATTGTGTGATAATGAGACACTTATTTTTTCTATCACTTTAGCTTTTAGGGCTCCTGACTGAGGTGCAAAATGACATAATGAGAGCTCGGGTTGTTTCTGTGTCTCAGGCCACAATTTTCACTCAAAAAGAGGAAACGAATATATTCGGGTGTCATTATATCACTTTGTGCTCATGCACCGATTTGGTAGAACTAACGATAGGACATGTTGAGTATTCACAGTATGCGCTGGAGAAATCAACTAATTTCTTTGAGCCTGGTTTTGATGCTGGGAACTTTCTTTAACGATGCAGGTCTCGCAGGGGACAGAGCCGCGAGAAAACATCCTGCATCTTTCAGAACAGGCAGAGCCGCGGCCTGCTAGATGCACGGTTGCCAGGTGACGGCTCCGTAAGCGCAATCGGTGTGAACAACTGTGCACTTCAAATGTGCGATCATTTAGGTAGCAACGGTAAGGTATCAGGACTAAAGACTAAAGTGCACAAGATCAAAGACAAAGGATAAAGACCCAGCCCATTCTCCCTAAGAAACTGATAAACTTCAGCACGTCAGCAGTCAAGCATGCACTCTCGTTCTAAGTTAAAAGCAAAAACACACACTTAAATCTTCGCTAAGGGCGAACGCTCCGAGATCATCGTTTTTTATTTTATTTTCCAGAGCCCCGTCCATTCTAAAGGAGTTCTTTCATTTTTCAGTTTTCTTTTGTTTCCTTTTTAATTTCCAATTAATAATCGCATGGTATCTCCCAACAGGAAGGTTTACCCGTGCGCGTCATAAGCCCTTTCCCGAACTTCTATTTCGTGGACCTTTTAGAAATATTATTACATCTCGTGGTGCGGGTTAGAGAGTTTTCTACATGTTTTTATTCATTTTCTGCTGAAGATTTTCACTACGCTGTACCGGAGACCCACTTACTGCATCAACGCTTAAGCTCAGATGCATCCTAAGAGGTGCTTGTATAATAATAAACACGGTCCTGTTGTTCATCCCAGGATTCAGTACTATGGGACTTTACTCTTCTACTTCCCCTTTACACAGTATTGGTTTATAATCTGACTATCCGGTGTCACCCCAAGAGTATTTGTTCCCTCTAGTGTCCAAACGTTTCTTCCTTGTGTATACTTTCTATTTCCTCAGTATGGCTTGTTGTTGCGGCAGTGGTGGATCAGTGTGCTAAGGTTCTGAGTTACTGATCAGAAGGGCAGCAGTTCAAGCCCCAGTTTTTTCAAGTTGCCTCTTTTGGGCCCTTGAGCAAGGCCCTTAGCCCTGTCCCTACCTCCAGGGGTAGCCCGCAGTATCATGGATGAGCCTGCGCTTTGACCCCAGCCTCCTCACATAGCTGGGATATGCGAAGAATAAAGAATCTCACAGTGAAGTAATGTATATGTGATGAATAAAGGCTGAAATTAAACTTGTTTCTAGGGATCTAAATCTTCATCCAGATCTCTAGGCAGCTACTTTATGATGATTATTAAAAGTGCACATTAAAAAAATTAAATTAAAAAAAAAAGTATTTATAATTCTCATTTGAAATTATGATGGAATCATGTTAATTACAGGTTTTACTTTTTTATTAGTGTATTTTTTTTGTTATGTTCTATAAAAGAAATTGAGTGTAAAATTGTCAAATAGTGACTGTGTCAGATTTTATGATTAAGATCTTCTAAAGATAGCTCTGTGATTAAAGGAAATTACTTTCCTTACATCATTTACTGTACTGTACTGTATCAAGATGAAGAATAAGCTTGCATAAACAAACATTTTGAGTTTGACATGATAAGGATATTTTTGTCCATTAACATGATGTGTTTAAATTTTGTTATTGCCACTATTGTACTAGTAACTGTCCTGGGAGTTTACAGTATTTATCTATTTATTTATTTATTTATTTATTTTGGTAGGCGGCGCGGTGGTGTAGTGGTTAGCACTGTCGCCTTGCACCTCCAGGGTCTGGGTTCGATTCCCGGCCAGGCTCGATTCCCGTCTCTGTGTGCATGGAGTTTGCATGTTCTCCCCGTGCTTGGTGGGTTTCCTCCGGGTACTCCGGTTTCCCCCCACAGTCCAAAGACATGCAGATTAGGCTAATTGCCGTTCCCAAATTGACCATAGTGTGTGTGTGCTCTGCGATGGATTAGCACGCTGTCCAGGGTGTACCCTGCCTCGTGCCCAGTGTCTCCTGGGATAGGCTCCAGGTCCCCGCGACCCTAAATACAGGATAAAGCTGTATAGAAGATGGATGGATGGATGGATGAATGAATGAATTTATTTTGGTGGATGCGCATAGTAGAAGTAATCATTACAAATAGCTAATAAAATAAGATAGGTAGCATGGTGGCTTAGTGGCTCGCACTGTTGTCTTGCACCTCCAGGTTCCGGGTTCGATTCCCACCTTAGGGTCTGTATGAATGGAGTTTGTATGTTCTCCCCGTGCTTGGTGGGTTTCCTCTGGGTACTCCGGTTTCCTCCCACAGTCCAAAGACCTGCAGATGTTCCTAAGTTGTCTGTAGTATGTGACTGAGTGTGTGACTGTCTGTACAGTACGAGCAAGGCCCTTAACCCTATCTGCTCCAGAGGGGCTGTATCATGGCTGACCCTGTCCTCTGACCCCAGAAGATTGAATTTCACTGTGCTGTAATATATACGTGACAAATAAAGGCGTAACCTAACCAAGTCTCTTGGGAGGGGCTCCAGGTCCCTGTAACCATGTATACAGGATAAAGCGGGATAGGTGACTATGATGAGTAAAATAAAATGAAATAAAATCAAAGCAGGCGGCGCGGTGGTGTAGTGGTTAGCACTGTCGCCTTGCACCGCCAGGGTCTGGGTTCGATTCCCGTCTCTGTGTGCATGGAGTTTGCATGTTCTCCCCGTGCTTGGTGGGTTTCCTCCGGGTACTCCGGTTTCCTCCCACAGTCCAAAGATATGCAGGTTAGGCTAATTGGCGTTCCTAAATTGCCCGTTGTGTGTGATTGGGTGTGTATGTGTGTGTGTGCCCTGCGATGGATTGGCACCCTGTCCAGGGTGTACCCCACCTAGTGCCCGAAGTCTCCTGGGATAGGCTCCAGGTCCCCCGCAACCCTGAACAACCCTTTATTTTTTTAAATAAAGCTCGTTTCAATTCTAAATTATTTTCATTGATTCATTCATTCATCTTCTATACCGCTTCATCCTGTATTAGGGTCGCGGGGACCTGGAGCCTATCCCAGGAGACTCTGGGCACGAGGCAGGGTACACCCTGGACAGCGTGCCAATCCATCACAGAGCACACACACACACACACACACACACACACACACTCATTCACACACTATGGTCAATTTAGGAACGCCAATTAGCCTAACCTGCATGTCTTTGGACTGTGGGAGGAAACCGGAGTACCCGGAGGAAACCCACCAAGCACGGGGAGAACATGCAAACTCCATGCACACAGAGACGGGAATCGAACCTGGCCGGGGAATCGAACCCAGACCCTGGAGGTGCAAGGCGACAGTGCTAACCACTACACCACCGCGCCGCCTCTAAATTATTTTATCATATGCAATTTTAAAGCTTATTGCCTAAGTTTGCTTTGCGACTCTGGTTTCGAAATGCTACACAAATATAAATTAATTTCAATGAACTTCATGCAGACTCCTGACTCTCGCCATGGTCTGGACAGAATCAGCCAGCACCATGACACGAGCACAAGGTCATCAGCAGAAGACTCATTCATCAGCAAAGCCTGATTAGAAATATTGACAGATGAAGAACCACAGAGAGGAACCAGGCAGGAAGTGACACAAAGCTCCTCCGTGGTGAAAAACAGCCATGACAACTACACAGAGCATGGATTAAAAGTCATGATGATAAAACCACCCATCGCTGGAGATGATACAAGACACATGAGTGACCATCGTGAGCTTTCTTTTTCCTTCTTCTTTTTTTCGACGGTCGACGTTGTGGAACGAAAAGGAGCGATCATTGTCTTTTTCTCAGTCCTTTGTTTCTCTCCAGAGATGGGTGGAATTCGTCCCGTGAGAGAGGGAGGTCCGAGTGCATTATTCATTTTGATGACCCACTGACCCCTTGGTTCAGGAAAGAGCTGGCAGTCTTTCGGCGGAATGATGGATGGTCCATAATGTGTGTGATTTATAGCGAGGTTGTAGTGTTCACAGTTATCCTTCTACAATACAACACTAATACATATTTCATCCAATCACGAGCGCTGATCTTTTTTTATTTCGGTCTGTATCTCAGTGGAAGAATTACTTCAAAAAAAGTTGATCCATCATTGAGCAAAAATACCTCCTGAGAGTTACTCAAGACTTTATATTGAACCATGTGTGTGTGTGTGTGACTTGTTTGAGCAAGTAGTAATGTCTTCGTATGACAGCTATGTGTTCTGTACATCTTATCACGTTCTTCAGTCCCCAGAGGCAAAGGGTTCGTGCACATTCCTCACGTCTGTGTGGAAAAGTGCAGGTTTCAGAGGGAACAGTGAACTCGATTACATAATAGCCTGTTGGAACAAGTTAGGACGGTGTTGCCTTTAGGGTTCATGCCCCAGAATTATCAGCTATTTCTGTGATCCACTCACTCGTACTTTCTCACCTCCACACACTCTCGGTCCCGTCAGCATTATTATTCCTTCCTTGTCTACTTGTCTTGAGCACGAAAACACGGAGGCGGCTGTGTACTTTTATACGTGTGTTTTCTTTTAGGAACAAGGGGGGGGGGGGATAATCCCATTTTCCATTGCCTTTAATTCACCTAATTTAGACAACTGTTTAGTTCAAAAACTAATAAAGGAATAGATGTGTAAGTGATATAGACAGAGTTGTTCAGCTTAAAGGAGATGTTTGCAAAGCAAACAGGATTAAAGGCATATTTCTTGCCTCTGGCTCAGTGTGCTGAAACACAGGCCGGTTGTTTGGACAGCAGAGCTCATTGGGTGGGAAGTACAGTAGTATCGAAACCAGATTTAGGAGTCTGTATCCTGTGAGCTCTTTGATTTCTTAAACTCCTCCCCCAACTCCGAGCATCACAACAAATCATAACATAACATGCATACTGACTCCAATTAGCCAAATTTTATCATTATGGTAAATTATCCATTAATAATCCAACTGACTAAATGTAAAAAGTTATGCACTTTGTAACATGACTGCCTTTGATTCGTACTAGAAAAAAATCAGGATACTGAATAGAACAACTGTTTTATACCTTATCTTGAAGAAGACCTTAAGCAATCATGTTCAATTTTATATATGCAAGGGTTGTTCAAGTCAAACGGGGACTTGTGTTTCTAATAATCAGGCTGTCCACTCCCTGAATGTTACTGAGAACGACTGCAGTGTTTAAGTGCAGCTAAGAGTCTCATCACCATAATGTGCTTGAAGTCTTCTGTAACTGTCAATCATTTTTACGTCTGCATTCATGTGAAACGTCGCACATCCCAGTTTGACTTGAAAACCCCTAATATAAACCCTAAAATCCTGTTATCTTCTATATAAAGTCTGCTAGAGGCTTATTTATAACCCCGAATACACTTGTTTTTTTTTTTTTTTTGTAATCAAACAGTTCTCTTCAAAACCATTGTTTAAAATATATTAAAAAACATAATTGTGATTCCAATTTGTATGTGGAATTTCTACATGTTGAAAAATTGGTATATTTGTAGTTCATATGTTATTTCAATATTAAAAAGTTTTGCATTTGTTTTTTAATTCTTTTTTTTTTTTTTTTATAATAAATAAAAGATACTCCAACATATGATTCTGTCAACACATTTACAGGGGGAAAAATATTTAATTTGAGCATTAAAGAAAAAAATCAAATACAGAACTTGCACAAATACCAGCAATTAAATATATATATACAGTGGTGTGAAAAACTATTTGCCCCCCTCCTGATTTCTTATTCTTTTGCATGTTTGTCACACAAAATGTTTCTGATCATCAAACACATTTAACTATTAGTCAAAGATAACACAAGTAAACACAAAATGCAGTTTTTAAATGAGGGGTTTTATTATTTAGGGAGAAAAAAAAATCCAAACCTACATGGCCCTGTGTGAAAAAGTAATTGCCCCCTGAACCTAATAACTGGTTGGGCCACCCTTAGCAGCAATAACTGCAATCAAGCGTTTGCGATAACTTGTAACGAGTCTTTTACAGCGCTCTGGAGGAATTTTGGCCCACTCATCTTTGCAGAATTGTTGTAATTCAGCTTTATTTGAGGGTTTTCTAGCATGAACCGCCTTTTTAAGGTCATGCCACAACATCTCAATAGGATTCAGGTCAGGACTTTGACTAGGCCACTCCAAAGTCTTCATTTTCTTTTTCTTCAGCCATTCAGAGGTGGATTTGCTGGTGTGTTTTGGGTCATTGTCCTGCTGCAGCACCCAAGATCGCTTCAGCTTGAGTTGACGAACAGATGGCCGGACATTCTCCTTCAGGATTTTTTGCTGAAGCAGCAAAACAACCCCAGACCATCACACTACCACCACCATATTTTACTGTTGGTATGATGTTCTTTTTCTGAAATGCTGTGTTACTTTTACGCCAGATGTAACGGGACACGCACCTTCCAAAAAGTTCAACTTTTGTCTCATCGGTCCACAAGGTATTTTCCCAAAAGTCTTGGCAATCATTGAGATGTTTTTTAGCAAAATTGACATGAGCCTTAATGTTCTTTTTGCTTAAAAGTGGTTTGCGCCTTGGAAATCTGCCATGCAGGCTGTTTTTGCCCAGTCTCTTTCTTATGGTGGAGTCGTGAACACTGACCTTAATTGAGGCAAGTGAGGCCTGCAGTTCTTTAGATGTTGTCCTGGGGTCTTTTGTGGCCTCTCGGATGAGTCGTCTCTGCGCTCTTGGGGTAATTTTGGTCGGCCGGCCACTCCTGGGAAGGTTCACCACTGTTCCATGTTTTTGCCATTTGTGGATAATGGCTCTCACTGTGGTTCGCTGGAGTCCCAAAGCTTTAGAAATGGCTTTATAACCTTTACCAGACTGATAGATCTCAATTACTTTTGTTCTCATTTGTTTGGATCTTGGCATGATGTCTAGCTTTTGAGGTGCTTTTGGTCTACTTCTCTGTGTCAGGTAGCTCCTATTTAAGTGATTTCTTGATTGAAACAGGTGAGGCAGTAATCAGGCCTGGGGGTGACTACAGAAATTGAACTCAGGTGTGATAAACCACAGTTAAGTTACTTTTTAATAAGGGGGGCAATCACTTTTTCACACAGGGCCATGTAGATTTGGAGTTTTTTTTCTCCCTTAATAACGTAAACCTTCATTTAAAAACTGCATTTTGTGTTCAATTATGTTATCTTTGACTAATAGTTAACGGTTTTTGATGAGCAGAAACATTTAAGTGTGACAAACATGCAAAAGAATAAGAAATCAGGAAGGGGGCAAATAGTTTTTCACACCACTGTATACTCAGCAAAAAAAGAAACGCCGCTTTTTCAGGACTGTGTATTTCAACAATAATGTTGTAAAAATCCAAATAACTTTACAGGTCTTCATTGTAAAGGGTTTAAACAATGTTTTCCATGCATGTTCAATTAACCATAATCAATTAATTAACATGCACCTGTGGAATGGTCGTTAAGACCTTAACAGCTTACAGAAAGTAGGCATTTATGGTCACAGTTCTAAAAACAGGACACTAAGGAGACTCGTCTACCGACTGTGAAAAACACCCAAAGAAAGATGCCCAGGGTCGCTGCTCATCTGCGTGAACGTGCATTAGGCATGCTGCAGGGAGGCATGAGGACTGCTGATGTGGCTAGGGCAATAAATCGCCATGTCCGCACTGTGAGACGCCTAAGACGGCGCTACAGGGAGACAGGAAGGACAGCTGATCCTCCTCGCAGTGGAAGACCACGTGTAACAACACCTGCACAGGATGGGTACATCCGAATATCACACCTGCGTGACAGGTACAGGATGGCCACAACAACTGCCCGAGTCACACCAGGAACACACAAACCCTCCATCTCACAGCAAGAACTGACAAATCTGGTCCAGTCCATGAGGAGGAGATGCACTGCAGTACTTCAAGCAGCTGGTGGCCACCAGATACTGACTGCTACTGACTGATTTTGAGCCTCCCTTCATTCAGGGACACATTGTGAAACATTTTTCCTTTATGTCTTATGGTGTCGACTCTTTTAGTGTTCATACAAATATTTACACATTAAGTTTACTGAAAGTAAAAACAGGTGAAAGTCAGAGGATGTTTCTTTTTTCTTTATATATATATATATATATATATATATATATATATATATATATATATATATATATATACACAGGTCCTTCTCAAAAAATTAGCATTTTGTGATAAAGTTCATTATTTTCTGTAATGTACTGATAAACATTAGACTTTCATATATTTTAGATTCATTACACACAACTGAAGTAGTTCAAGCCTTTTATTGTTTTAATATTGATGATTGTGGCATACAGCTCATGAAAACCCAAAATCCCTATCTCAAAAAATTAGCATATTTCATCCGACCAAGAAAAAAAAAGTGTTTTTAATACAAAAAAAGTCAACCTTCAAATAATTATGTTCAGTTCTGCACTCAATACTTGGTCGGGAATCCTTTTGCAGATTCTTGTGTCTTGTGTCTCTCAACTTTCTCTTCACAATATCCCACAGATTCTCTATGGGGTTCAGGTCAGGAGAGTTGGCAGGCCAATTGAGCACAGTAATACCATGGTCAGTAAACCATTTACCAGTGGTTTTGGCACTGTGAGCAGGTCGTGCTGAAAAATGAAATCTTCATCTCCATAAAGCTTTTCAGCAGATGGAAGCATGAAGTGCTTGATGCCCTGCCCTTGATAAAACACAGTGGACCAACACCAGCAGCTGACACAGCACCCCAGACCATCACTGACTGTGGGTACTTGACACTGGACTTCAGGCATTTTGGCATTTCCCTCTCCCCAGTCTTCCTCCAGACTCTGGCACCTTGATTTCCGAATGACATGCAAAATTTGCAACCTGTAGCCCATTTCCTGCACACGCCTGTACACAGTGGCTCTGGATGTTTCTACTCCAGACTCAGTCCACTGCTTCCGCAGGTCCCCCAAGGTCTGGAATCGGTCCTTCTCCACAATCTTCCTCAGGGCCCGGTCACCTCTTCTCGTTGTGCAGCGTTTTCTGCCACACTTTTTCCTTCCCACAGACTTCCCACTGAGGTGCCTTGATACAGCACTCTGGGAACAGCCTATTCGTTCAGAAATGTCTTTCTGTGTCTTACCCTCTTGCTTGAGGGTGTCAATGATGGCCTTCTGGACAGCAGTCAGGTCGGCAGTCTTACCCATGATTGCGGTTTTGAGTAATGAACCAGGCTGGGAGTTTTTAAAAGCCTCAGGAATCTTTTGCAGGTGTTTAGAGTTAATTAGTTGATTCAGATGATTAGGTTAATAGCTCGTTTAGAGAACCTTTTCATGATATGCTAATTTTTTGAGATAGGAATTTTGGATTTTCATGAGCTGTATGCCACAATCATCAATATTAAAACAATAAAATGCTTGAACTACTTCAGTTGTGTGTAATGAATCTAAAATATATGAAAGTCTAATGTTTATCAGTACATTACAGAAAATAATGAACTTTATCATAATATGCTAATTTTTTGAGAAGGACCTGTAGAGCAACCTTCATTTTGGAAAATATATATAAAAATCTGTTTAAAACAATTATCAGATACATCATAGATATTTCATGTCACAGGTTATATCTGAAATATCACAGTATGTGTGGAAATGTCCTTACTATCACTACTAAATATATTATTATTATTATTATTATTATTATTATTATTATTCTTTTGGATAGGCAGTCTATAATAGGCATGCTCTTGCGCTCTTGTGAGATATTGTCTCATATCTCTGTGTACGTCATATAGAGCCACACTGAGCCAACCTGATTTCAAATCAGGAACTACATACAGTACTGTATGAAATGAAACAAGTGAAAGTGATGCAGTTTTATTTCATTCAATTACCAATGCAGTGAAGTCATAGGAAAAGGTAGGCGTGCTAAGTGCTTACTCTGCTTGTGCATCTAACCTCAACCTTCATATCGCTCCTTAGTCACATGAAGTGTGTATTATGAATTTCAATGAGGTGAACATCACAGAACTGTGTTGTCCGATTCTTAATACAGTTGATATCGACACCCTCATGTCACAGTAATACTGTATTATCACACTCTGACAGCAACAAAAAAAAATACACAGGAACACATTTCATACTTATACGTGTGTGACATATATATAAAAAGACACACACACATAAAGTTCATAGACCTGTTTCCTTTTTATTGTTCTGTTCTGCTGTGAAGACAGGAAGGGGTTTGATGCAACGTGTGTGTGTGTGTGTGTGTGTGTGTGTGTGTGTGTGTGTGTGTGGGTGTGTGTGTGTGTGTTGGGGGGATGTGTGGATGTGTGGGTGTGTGTCCTGTCACGTCTCCCTTGCCCTCATGCTGTGCTGAACAGCTCCTCTGACATGGTGTAGCTGTAGGGCAAAGGTCAAAAGGGGACATCAGGCCTGTGGCAAGGCTTTCACTGGGTTTGTTCAAAACAAACAATTTGGATTGCTGAGATCTTTATTCATCGTATTATTATTTTTTTTTATTATTATTATTATTATTATTATTATTATTATTAATCTTATTATTATTATTATTAATCTTAATCTTATTATTATTATTATTATTATTAATAATAATAATAATCTTATTATTATTATTATTATTATTATTATTATTATTATTATTTAACCACAGTTAAGGCATACTATTCTGGAACATCATGCATTTTTTTTTCATTTTCATAATTAATTTAGAAAACCATAGAATTGTTTCTGAAAGTGATTTCAGCTTTTAAATGAGAAATGACAATATACAGTACATCATATATCCAAATCTTATTCCATTAAAATGGATGCATGCAGGGAAACAAAAAAAAAGTACAAATTAAAATGTACAACTTTTAAATAGACTAAAATATTCTAAATGTAAATGTTTTAACTGAAGAAATTATAATATCATGTTTTCCTTTGAAAGTGACTGTTAGAAAACTTCTGTTGTAATTTTTTTTAAAGCCACTGCACATTTTGCCTGAAACCATCTTTCAATCTCTGTAACTCTGTAAACCCACCATTAGCTAGAATTGGACTTACTAGCTGGCACGTACAGTATGTTAGCTTTTAGAAGTAATTATAGTCTATCATGGTGGTAGCAAAGAAAACACATTTACTTTGAGTCTAAGTAGCCAGTTTAAAAAAATATATTTTCAAATTTAATTGAATTACGCCAACGTTCAAGAACATTTAAGTGACGAGCGCTTCATTCTCATGTTCAACACAGTCAAGTGGATTCTCCTTCATCTAATACACACACAGCTCGCTAAATTACATACTGTAGTTTCAACTGGCATTATTCCTAATATGAAATGCAACTGATTGAATGGCAAACTGAAACGATTTGATGGTTGAATGTTAAACTAAAATGAGCAATGATTGAACATCAAACTAAAAATAAATGATTGCTAAACTAAACTAAAATTATATTAAACTGAAATGATTACCCAGTGAACTGAAATTGAAATTGTTAGTCTCTAAATTGAAAGGTTGGAATTTTAAACTGAAATGATTGGATACTAAATAAAAATAAGAAAAAATGCTTAACTAGAATAAAATGGTACTAAACAAGAAACTGAAATGATTGGACTTAATATGTTTAAATTTTTATACAGAAAAATCATGCATATGATAAAATCATAAGTATCATAATATAATCACTGATGTACAGGCCTAGTTGGGTACCATAGTGTAATTACAGATGTATTGTCCAGGGCCCGGTTTCTCGAAAGCTTCTTATCGCTAAGTAGTTCTTAAGTTGTACCTTAACCTCTCTCTTAACGTTATGGCGCATTTCCCGAAACGTTCTTATGCTAAGTATCTCTTAGCTAAGTCACACGTTCGTAAGGTTGGTCTGGACCAACCTTAACTCATACTTAGCGTAGTTTCAGCTCTAGACGCTAGTCGCCGCCACTGAGCAGCAGTCTTTATAAATCAGCGGTGTACGTAAACACATTATGGCACGTTATTAAAGTCGTATTAATGATGGAATATACTGTAGACCTGTTTAAGAATATTATTTTCTTTGATATCAGAACTAATAGAGTGACTTTTAATTAGCCTATTTCATAATGTGACTAACGCATTAAAATTGCCAATCACAATTAATATTAAACAGGTGGCGAACAATTAGGCAGCGAGCGTGGTGTTGTGTTAAACTGAAGACGGCGCGGTCTGTGGAGCCGTGTGGGTCATGTACATTTTTCCTTTAGACAAAACTTCAGCCCCTTTCATATTTTCCCCGTAGTCGTTTAAAAAAAAAAAAGTTTACATGAAAATATTAGCGACAGTTTGGTGATTTAATTTATATATTTGTCTATTATGGCATGTTATTGTTAAGTTAACCCATGTCGAAATAAACGCTATTAAAAGAATTTAGTGCAATGTTTAATTTGCATAGAAAGTGCCGTCTTTCTTAACGCTGTCATGCAAAAGGAGTGAAAAATCGATTCCTGAGCCACCGATGTCCGCTAATTCAGGACCTTCACTGTAGACAGCGCCGCGTAACGTCGGACGTAAGAGGCAGCGACTTAAGAAGACTCCTAAGAGACAGTTCGAGAAATACACTTAGAAAAGTTATCACTTAACATAAGATACTGTATATCTTAAGAGTCTTCTTAACGCGCGAATAGTGTGTGTTATCGAGAAACCGGGCCCAGACCGGTTATGATTTACTACTAATGTCATCAGTCGTTCATCCTTTGATCCATTGTGTATGTCGCTTTTCACAGGTGGAATGGACCCTATCCCAGGGAAATCCAGCATAGGGCACAAACTCACACACACTTACCCACCCAATCATACAATTTGGAAAATCCAATCTACTGTACTGTAGTTTTTGTACTGTTGGAGGAAACCATGCTCAGTTGTACTAGTAGTGGGGCCAGGGGTAGCTCAGTGGTTAAGGCATTGGACTACGGTTCGGAAGATCCCAGGTTCAAACCCCACAACCACCAATTTGCCACTGTTGGGCCCTTGAGCAAGGCCCTTAACCCTCAACTGCTCAGATGTGTAATGAGAAAAAAAAATGTAAGTCGCTCTGGATAAGAGCATCTGCCAAATGCTTAAATGTAAATGTTGTACTAAACACAATTCATTTATTAGTTTGTAATCTTCTCAGACACTTTTGTTTCCAGCTCTACTTTTGAACACTTCACTATATCAGACATATGCAGGATACAAATAATAACCAATCAGCAAGGACATGTCGAGATGCTCGCACTGGAGGAGTACAAACTTAGGTCTCGTTGTTTGAGTCACTGCCTCCGTCACTGACTCGAATACATATGGCCCCTCTTCTGGTGTGAAATTTCCATCTTCCCACACTGGAGTCTAGATCTTGTGCATCGATATGAAACATTTACTTTTTATAAGCTGAACATGTTCTGATGTATACAACCTCGGCAAAGTCCTGACATCTCGACATGCTTTTAGAAGAAAAAAAACGAAAGAAAAAAACCCCACAAAATTGTTTGCATGCACAATTAAAAAGAAATAAACAACGCAAAACAGAAAGTCAGTCAGAGCGCCATAACCTTCGATTTTCTTCTTTTATTCGTTGGCTGGAGCAGCACAGAGAAGACGTCCAAATTACTGAGAAGCCAAATCAGCCCACATCAGACCTCCTGAACTGCGTATTCGAGTGCTAGAGGGCCATAAAAGTGTCTTATACTGTGAGATTCCTAAGAGGATATGTGGGTGTCATAGGCTAGATGAAGAAAAGAGAGCGCGAGAGATAGAGAGAGCGAAAGAGTGAAGGAGAGAGAGAGAGAGAGAGTGGGAGATATTCTATCCCTCCTCTGGAGAGCTGGCTCTTTAATCAACAAGCCACTATGCAAAGTGATCATGAGCTCACAAGCCTTTGGTCTCTCCATGTCACTTTCACTCTGCTTCTTAATTTGGCTCCGATTCTCCTCCTCCTCCTCGTCTTCCTCCTCCTCATCTCTTTTTCTCCATCTCCCTGCATCTTCATTCCCTTTTTTGTCTCGTTCCTACTTGTGAGATTCGGAGGATTTTTCCCGCGCATGCCTCGCTGCCAGGAGAGTGTTTCGGATTCGAACTCATGTACAGGTCTATACACACACACACCAACATGCCTGGTTTTTAAGTGATCGTTCCATAAAAAAGTGTCTCTTTCACTGGTCATTAATGCATTCCACACACATGCTGCAGGACATCTTCCAGCCTCACAGCAGCGTGGAGCGCGTTTCCGGCCGTGCACTGACCTCAGACATGCACATTACCAGCCATCGCCTAAAGGCTTGCTCTGTGGTGTTCTGCTTTCTTCAGACCTCTTATTTAACTCTCTACGTCACCTCCTCAACTCAAAAAGAGAGACAAAACACACACACACTCTGAACATAAGCCAACAACGATGAATTATACGGGTCTCTGCATTCACTACACAGCATGTGTTCACTAAAGAACAGATGCGAACGGCTTAGCTGTTTAAACCTTATCCTGAGATCTGCACTTTATCCTGAATTATTTACCGTCTTCATCATCAACCTGTGATTAATTCTGACGGAAGCGTAGAGGTCGACAGCGCTCGAGCGATCCTCAGAAATATTCGAATTTAAACGCAGCTTTGTTTGCAGTCCGAAACCATGAAGTAGGTTAATTAAAAAAAAAAAAAAAAAAACAGAAAAAAAAGAAATAGCTTTTTTTTTTTTTTTTTTTTTTTTACCGCTTGTGTGCAGAAGCAATAAAAAGCATTAGCATGCGTTGCGAGCGAGCTCCCTGGTGCACTTCAAGGCAGCTTTAGTGTCTAGCTTCTAATTTGCCGTTCCTATGTCTGACGCGTGGCAGCTATCACGTATAAGTGACAGCTGAAGCATGACCTCACCCTTTAAAATTCATTTCCTTTCGCACGGGAGCTGGAAAATAGAGATGTTATTACCAAGTTACCCTTAAGCCCCCAATCCCCTCCCCCTCCCCCCCCCAACCACCACCACCATTCCTCTTCTGCTTTCACTTTCTTTTTCCTATAAACCACATGATCAACAAACATGAAGAGGGTTCAGTGGAATTCCCTTTTTGGTGGAGCTTCATGCCGGGTTCATTCACACAGATTGAGATAAACGTGTGTGTGTGAGTGTGTGTGTGTGTTTGAGTGAGTGTGTGTGTGTGTGTGTCTCAGCAGTGGTGACATCACTCACACCAGGCCTGCTTACTCTCCAAACATGACTGAAGTTTCCAGCTTCATCATCTCTCGAGTGTTTCTATTAAAAATATAAATTGTAGGATTTTTGCGTAACGTCGAATCAACGATGCCAAAAGTCCCAAAGGATTTAGGAATAATTGAGCAACTCAGGGAAAGACGTGAATGTGTTTATACACTGTGAGTCTGAGAAAGAGAGAGAGAGAGAGAGAGAGAGAGAGAGAGTGTGTGTGTGTGTGTGTGTGTGTGTGTGTGTGTGTGTGTGTGTGTGTGTGTGGTGCAGCTTGGCTGTGAAGTATACTGAGTGGCATGTTGACGCTGTTCCAGTGCAGCAGCCTCGCTGAAGTGGTGTGTGAGTCCGGTCCAAATGTCTGTCTGCTCCTCTCTCTCTCTCTCTCTCTCTCTCTCCCTCTCTCTCTCTCCTCCTGCTGTTCCTCGATGAGTGTCTGCCATGCCATGGCCATCTGCCATGTTGGATGGATGCCTCAAGGCAGCTAAGTGAATTGTGGCCTGGGTCCACCATAGCATTCTATGTTACACAATTTTACAGGCAAAATTGGGATTAAATCTGAAACCCGCAGAGAACCCGCAGCCGTTTATCAACTCCAATTAGGCAAAGCCACTTCCACTGCAAATCCCACAGCACCTTTGGCCTCGTAGGCTTTTATATATTTATTTACTTATTTATTTATCTTTTAAACAGTATGCTGTGATTTTATAAAGCAGTGTAAACACAGAGTATTAGTAATAAGAAGATCGGCAAAATAAAAATCTTAAATCTTTCTTTTATTTTGCAGTGTTTATTGTGCACAGCATTATATGACAGTTAATTCAGACCAAGTAATCTGATTGGACGAGAGGCATTCCGTTATGAAACTTTGTTATTTTTTAAAGTATCTTTTAAAAGCACGTAAACACATTTTTATGTGTTCATGTGCTTTGATTTTTTTTTTTAATTTTTTTTTGAAAACTGGATTTTCCAGTTTCAACATATAAACATAAAC
Organism: Channallabes apus; assembly: GCA_030522415.1. Classification (NCBI taxonomy): domain Eukaryota; kingdom Metazoa; phylum Chordata; class Actinopteri; order Siluriformes; family Clariidae; genus Channallabes; species Channallabes apus. The sequence continues at coordinate 32,497,580 of CM060104.1, forward strand.
TATATAAACATATATTTTTGTACAGTAGATTCATAAACATGAAAAGAAAAAGGAAAGGGATTTTTATATATTTTTATACACTCTCTATAATCAGAGCATAAAGGTTGGATTCCTCAGAATTTCTGAAAGTGCATTGTGTACGTTACTAAGGGAAACCCCATCATCAGTGCAGGGTTGCTAAATTCAGGTCATGTGACCACACTGACATAAAAAGGGAATCCCTTTATTTTTGTTTACGCGGTCATCTCTGTACCTGTTTCCATGGCGATATATGTTTAGGCCAAAACACCCCGGCTTCCACGAATGACAGTATCATTTACTGATGTCTATTTTTACATGTTACAGGAAGGGCCCTGTGCAAGTGAGTGTGTGTCAGAGTGTGTGTGGAAAACGTTGCTCAGATTCTCACTCTGATTGGTTAGCAGCGGCTGGTGACTCAGAGGCGGGCGCTGAGGTTACGTGCCCTAGCAACGGGACCCAAGCAAATAAACACACGCTTTGAATGTCGGCTTGCCCTTTTAGACGTTGGATTCTTCGTGATGATCGTACACACATGCAGATATTTTCATTATTGGATTTTGGTTGAAATGTGGATAACTGAGAAAATGATTATATTTGTAATGTAATAAATTGAAGAAATTCTGAAGGACAGGACAGAAGAGTTTATGTTTTGTTTGGGTCTTGGTGAAATGAGAAGCTGTGCTTTTTGATGTAGAGAGAAATGTGTAGTGGTGAAGGAATCATTACATACAGTAAAGGTAACAGCATAACATCTAACTACGGTGTATACCTTTAAATAAAATACTGCAATCCGAATCACTGTGGTATAGGTGTAATAACACACTCCGGATTGGTTGTAGGTCAGCATGGTCCATCGTGTGTTATTCCTGTCCTCCAGTCTCACCTGGAAATTCATAATAACACATATTTATTTAAATTATTGTGGATTGTGTTAGTCATAAATATTAGTTGATGCAATTGATGACTAATGTCTATTTATACAGATTACTGAAACGTTTGTGTGTGTGTGTGTATTATGAAATTACTATTAATTCACATTTAAACAACTCCCAAGCAAATTATAATTGCTCTTTAATATGCTGATATTTACAGTCGATTAATGAAACGTTGATGCCTTGGACATATTAGCTTTTATGAATCATTGTGGATTTACATTGATTACAAGATGTTTAAAAAGAGTCTTAAACTTGTTGTCACTCCTCAGGTCCCAGCTGAGTAGTTTGTCAACATTACAGACATTATTAATTGTGTATAAATTGTTCGGTTTGTTACGATCGTCAGCTCTGAGAAGGTGTTGAGTAATATCAGTTTCTTCTTTCTAATTTGTCGATGAATTCATTTGTTGTAATGAAATACAGTACTGTGCAAAAGTATTGAGCCATCTCTAATTTGTAGTTATGTATTTATTTATTTATTTATTTTTAAATAAAAGGTATAATAGGAGACGTGTCTGACTAGTGAGGCTTGACATGCGGTATGATTTGAGATTTGTTTGACAGGTTTCATCTGAAAGTTTGCCTGAAATAATTTCCCAGTTGTAGTTGATTTAAAGGCCACGTTCCAGGATTTTTTTCACACTCAGTGATTAAATTAAGCTTTCACTATAGTTGAATTTCATTTTGAATTTGAAGTAAAATAAATAAATAAATAAATAACACTAAATAACATTAAATTGGTTCTTGTTTTATATGTTGCAAAATCTAGTGTGACGTCTTACTTAACATAGTGTGACAACTTACCCGCTGATGGGCCAACATGTCACATGTTCACACTCACTATTTAAATGCTTATAACTCTGTCTGAAACAAGATATGCAAATGAAATAAATGCAAAATATGTACCTGAGACTGTGTTCTTTCATTTAGTACTGTATTTAATTTTTTAACATTATGATCATTTTAATCCCCCCCCCTCGATTTTCTCTCTAATTTAGTCATGTCCAATTCCTCCCCGTCACTAGGGGGCATATTAAGGCTACTAACTACCACTCAGTCGGGAGGGCTGAAAACTATCACGTGTTTCCAGCCGACCGCATCTTTTTCGAAATGCTCGCTCACGCACTGTTGGGGGCTCCTTCCGCTTGCGTGAGCTCACAGACGTCCCTGATTGTCTGTAGAGCCGTGATTAATGTGGGAGCACTAAGTACCTCTCTCATTCCGCCCCTCTGAGAGATCTCAGCCAATCAGCTCTCTCTAGACCTCCAGCTGCGTTGCCCGGGAATCGAACTCGCGATCTCCAGATGATAGTGCGAGCACTTTACCACTGTGCCACTCAGAGGTCCAACAATATGATTTATTGATCCCAAGGTATATAAAAGATTATGAAAAGTGTAACAATATACCCCAGTCTCCTCTAATCTCCTTATTTCTATTTTGCTTAGTCTTGAGGAACAGTTTTGGTGATGCTGAATGCTGAGTGGTTGGAATAGATGAGAGGGGAAATGAGGTTGCTGCTGAGCTTGTTACATAAACAACCCATTTTAAAATCATATCTTTAGGCACTTTGCAGGCTGTCAGAGTAAAACATTAGTTCCCATTTTGTTAATTTAATCTACATAAGTTAATGACCTTAGTAAAATTAGATTAATGGGCTTAAGGATTTTGCACAGCACTGTTTGCTATGGTTTCTATGGTAACAGCCAAATTCATGTAGGGCAATCTAAGTCTCAAATGTCAGCAATTTGTACCATTCAAAAATGACGCTGTGAAACTTTTATTTATTTTTTTTGACATGTGATGGTCATCAGGACAGAGGAGCATGTGTTTTTCTCTGTAACAATCTGCACATTTTTTGTCTTGAACTTTAAGAGAATGCTGTAAAGACAGTATCAACAGGAAACTATTTCTCTTACAGGAATTTCATTCATTCATTCATCTTCTATACCGCTTTATCCTGTGTTCAGGGTCGCGGGGACCTGGAGCCTATCCCAGGAGGCTTTCGGGCACAAGGCGGGGTACACCCTGGACAGGGTGCCAATCCATCGCAGGGCACACACACACATACATTCACCCATCCATTCACACACTACGGGCAATTTAGGAACGCCAATTAGCCTAACCTGCATATCTTTGGACTGTGGGAGGAAACCGGAGTACCCGGAGGAAACCCACCAAGCACGGGGAGAACATGCAAACTCCATGCACACAGAGACGGGAATCGAGCCTGGCCGGGGAATCGAACCCAGACCCTGGAGGTGCAAGGCGACAGTGCTAACCACTACACCACCGCGCCGCCTCTTACAGGAATTTAACAACATTAAAAGTAACTATAGATGAATGTAGAAAGTATGATGTTTAATGAACAAAAAGTTGTAATTGTTGGCAAATTATTGTAGTGTAAAAGGAATAAAAAAGAGTGATAACAGTGACTCAGCGTTTTTTCGATTGTTGATTGTTTTTCCTTCAAAAGTGTATCCTGGAGTGTTTTATTCTTTACTAACGCCTCAACACACAGAGGTCACTGATCATGCCTGTATGATTAAGTTGCGGAAGAAATTATGTCATCCTGAGCAGTACTGGTGAACTTTGCTGAACATGTTTAGTTCGGTGTTGCTAAACATCATGTTAAATTTAGGAAGTTAAAGTTGCTGTAAATATGATCTCATGTTTATTTTTGATTATCTTATTGGAACTGGAATTGGCGTTCCATTTGATTGAATGTCTTTGGGGTTTTTTGGGTTTTTTTTTTTGTATTTTGCATAAGGACACACACAGTAAAAAAGATATTTGAAACTTCAGGAAAGTGTGAGTTTCTGAATCAGAGGTTTTTTTTGTGTGTGTGTTTGTGTGTGTGTGTGTGTGTGTGTGTGTGTGTGTGTGTGCGTGTGTGTGTGTGTGTGTGTGTGTGTGTGTCTTGGCATCCATAAACAGAGGTGTCAAGTAACGAAGTACAAATACTTCGTTACCTTACTTAAGTAGAAATTTTGGGTATCTATACAGTACTTTACTGGAGTAATTATTTTTCAGCCGACTTTTTACTTCTACTCCTTACATTTTTAAGCAATTATCTGTACTTTCTACTCCTTACATTTTAAAAATAGCCTCGTTACTAAATTTTTATGATCAGAATGCGCACCCCCCCCCCCCCCCCCCCGTCGCATGATCAGAAAGCGAGACCTTAGTGCTTTTGTCGCCCCTCACGGTACTTTTACTTTTATACTTTAAGTAGTTTTGAAACCAGTACTTTTACACTTTTACTTAAGTAAAAAGCTTGGGTTGATACTTCAACTTCTAAACAAGTATTTTTGAACCCTAGTATCTATACTTCTACTCAAGTAATGAATGTGAATACTTTTGACACCACTGTCCATAAATAGATGGCATAATCCTGCTTTCTCTTTTACAACACTGATTTTGATATTCAGTGTTTATTTTTTTGTTTGTTTGTTTATTCAAAGCACTTTACAGTTAAACTCTTTCACACAAAAATCACGTACATATAATAAATACAATAAGGTATAAAGTATAAATCAGTCAGACAAGAAGGAAAAGAAAGTTGTCTTTGTATATATAAACACTTGCAGGATTTGATATGTGATATGTTTTCTCAGATATCCATTATTTTGTGTTGCAGGTACAGTATTAGTCTGATACTGATCCTGACACTAATACTAGATTTTGGATTGATGCCATCTTAAGTGTTTTCAAGGGTCTAGTGTGTTTATATACAACAATCAGTCATAACACTATGACCACCCGGGTAATACAGTGTAGCTCTGCCTTTTGCTTGACCTGTCGAGACCTGGACCCCATTAGTCCTCTAAAGCAGTGTTTTTCACCCACTGTGCCGCGGTACACTAGTGTGCCGTGAGAGGTCGTCAGGTGTGCCGTGGGAAATTATTAAATTTCACCTAATTGGTCGAAAACATTTTTTGAAAACTAATAAGCTTGCGAATAATATGCCATTGCAGCTGCCGCGATAGCCCGCCGACGTTCCGCGGAGTTCTGCAGGTCCGCAAACTTCTGTGAGGACCATCAAAAAAATGAAACGTTTAATTTTTTGCGCGGAAAGATGGAAACGTACTCACAGCGCCAAAACTTTGATGAGAATGGCTGTACATAGGCTACAGAGTTAATTTTTTTTTTTTACAGTTACCTTGTGATATTTTTTTTTATTAAAAATGGACCTTGGCTCAAGAAAGGTTGAAAAACACTGCTCTAAAGGTGTGCTATGGTATCTGGCACCGAGCTGTTATTAGGAGATCCTTTAAGTCCTGTACTGTAGGTTTCCAGGTGGGGCCTTCATGCATCAGACTATTTTTTTTTTCAGCACATCCCACAGACACTTGATCAGATCCTGTGTGTTGTTGTGTTCCTCAAACCATACTTGAATCTTTTTTGCACAGCACATCATCTGCTGAAAGAGGCCAATGGCACTATATACAGTATATATAAACTTCATAAAGGGATGTACTTGGTCAGCAACAATGTTTAATTAGGTGGTACAGTATGTGTCAATGTAAAATGCATGTTAATGTCAGGACCCAAGGTTTCCCAGCAGTACCTAGATAATATAAAAGAAAATGTGATTTATCAGACCAGACCTGCTTTGTCCATTGTTCCATGGTCCGGTTCTGATGCCCTTGTGCCAGTTGTAGGCACTTTTGTGTCCAGACCCCTTTCCATCAGCAATTTGAGCTACTTATACTGAACTCTTGTATTGGACTGGATTATACAGAAACTAAAATGGCAGCATTGTCTTGCCGTATAACATTTCTAATCTGGATACATGAAAGATTTAATGTTATGTGTTTAATTTAGCATTAATAAACTTTTATGTAGGCGGCGTGGTGGTGTAGTGGTTAGCACTGTCGCCTTGCACCTCCAGGGTCTGGGTTCGATTCCCCGGCCAGGCTCGATTCCCGTCTCTGTGTGCATGGAGTTTGCATGTTCTCCCCGTGCTTGGTGGGTTTCCTCCGGGTACTCCGGTTTCCTCCCACAGTCCAAAGATATGCAGGTTAGGCTAATTGGCGTTCCTAAATTGCCCGTAGTGTGTGATTGGGTGTGTGAGTGTGTGTATGTGTGTGTGCCCTGCGATGGATTGGCACCCTGTCCAGGGTGTACCCCACCTAGTGCCCGAAGTCTCCTGGGATAGGCTCCAGGCCCCCGCGACCCTGAACACAGGATTAAGCGGTATAGAAAATGAATGAAACTTTTATGTATTTATTTTTTTATGATCAAATGTCTCGCATTTGAATCTGTCACGTCTGAAAGCCGGATTACTGCCGTCCTCAGTAAACTCACACTCAGCCCTGCGGACTTCAGTAAGTTCGCTTTTTTGTCGCAATATTCCGAGTGGTTTAATTCCACATGATCCATCCAACCCCAACCACAACAGCGCTTTGAAGACCAGCGTGTCCATGTTTTCAGCATATCACATGTGCATTCATGTGGTGGAGAACGAGACGGGGGACTCCTTTCATTTTCATCACGTGTGTGTATGTGTGTGTGTGTTTGATCTCTATGGTGACGGCAATGACTGAATGGTTGTGCCCTTGGTGAGGAAGTGTGCAAAGGAACTATTTGTTCTCTCTCTTTCCCTCTCGTTGTCATCGGTACACACAAAAAAAACATCAGTCCTGCTTTTGTAAATACAGAAGTAAAAAAAAAAAAAAAAAAAAGTTCACCTCAGAACCTTCTCGGCGCATGCTCGGATCACTGGAGTCTGTGAGAAACAGAGAAGGACGCGCAGAACACCCTGTTTTAGACATTTTCATTAAGGAAAGGGGGAAAAAATACAAATTGCTTTTGTTAAATTGCTCTATGAAGCGTTTGGGATTTTTTAGAAACCACCCCATGACTTCCTATGGCTGTTTAAAAAGTAATGAGACAGAATAAAAAAGCACTCAAGTTAATAGCCTTGAAAAAATTGTGCCCGGGCCATTTGTCAGCTCTTCCAGGAAGCGGCATATGTTAAAGAATGTGCGCCTTTAACATAATGCTCATATCCATTTGATAACTTAATTGTGGCTTTCTTGAGTAAAACTCTATCTCACAACGTTCTGGAGATGGTGGATGGAGAGAAACTTTTTTAAGCAATATACTTTTATGTGTGTGTGTGTGTGTGTGGTTAAGATTGCATTTCTGTCGAGAAATTTGAAACAGGTGTACAAAATGTTCCCTTTTTTTTTTTTTTTTTTTGGTGAACAACATGTGGAAGAAGAACAACGGGATTAATATGACGTGAAGCGAAAAGAACAGAACAGAAGAGAACAGAATGTGTAGACAAATGATTCATATTTCAACAAAGTGACTTTAAAAAGCACATGGGTTTGAATAAACACTTAGGCCCACAGGAGGTGGGGGGGGGGGCGAAGGGGGGGGGGTCCATGCCTTGGGGATGAATCATTAGGACATGCTTGAGTGGGGTGTGGTTTGTTAGTGTGTGTGTGTATGTGTATGTCTATGTGTGTGAGCGTGGGACACGGTACTAGGGATATCCCTCCATAGCTGTTTGTGGATATGACTCATAGACTCCATGCCTATCCTAGAAAGTACAGAATGTCCTGTTTATTTTACTTCAGGAAACCTATGTCAGGAAGCTCCCAATGCCTTATGTATCACGCCATTCACACACACACACACACACACACACACACACACACACACACACACACACACACACACACTGGACCCACTTCACCACTGGGTCACAATAACCTCGGAGTGTGTGTGTGTGTGTGTGTGTGTGCATTAAACTCAGGCCGCTGGTTTAACCCCAACATTGTTCCTAAGATAACAATAACATAAAAAGAACAAGGAATATTTTTAATCCATTCATTGTTAGATTTAAAGGTCCCATATTTTACTATTTCTTTAACAAGTTAACACAGGCCTCAGAGCTCCTCTAAAGTTTGTGTGTGTGTGTGTGTGTTAATGCTCCAGCTGAAATACCACTCACATAATGCAATTTTTTTTTTTTATATCTTAACCCCCTCCATTTCAGTGTCTTTATAAATGAGAGCTGAGCAACAAGTCGGGGGAGGGGCTTTTCAAATATGAGGTCATAATAGGGGAGTACTTCCAATACTTACATAGAAAAAGAACAAAATAAGATTTTTTTTCTCACATTGTTTATATGAATGAACACATGTGGGCCAGGTGTAGGTTCGGAAGATCTCAGGTTCAAACCCCACAACCACCAAGTTGCCACTGGTGGGCCCTTGAGCAAGGCCCTTAACCCTCAACTGCTCAGATGTATAATGTAAAAAAAAAAAAGTAAGTTGCTCCTAAATGTAAATGTGGAGTTATGTACTTAACAAAAAAAGGTCTCCACAGTCACCGGACCTGAACCCGATCGAGATGGTTTGGGGTGAGCTGGACCCCAGAGTGAAGGCAAAGGGCCAACAAGTGCTAAACACCTCTGGGAACTCCTTCAAGACTGTTGGAAACCATTTCAGGTGACGACCTCTTAAAGCTCATCGAGAGAATGCCGAGAGTGTGCAGAGCTATTTTGAAGAAACTAGAATATAAAACATGTTTTCAGTTATTTCACCTTTTTTGCTAAGTACATAACTCCACATGTGTTCATTCATAGTTTTGATGCCTTCAGTGAGAATCTACCATGAAAAAAAAGAAAACACATTGAATCAGTGAAGGTGTGTCCAAACGTTTGGTCTGTACTATATATACAGTAAAATTAGGAAGGGGCAAATATCTTTTCACTGTACTGTATGTATACATTTATTAGTTGACAGTTAAGTGGAACATCTGTTGTTATCAACAATAACATATTACAGTTGTTGTTTTTTTACCCAGGGTGTCAGACTGAGATCAAAACCCCTTTTTGCTATGACTGAAGCTGCAGCTGGACCTAAACTCTGAGCTGATGTTACTCGAGAATTCAACAGCTCTGTGATCTAATGGATGTTGAATGAACATTGGGTTATTTGTTAAATTGTACACCATGACAGTATAATAGGTCTAGCTGGATGTCATTTCTCAGTGAAATCCAAGTTATGCCCGGGCCCGAGCTCTGGTCTAGACATTGATCAGTGTGTGAATAAAGGAACAAGATGTTACCGTTAAAAATAATTGTCCATTTAAAATACATTACTCAATGTCTGCTTTATTTTCTGACTAATTTCTGCATGCATGAATGCAATGTGAATCTTCCTTCATACTCAGCATCATATGAAATAATAATAATAATATATTAAACCAACAGTTCATTTTATTAGTTTTTATGTAGTTTTATTTAGTCCATAGTTTAATGTAGACTCACACTGAAAATTGGCAATATTTTCTGACTAGGCAAAAATAGTCAATTACATTTTCACATTCTCATTATGTTTTGCTTTATTACAGTATTTTTTCTTTGTCTTGTTTGTTTTGTAATTTTGAATGCCTTCCTCATTATAAAACTGCTCAAAGAACGGCTCACAAACTTCACTAGGGGGAAAGTCCATCTTGCCACTGACATGCAGATTAGTGGGTTAAATAAAAAAATAAATAAATAAAATGCAGCAAAACCTACAGTATGGTAAACGAGTTACAATGCTTTTTAAAAATTGGTCACTACTCCCACTTTTTTTGACAGTGTCTTTCTAACAATTAAAACAATTCAATGTGCTCAAAGAAAAACACAAATCTCTCAAAGTACAATTGCGGAGTCAGTCCTTTCATGAACATGCTGATTGGCTGATTCTTATATAAAATAATATATATATATATATATATATATATATATATATATATATATATATATATATAATTCATTAATTTTTTTTAATGAAGGTCGGCTGTTCTGCAGCATTCTTGAAAGAACAGTATTGTCCTTTGCATTGGAAAACCCATCAAACACCATGATGAAACTGTCTCTCATGAAGACCTTCCCAGGAGAGGAGGATCAAAACTCACCTCTGCTGAAGAGGAGAAGTTCAATTAGAGTTACCAGTTCCAAAAATCTTGTTTTTACAAACAAACATAACATCCCGTGTTTACCCATATCATCTGATTAATTTAGTCTGGATGGACGCATGATTTTGGACAAAAATATTTGTCAGTATTTAGTCTCAAAGCAAGCATTTCAGAAACCCTCCCCTGTATTAATCCATTCCTGAGTTACAAAATGAAATGCTTCTTTATCCATCTTTGTTATGATAATGCTGCTGCTGCTGCTGCTGATGATGATGATGATTTAGCATTTTAGACTGTTGCTGAAATTGTAACTCATGCCAATAAAAAAAAAGTGTATTATCTGTACTCCAGTGCCTCTTCAACTTTGTTCAATGGCACGTTGTAAAGGAAACTTAATCATATTGCTGTATGATACAAACATCCAGGATTGTAGAAAATTCCACCAGTTAGAAACTCACCCTGGGGTCATTTTATGGCTGTCTGGAGAGACATGAAAAAATGCTTAGAGACATCCCAGTGATAAGCTAATTCAATCTGAACAGTGATGTAGACTTTACCTTCAGTGGTTTGTAGCCATCACATGACAGATGAAAGCTACAGTAGTTGGTTTCTTTCATAATTGTGGAGAAAATGAAGGTAAAATGCTTTGCATCGGGTAAAAAGCCGGGAACAACCCAGTATCTGAATACAACTACCCATCATCAGTTAGTACACTGTATGCCAGTGTTTCTATTGTGCTAGGTCACATGGCTGGATCAAATCAGGGTCCTAGACAATATGCTTCCCTGGCAACATCCAGAACTCATAGTTCCGCATGGACGATGTACAAGTGAGCAAATCCCCCTGAAATGAATAGAGGCTAATGCTAATGACACTCTCCAGTCCTTATAATTACATTCATGATTTTTTCCCCCAACTGGCTTTCCTTTCTGAAGATCACAGAACATGATCGGTCTGTGATAAGCCTTTGGTGCTAACATTTCTGGCTGTATAATTTGTGTGAGTTCCTGCTTTTTTATCCTTTAGATATCAAGCCTATTCTGCTCACGTGAATGAAAAATACAGCACGTCTTGGCCAGAGCTAGACAGCTACAGACAGAATGTCTGCCCTCTGTTTTACACCTGTTCCCCAAAGCTCTCGCATGGCCCCAAAACACACTCCAGAGCTAGCATTAATTGGTTTAATTAGCACTCTTGATGCCCTGTCACACTATTAAGATGAGCACTTTGGCTTTTACGCACGCTCTTTTATTTTGTCTTATACGAGCTCAGTGTTTATCCATCAAGTCTTTAATAAAATCCACATTTCCGCCTGGAGCTCCTCCATTTTGCTGTTATGCAAGTCTCTGACTTTAGCACACCACTGCGCCGATCGCGTCCCGAACCACACATGGAGCAGGCTGTCTGCAAATCTGCAAATGCATGCAGCTTTCGCTCGTGATCCATACAGATGAAGAGCGCCTCCGCTTCCTGAGAGCATTTAATGCACTTGTAATGGCTTAGAAATGCAAGCAGGTCATTTCGGGTGAGACGAAAAAGGCCACTGGGTTCACGCGCTCTTCACTACTTAGCAACGGATGCATCGTCGTCACGCCATCTTTTGAGTTCATAGCAATATGTTGTAATGTCTGCTCTTTTTACAGTATACAATATCATCTCAATTATAAACACTTAACAACAGACAAATAGACAAACAATGACTCATCGTATATTTGTGAATTACGGTATATTCCATTATTTGGGATAATAGGATGTGTGTGTGTGTGTGTGTGTGTGTTTGGGCCTGGGGGGGGGGGGTGATAGCAGTAGTGAAAACTTGATATAGTTTTTAAATGACTTTGAGATGTTTAGATTTTTATTATTTTAAAATTTTAAACTTTTATTTTATCTTGCTACTGACACGAGGGAAAAAACCCAAATGTCACCATAAAATAAAAGCAATTATAAAACGTTATTAATAAAAAAAAAAGAATAAAGAAAAAAAATTCAATAAAGCAATTATAAAACACATAATAAAAAAGAAAGGAAGAAAAATTATTAAGAATTATAATAATAAAATTATCTTAAGAATTTCAGCTTTTTGAGAGTTTTATAAAGTTTTATGTATTCTGCTCAATGACAAATTACTGTACTTAATTTAGTTACATTAGTTTCATTAAATTTTTTTAAAAGAACAAAAGGAGAGATCTTAGTATGTACAATATGCTTTAAATAACAATTTTATCTCTTTATAATCTTATTTGTTTTATATTCTTATTATATAATTATGATAATATGTAATTTCCTATTTCTCTATTTTTATTTAATTGCTAAACGTAATTTCCTATTTAGTCTTGTAAGTAATAATTAAAGTCCTTTGTGTACACAGTTTCTTTGTCCATCTCATCTAGTTACTGAACCAGCGTAAATTAACTTAGCTAGACTCTAGGGTCTGTGGCTGGGTTTACAGGAATGAAGATGGTAGGCGGGTCACGGAGTGATAATAATAATAATAATAATAATAATAATAATAAATTTAATAATAATAAGTTTCGTTATTTTCTCCTTGTAACTGTTGTAAGAGCCCAAATTGTTTATAGTGCTCCTTTAAAGATTAAATGAAGACAAGCATTCATTTTTTAAATTTGAGAAAATACTAATTATATAATTAATGTTTTTCTTGCCTGCACAAAAAGAAAAAATTATATCCCTAAGGATGTAGTTAATTTATAGTAACTCTATACTGTATATGCAGCGATATTGCTGTTTAGTGATTTTGAGTAAAACAGACATTTTGGGTCGAGTCTGAGGACAGCGGGAGTGTGGAACAGCTGCCTGCTTAGTGTTAGTGTAACTCCTATCTCGTTTTCTCTCTGCACTCCTACAAAAACAGGGGTTGGATAAGCGAGTGATGAAGTGTTGAGTGAGGAGTGTAATGGAGGTTCCCATGTTGAGCCTGTGCAGGTGGACATGGAAAAAGTGCACTTCACATTCCATGTGTGTGTCGCGATGACAGTCGCAGTTTGGCTGCCTCCGCCGTGGCCTCGGGTTCTGTACATGATTCTTACACGCACTTTTCCTGAGGTCACCCAGTCATAAGGCTGGGGCAGGTTGAGCTGATGGGAACGTGTTGCACTTTGCTATTTTTATTGGCTGGATGGTGTATGGGAAAGGGCCAAGCGTCCTTCGAGGTTTCCCCAACGCCGGCCAATCAGAGCTCAGCTTTGCACCCCAGCATGAGTAACCCATGGTGCTCCGGATACGGGAAACACATCAGCGATGGAATGTGACCCTGTGGGCTGCGGTTATGTTCATGGGAATGGACTTGATACACATTGAGCAAAATCTCACATTGGCATGTCTGTGTATATGCCGTTCATCTCTGGGTAATGTAGACCTTGGCTCCTCTCCATTCAAGAACATTAAAATTCTTTTTTCATTTGAGAAGCAAAAAAATTAAAATAACGTGTGAGAGTCTGTACCACTCTGCAGTTGGAATGGTTCCAAATAAAGCAGCACAGTCAGCTTTAATAGAGCTCGAACATCACCCGAGCCTTTTCACTATTATAAATGTCTGAACACTGAAATTAACCCTAATACAAGATCAGCTTTAAAGAGATCAAAGATGCTTCAGTGAGATCACTCTGAATGAAGTATTACTCAGAGGACTTCATTAATGTCGATTTTTTTTCCCCCTCAACTTACCAAAAGCCTGTGTTTTTATTTTACACAGGCATGAAGTGTAGTGCTGTAAATGACTTGAAATGCTTATTGCTCCTTCCCGCTGTAATAAAAACACTGTACATGACAGTAATACTCTAAAGGAAAATATTCTCACCTATGAATGAAAATAACTAAACACAGCTTTTTCATCTCCAAGCGTTGTATAGTGAAGCATTGAACAGACACTTACAGTGTGAGATATGGCATTTTAATACAGTATGAGCGAAAACAATGAACTGCACAACCTGCTACTACTGAACTATCTGTCTGCCTGTCTGTCTCTCTATTGCTATATCTATCTGTCTGTATGTGTACATACATTCTAATTCCATGGTCTTTCCGGGGGGCTGTTCTTCGTACGTCGCTTGAAACATCCGGGATGAATTGACACATCTAAGATGAGATCATCGTGCTAATTACGCTCTGGCTAAATCGGTTCTTCGAGCCACCTGTTGTTGATGATTAGTACAGTACAGTATGGCCGGATTGAGTTGTCTAGGATTATTGCGCGTTCGTGCGTTGGTTTAAAAGGCGATATGCATCGACAGTAGAAACACTGATCACAAGCCCTTTGATTGGTTGACGAAATGACAAAAGAGCAAGCTCAATTGTTTTGTAACACCTGTTATGCGTTGAAATGCCCCCCCCCCCCCCACGTGTTATGCGCTGAAATGCTCCCCTGCCATGGATCCCCACCACACACACACACACACACATAATCGCTATCAAACATTATATTAGAACATAATATGCACATATGCCTTACAAATTACATGAGACAATAAAGTAAAATAAGAAATATGAAAATAAATATGTTGTATATGGAAAAATAGAAATATGAATATTTTTTTCAAAAACATGTATACTTTTATATGTATACTTTATAATAAAATTAGTTTTGTCCAATTTTTCATTAGAATTTTTTTATTATATATATGCAAATATATATATATATATATATATATATATATATATATATATATATATATATATATATATATATATGCAAATATGCAAATATATATATATATATGCAAATATGCAAATATATATATATATATATATATATATATATATATATATATATATATATATATATATATATTTGCATATTCATAACGAACCCCTGAAATAAATGTGTTACAAAATAAACAATGGTCTTGAGGCTGTATCGTGCCTAGAATTTATTATAATAATAAAAAACCTATGAATTTATGCTCTAATATAATATTTGATATCAATTATATATATATTATGGCAAGCCGTACCTGTGTGTGTATATATATATATATATATATATATATATATATATATATATATATATATATATATAATTGCTATCAAATATTATATTAGAACATACATTCATAGGTTTTTTATTATTATAATAAACTCTAGGCACGAAACAGCCCTCAAGACTATATATATATATATATATATATATATATATATATATATATATATATATATGCAAGATACTTTTCTTTCCCCACGTGAGTCAGTCCACGTCAGCGCTCTTTAACCAATCAGATGTGACCTCACCATTTCAACCAATCATAACCCGGCAGGAGCGCAGCCTTAATCCTGTTTACATGAAATAAAGCTGCTACCGAGCAGGTTCAAGCTTACGGACATGTTGCTATGACAGCAAATGCGAGATGAGCATCGAAGAACGAAACAATCCAAGATCAGGACAAATCCACAACAATCAAATCCAGCTAACTGAGTTAGCGACGTACGAAGAACATCCGGATTTGTATTTCCTAAAATATACTAAAGGTGTTCAAAATATCCAATAATCTCCTTTGAACAGTTGATATTGAGATGTGCCTGCTACTCATCCTCTGTAAACGGCTCATAACGGCTCTAATCTGAGACACAATACTGTTACAAGAAATGTTCCAGAACAGCTGACCTTCATGTCTTAAAATAATAACTGACTGTTGTTGTTGTTGTTGTTGTTACTCAATTACCTAATACCATATGTGTTATTTCATAGTATGATTTTTTTTTCATTTCCATTGTTTTTTTTAAGCCAAAACAAAACCTACAAAATAAGCATGCAGCCACAAGTACATCAGACTCACAAGTCACGCCAATAAAGGACAGACACACCTGTACAATCCTAGTTTGTCAAACTCTCACTCACACACCCACGCACACACACCCCACCCTTCCCAAACTCAGAGCCAGCCTTATTTGTCTATGAAATGATTTCAGAACAAATAAACTGAGCATGTGCATCTATCTATTTATATGTACAGTCCAAGTCTAGACACCAAGCTTACTTAGGAAATGAAAAAAGAAGAAAAGAGGGAAAAAAGAAAGAGACAAGATGAAACAAGGCACCTGGACGTCTGGGTTTTGTATACAAATGTAACATAGAAATGTATCAAATAAAAAGGGAGAATTTAGAATATATATAAATTATATATGTATACACACACTGTAGTTTTTAGATTTAAAGTTGTAAAGAAGCTGAGCTTCCCTGGAAGTGACGATTTTGGTGCATTTATCCAATTACTGTCCAGCTTTTCTGCAGTGAAAAAAGCTCCTCTGTGCTTCGCCATAGAGCTCCAGTGAAGCTGGGCTTCAGGAGGGTTTAACGCGCTGTGCTGCACGGAAATGAATGACAAGAAAAACGCGTCAAACAATCTACAATATACAATCTACAAATGTACAATAAATACCTGATTCTGAACGAGCTAGTCATGAAGTTGAACGCGTTCAAGGGCAATTTTAGTAAAACTAATATAAATACGACTATATATGAGCATCAAATATATGAGCATTTATTTTCTGACATAGTAGAGGAAGCTGAGCTTCCCTTGTAGTCTTAGAGCAGCCGACACTGATATATACATACAGTGGTGTGAAAAACTATTTGCCCCCTTCCTGATTTCTTATTCTTTTGCATGTTTGTCACACTTAAATGTTTCTGCTCATCAAAAACCGTTAACTATTAGTCAAAGATAACATAATTGAACACAAAATGCAGTTTTTAAATGAAGGTTTACGTTATTAAGGGAGGAAAAAAAACTCCAAATCTACATGGCGCTGTGTGAAAAAGTGATTGCCCCCCTTGTTAAAAAATAACTTAACTGTGGTTTATCACACCTGAGTTCAATTTCTGTAGTCAACCCCAGGCCTGATTACTGCCACACCTGCTTCAATCAAGAAATCACTTAAATAGGAGCTACCTGACACAGAGAAGTAGACCAAAAGCACCTCAAAAGCTAGACATCATGCCAAGACCCAAAGAAATTCAGGAACAAATGAGAACAAAAGTAATTGAGATCCATCAGTCTGGTAAAGGTTATAAAGCCATTTCTAAAGCTTTGGGACTCCAGTGAACCACAGTGAGAGCCATTATCCACAAATGGCAAAAACATGGAACAGTGGTGAACCTTCCCAGGAGTGGCCGGCCGACCAAAATTACCCCAAGAGCGCAGAGACAACTCATCCGAGAGGCCACAAAAGACCCCAGGACAACATCTAAAGAACTGCAGGCCTCACTTGCCTCAATTAAGGTCAGTGTTCACGACTCCACCATAAGAAAGAGACTGGACAAAAACGGCCTGCATGGCAGATTTCCAAGGCGCAAACCACTTTTAAGCAAATAGAACATTAAGACTCGTCTCAATTTTGCTAAAAAACATCTCAATGATTGCCAAGACTTTTGGGAAAATACCTTGTGGACCGACGAGACAAAAGTTGAACTTTTTGGAAGGTGCGTGTCCCATTACATCTGGCGTAAAAGTAACACAGCATTTCAGAAAAAATCCTGAAGGAGAATGTCCGGCCATCTGTTCGTCAACTCAAGCTGAAGCGATCTTGGGTGCTGCAGCAGGACAATGACCCAAAACACACCAGCAAATCCACCTCTGAATGGCTGAAGAAAAACAAAATGAAGACTTTGGAGTGGCCTAGTCAAAGTCCTGACCTGAATCCTATTGAGATGTTGTGGCATGACCTTAAAAAGGCGGTTCATGCTAGAAAACCCTCAAATAAAGCTGAATTACAACAATTCTGCAAAGATGAGTGGGCCAAAATTCCTCCAGAGCGCTGTAAAAGACTCGTTACAAGTTATCGCAAACGCTTGATTGCAGTTATTGCTGCTAAGGGTGGCCCAACCAGTTATTAGGTTCAGGGGGCAATTACTTTTTCACACAGGGCCATGTAGGTTTGGATTTTTTTTCTCCCTAAATAATAAAACCCCTCATTTAAAAACTGCATTTTGTGTTTACTTGTGTTATCTTTGACTAATAGTTAAATGTGTTTGATGATCAGAAACATTTTGTGTGACAAACATGCAAAAGAATAAGAAATCAGGAGGGGGGCAAATAGTTTTTCACACCACTGTACATACATACATACATACATACATACAGTTAACTGTCTTTTGGTTTGTTTGTATATTTATATATCTAAATCCTTCTGTCTGTCTGTCTGTCTGTCCACTTTTTAAATCAGTCTTTTCTATTCTATCAATCTGTCTGTTTGCATTAATTTTGCATGATAGACACAAGTTTATCTATCTGTCTGTCTACCTGTTTGTTTGTCTTTCTAGTTGTCTTTCTGTAGCTGCCCCATGTTTTACAGCATTTATTTATTTATTTTTTTTACTTTTGTTATAGACAATTAATTCATTACATTGTGTTGTAAACAATTTTGTATGCTAGAGAAAAAAATATTTTACAAAATGAGTAAAAGTCCAATAATGGTGTTTATAGTGTTTTGCTGTAAAACTGTGCATACTGATTACGATTCAGGGATAAAATATTGACATAAAGTATTCATGTCTGAAATAATGCTCATTTGCTATTACAGTATAAGCAGAACATATAACCATCCCAGATGTTATTTGCCCTTTGGTTAATCCACATGAGTTACAATTAGATCTTAAAGTGCCCTAAGTCAGTTGAAGTCCTGTTGTTTTATTTATGTGATGCTCTTATATAGGGGGTAGGACGGTAAAGACAATAGTAACGTGAGCTAAACAAATAGTAATGTGACAGACGGTCTGTCTGTTTATTACCCCCTTTAAATGCTTAGACTGCTGGTCTCTGACTGGAGAAGAGCAGTGCTGTGGTTTTAACTGTCGTTTCATGATGGATGTCTTTGAGTGCTTTATTACGATCTTGCTGCTTGTCATTAGTTAAACTGTCAAATAAACAGTCCTTGAAAAATGAATGCCAATGAAGAAATGCTGTGACATTACGCCAGGTCACTCTGCCGAGCCCCGAGTACGTACTTGTTAGTTTGAACACGGCAAAATGTTCCTGTCAAAACTGCCAAGTGGAACTGAAAAAAAAAAACAAGAAAAAAAAAAAACAAGGCAAAAACAGTCACAGCAAGTGACACCATTTGGAAGTGCGTGCGACGTGTGAAAAAATTTTCCATTAAGTGATTTCACCACTTAAAACTGTAAAATGTTTTTTTAACAGGCTGCTCAGGACAATCCTCCTCCGTGTCAGCTCTTTGATATCATACATTTCTGAAATTCAGAGCTCAAGGACAAACCGGGCTAACAGCACTCGGTTATGAATATAGCAGGAGCTCAGCATCTTCACACACTTTGAATAATACACATCAAAAATCTTTGTCCTGAGAGAGAGAGAGAGAGAGAGAGAGAGTGAAATTGAGGAAGGCAGTGTGTGCAGCTTTTCATTTTATGATGTATCTATGAGAAAGCGAGCGGCCCCGTCTCCAGGCAGCAACATTCCATAGTGAAAGAGAAACGTTCCAAGGCTGTGAGTGATTAAAATCCTTCTTCAAACACAGAATTGTGTGGAGTATACAGCGAGACACGAGGAGTGAGTCAGCAGCATGTATACAGCAAATACTGAAGTTTATCATTTATAAAAGCGAGTTCCCAGAGCATGCTTCTGTCAAGAATAACAACATAATACAGAAGAGCGAAGGTCTAAACCACTAACCATGTCCACCCAATGATGGAGAACATCTGGACCTGGATCTGGAAGGATAATCTGGGCTGTTATTGTATTTTAACAGCTTATTTAACTATTATAGAAAATTTGTAATAAGCTTTGAATGACAAATACAATAAGAAATCAACTGACAGCTTTAAAAGTGTGACAAAGTTTAGATTTATTTTTATTTTTTTAATTGGACACTAATCGAGCATTACGAAGAATTAGTAGAAAATATCTAGTTCTCTACCCTTATTTGGAATAATTTGATCCACTCATATGTGTAATATCTTACATGAATTATAACTTAAATAATATGAATGAGTTTCTTCCTGACATACCACAGTGCCGCTGAATTCTCCAATCTGAACGAGATTGTTTCCATAGTAACACCTAATTCACTGAGACGTCAATGGTGCGGTTGTGCTTCATGCTCCATAATCTAATCCTAACAACAAACAGACGAAGAATTTGTAAGCATTATTGTTGATATGGTGAAGGTTTCTGAAAAAAAGAATTATTAAAGATTTATGGAAGGAGTCTCCAGTGTCAGTGCTTCTGTAACAGTAAGAGGAATGAAGAAAGTCATTTGGATGTCTTTTAATACAGAATGCAATGAAAGTTCTCTGTATTTACACGATGAATATTTAAATTGAGTAATAAATATATTTGATATCTAACACATTAGTATAATTTACAAATCATTGAGGATTTTATGTATTTTAGTGTTCTATAGCATTAAAGGCAACTAAAATTATCCCATTCTTCAAGTAGCTTTAATATTTTTTGCATACTCATACACACACACATAATAATATAGCCTTGTGTAAGTTTTACATATTGACATTATTGATAGTGTTTTACTAAAATAAAATAGGTTTGTAATATACTTGATTCTGTTTCATTAGTTTAACCTAAACATGCCAAATTCACCAGTGTTTAACGATAATTTTGTAAAATTTTATTTGAGTGGAAATTTCTCCCTTAAGTTAAATAAACTCACTTAAATGTTGTTACATTAATCTTTTTTTTTTAATGTGTAGTTTCAGAGGAATAAAGGATGTGATGTATAGTAAAACTTTTTTTTCTTTTTTTTAATTGATGCTGATCTTGTGATAGCTAACATAATGTTAATTAGTTCAAAGTTATTTGCTAATTGTCATTGGTTTTGAACGTTAAATCCAAGTCATTTATTAATTTTTATTTATTCAAATGAATGACTAAACCTACTTCCACATAATTTAGAGAAAATTAATTTGTTGTTAAATTCTGCTCTTCAAATGTAATTTTCTTACTAATATTAATACTAATAAAGATTGTATGTTCCTGGTGTGTTAATGCTGAAGTTAATGTTAAACATTACAAAACAGGTTGTTACTAGGGGTGATCCCAAGGCTGTATTTTTACTTTTTTTACCATTTAAAAAAAAAAATCCTTCTATCTCTAATATGTGAAAGTACAAAATTCACCACTCAAAGTTTCTTTAAATAAAACTAACCATAAACAGCAGATTGAATTCCCTGCCATGTCTAAGTTGTTCCTTCTTGTTGTTTTTATAAGGCCCATGTGAGTCAATGTTGACGTTTCCTGCACTTATTCACTATGGAGAAATAGTCCAGATCTGGTGAGACTGATGGCAAAAAAGTTTAAAAAGAAAAAAATCCAGCACAGCACATTCCCACGTTTCATCAATTTAAGGGAGGATATAAAGTTTCGTTTCGTCTCCCAGCGATGCCCAGCTGTGCTGCTGTTCATATGTTTGGCTACCACATGAGGCTGATTAGACGGCAGTAATACATAAGTTTGGACATGCACAATCCTGAAACAACATTAGATTGGAGATTATACCAAGTTTTGATATGAATAAGCCGAGGATGATCCATAGCAACTATGACTGTTGCCTGAAGAATTTGATGCTTTAAAAAAGAAAAAAAAGTCAAATGTGTGCTTTATTCAAGTCAAATCAGGACTGTTGATTGTTCAGAATAACAGAAGACAGTTATGAGAGTAAAATACTCCCTTTATTTCTCTATATAATCCCCTGATACACTAATGCACTTGTACCAGTGTTTCACTAGTGTTTGGACACCATCAAGGTTTCTCAGTACGCTAGCGCCATGATCAGACTGCCTGCTTTGAAATCTTTGAAACACTGGCCTCCCAAGAACTCCTTGAATGTGGAAATGGCTTGGCATGAGGCCAGTATTGTAAAGTACAAGTGGCAATAACTCCCAGCTGAGTTCCTGTAATGTGCAAGTCACGTTTGTGAATGATTGTGTGTAAAGTTCCCACAGACAGATGCATCTCTTCTGCAAGTAATCCATGGATTTTCAAGGATCAGGCGTTCCGCTCGCTGAATGCCTGCAGTGGGCTCTGAGAAACCTTTGGCTGTGATCATCATTCACGCACATATGGCGTTCTTTAGAACCTCCACTCCAGTCAAATGCTTTACTGCGGCTAAGAGTCGTGATCGGTTTTCTGCTTTCATTTATGGGATATTTCATCACAAGTCCTGGTTTGACTTGAATTCAGCAAAGAATAAATATATTAAAAAAAATAATAATAAAGTTATTATCATAGCTAAACATTTCCCAATATTAGCAAGTGTTTTGTTTCTCTTAGACTGCATCGTTCTGTATTAATCAAAGACACAACATGATTTTTATCCACTTGTAGTTGCAGTTATATTGTGGAACATTTAGAAAACAGTCTTTATCACTGTAAACAGTCACCACATCAACAATGCATTGGTATAAAGGATATTGCGATAACTGCTCAGTTATTAACAGTGACACTATAATAATTATGGCTGGATATCATTTCTAAAAGAAAATCAATGTTGCTGAAACCTATTTCTTAATCTTCATAATCCTTTTTGTATAATGATGTTACAACAAAAAATGAGTGGTGTATTTGCATTACAGTATTCAATTTCTTCTCACGTTTCTGCACATACAATATGATTTTTTTTTTTTTTGGGGGGGGGGTTTTCCAATTTTCTCCCCAATTTAGTCGTAGCCAATTCCTCCCCGTCACTAGGGGGCTCCACATTAAGGCTACCACTACCACTCAGTTGGGAGGGCGAAGACTACCACATGTTTCCTCCGAACCGTGTGATGTCAACCGACCGCATCTTTTCAAACTGCTTGCTCACGCACCATTAGAAATGGAGTAACACACTCGGAGGAAAGCGCTAGCCGCTCCTTCCGCATGCGCGAGCTCATAGACGCCCCTGATTGGCTGTAGAGCCGTGATTAATGTGGGAGCGCAAGTACCTCTCATCCCTCCCACCTGAGAGAGCTCGTCCAATCAGCTTTCTCTATGCCTCCGGCTGTGAGAGGACAACAGCATCACCCGGGGTTCGAACCAGCATGTCCGGATGATAGGGCGAGCGCTTTAGCACTGCGCCACTCGGAGGCCACAATATGAATTATTATTGATAGATAAAAAGACAACTCACAACTCACAAAAAAAGTGAAGTTTCACTGTCAGTGTCATCCTTTTTAGCTTCTGCCTTGCTTGTGCTCTCTAAAACTGAGATCATACTCAGTATTTTTGCTCAAAGTGACTCATTTTTAGTCAGTTTAATACATTTCCTTTTTGTTGCAAGCATCTGGATATGTGTTCAACGAATGTCTCAGAAATGTAGAGATGCATAAAACCACATCTGTCTCAGGAAACCCAGCTATCTAAACTAGCCGAAGGTGCGGCTCGTCCGAGGCAGGCCACAGCATAGTTCCTCGGTGAATAATAAAACAAATAGCGTTTGCAAGAAACCAAGAATGAGTCATTCATGAATCACAGAAGCTCAGGAGAACCTCCCAGTTCTTTACCGACTAGCCCTTGGGTCTAAGTGAGGGAGTTTCCTCCATCACACCCAGATCATGAGCTTCTTAGCACAACCTTGTCAGATGCTGAGGCGGGTGTGGAGCAGGAATTTGAGGAGTGGAGACTGACTGATCCTCGTGCATGCTTTCCTTTTAACCCCCATACACACAGAGATAGGCATACATCATCGTCCTTCAGCCTCCCGAACCTGCAGACACCATTCCCTTTATCCTATCCAATACTCCCTACACATACACACAAACATACACTCTCACACACACACACACACCCACAGAATTATTGACTGACATTTCAGTAAAGCAGCCAAATTCCCTGCCTCGTACTGGTGACAAATCACTTTAGAGAAAGAGCAACATGTTTACCGTCTGAAACCAAAGAGCCATCTGCCTCCCCCGCCCCCCCCCCCCCCCCCAACCCCACCCCAAAAGCCTGCAGGTCATGGATCTCTAGACACTTTCACCTTATCCTCTATTGATCCACCTCGTGCCCCTCCCCTTAAACCTCGACAAAATGCAATGCAGCTCATTCATTTGCAAGCTGATATAAGTGGGAGTGATTAGAACAAGGCCTGATTGATTCGCATACGCATCCAGCCTGGCAGGATAGCAGAGCATTCGCCTGATCAGCTTGAGTGTGTGTATGTGTTTGTGTTTCACAGAGATTCTGCCGTTTTGCTGTTCTGAGCCCCCAAAAAAGTAAAAAATCCACACGGCTCTCATTTGCATTCCATTGTGTTTGTAAAAAGGGAAAAAAAGGCAGCTCTCTCTCTCTCTCTCTCTCTCTCTTATGCAGAGACTGATGACAGTCTTTTAAAAGGCTGGAACGCGGTTACTGCGCCTGATTTATTCCGTTTGAGATT
Source organism: Channallabes apus (assembly GCA_030522415.1). NCBI lineage: Eukaryota > Metazoa > Chordata > Actinopteri > Siluriformes > Clariidae > Channallabes > Channallabes apus. Next base: position 32,521,801 of record CM060104.1, read on the forward strand.
TCGACCTTAGCGCAGGTGTGCGTGCTGTAAACATCCGACGCGTCCTTGTCTAAAGAGTTTCCGTGCCAGATTAATTCTAATGAACCCACTTCACTTGGGATTGAGTCTTTATCGCAGGACAACAAAGTGATGCGTGTCCTTCTCGCCCAAACCAATGATAAAAGGGGTGAGAAGCCCGTTTAGGAATCATTCATCTTATCACACGCATCACCCTTCCCATATATCTGAAAACCTGACAGGGCGCTTCGCTCGTCCATCCATTACCATCGCACCGTCGAGAACCTAAAGAGCTTCATTTATCTCAGGAGCGAGATCATTTGTGGAGCACGTTTTCTTCTCGAACGCAGAAATGTAGACTGACATCATCATTGACAGTACTCAAAAAGGACCTACTTCATAAAGTGAGTAGTGAGATATCAATACAAATTCAACCCAATGTCTAAAAATAAAGGGAATTCATCAGATCATCCTGAGCGTCAAAAAATCTTCACCTGTAGGTTTACAATAAGGTTTATTCAGGTATTTCATCTCATCCTTCACCATGCATCTTCTGGAAGGCAAGCATCATCCATTTTGAATGCTTTAAATTAGTACTCCGGAATTTTTATGCCTAGTCTAAGGTACTGTGCAAAAGTCTAGTCTAGTGCCACCCATCGACCCCCTTCCACATATTTTGCTTTCTAATAGCCAGACCCTCCAGTCCAGTGAGAAACAGGTGCAGATGATTGAAGATGACCAGGCCAGTGATTAGTATACTGATGATGCTGAATGCTGAATTTCTGGAATAGACGAGAGGGGAAATGAGTTTGCTGCTGAAGTTGTTACATAAACAACCAAGTTGCTTAGGCACTTTGCAGTAACACAATTGTTCCCATTTCTTCAATTTAATCTACATTAATTAATTTCATTTCATTTAATATGGAGAAATGAGGGACAACACATTTATAAAGAAACGAACAAAGAGCCTTTTTATTAAAGCTCAACTACAGTATAAAGTAACTCTAAGACCAGATGTTGCAATCGACCATGAAATCCATACATGTTCATTTGTCTTCTAAATTTGCATTAATCTCTTAGATCCACAATATTCCTGATACCCCTAAGAGTGAAACAGGTTACTGTGACAACGGATGTGTATTCCAAGCTGGAGAAACATAGTGAGGTATATTATTTTTGAGAAGAAGAGTCACATTTGGTTCTTAAAATGTCACGTTATGCTGTTGGATGTCATATTATTGAAACAGACACCTTTCCAAGCCAACAGAAAACATCTGCTCTTACAGGCAGTTGGGAAGGATAAATTACCCTATTCCTTTTCAGCTTTATAGCTATGTTTCATATAATGAAGTTTACATACTACCTTCAAATTTAAAAGGTTTATCTTGTCAGGTAGGCATCATCCCTGATCCATACTGTAGCTCACCTACAATCTACATCACTAGACTAGCTGGCTAACATTATATTGATCAGCCATAACATTTAAACCATTAACATTAAAAGCGCTATAGGCTTTGGGTTCCCCTTCTGCCACCAGGATGGCTCTGGCCTTTTTGGGCTCTGGTGGTGTGCTGTGGTGTCCGATGTTAGTGGTGGATTGGGTGTTGTGGGGTGCAATGTGTGGTCTATAAATCAGACTTGTTTGTCTAGTGGATCTCATGGGAGCTGAATCAGATTTTGATGTGGGGAGTTGGGAAGCAAGGTGGCACGGTGGTGTAGTGATTAGCACTGTCACCTTGCACCTCCAGGGTCCGGGTTCGATTCCCATCTCTATGTGCATGGAGTTTGCATGTTCTCCCTGCACTTTGTGGGTTTTCTCCGGGTACTCCAGTTTCCTCCCACAGTCCACAGACATGCAGATTATGTTAATTGGCGTGTAATTGGTGTTCCAAAATTGTCCGGATTTGTGTGTGCCCTGCGATGAATTGGCACCCTGTCCAAGGTGTACCTCACCTCATCCCATAAGCCTCCTGGGATAGGCTACAGGCGACCCTGAAAACAGGATAAAGCGGTATAGACAATGAGTGAGTGAGTGGGTGGCCAGGTTGGCGGCCTTGGGCATTTCTGACATGGCCAGCATTGATGATTTTTTAGCAAATTATTCTGCATTGGTCTTTCTGTAAGATTGGACAGGCCCTTGTTATTACCAATTTTGTTATTGCTGTCAAAATGTTTAGAATTTCCATGAAATCATTACTAAATTTAAGATTATTCAAATCAAACATGATTTTTACTGTATATATTGTCTACATCTACATTATTATTTTCGCAGCCTTATTATGATTTTCAGACGTTTCATTCCCACTAAGCTCTCTTATATCTCCTCCACATCAATCCATAGGTTGACACAACAGACACATGTTTCTGTCATTCTAATTATCTTGGCTTGGTGCTGATGCAGGTGATTAGGGGGAGGAGCTCTTACCGTTCTTCTGTCCCCTCATGATTTATTCAGCATGATGTAGCACTGTGTCACGCTAATGGCCTTCGCCATACCTCCGGGAACAGATGACGTGGCCCGATGTGGCTGATGCGGAGATTGCTAATCAATAAGGTTTGCTAGAATGTCAGATAGACCTGCCTGCACACTGGGAGCAAAAGCAAGAGAAGAAAAAAAGGAGTGTTAAGAAACATTTAAAAAAAACAATCGCACTACGGGTATCTTATATTTTTATGCGACTATGACTTATTTATTTGGCGGACACGTACAATAATCGATCACTGTGTGCAATAGCCAGGCAAGGGAAACATTTTCGGATCACTTTAGTCTGAAAGGAAATTCATTGTTTTCAGTGACCCAGCTCGGAGAAAAACGCCCATCTCCTAGAGCTTGTGGAAAAGAACAGGAGGAAAAAAACAATTAAAAATACAACGGCATGAACAAGGAGTGCCCCAGAGAGCAGGTCTTTTAAAGGTTGCCCTGTGTGTCTCTCTCTCTCTCTCTCTCTCTCTCTCTACAGGGTAAAACGATGACAAGCCAATTAACCTGCATCATTAGTTTGAGGGCCGTTTTAAACGGAACCACAAGGAGGGAGTTTAAGGAGGGTTTTGCATTATTGATCTGATGTCAGGGCCGGAAGGCTTTGCCGTCACTAGGGAGTGCAGGAAGAGGGGCGAAGGGGTGAGGGAGGGGCAGCCTGGACTGGCTGAATTACAGTAATGGACCGTCTTACATGCTCCTCTCATTGTTAACCACTAATGGGCAGTAACATACTGTTTGCATGCGTGCTAATGCATCACAGATGATCTGGACCATTGTCTTTCCTGCCTGTCTTTCCTGGCTTGCTTTGGTAACAGCATCACAGTTGGACCATTAAAGAGATTATCACGAGATCATGGATGAGGTAAACCAGGGGTCGTCTACTACCGCACTCAGGGCTGGACACGACCCAGTAAAGTATTTCAGTTAACTGAATTAAAAGGTAGCAGATCCTTTGTGGACAATAAGAAATTATTTTAAACAATCAAAAAGCAGAGAAAAGCAGAGTTTGTAGATGTTTCATGCTATGTATTAATTCTGGATTGATTTGATACGATACGATACGATACGATATGATACCATGGGATACAATATGATGTGACATGGTCTTCTGTATGACCCCACTTACCATATGATACAGTATGATATGATATGAAACAGAATAATATGATTTTAGTGATCTGATCTTATCATATCATATCATATCATATGACACTACATGATACCAGATATGCTACATGATATGACACGACATGATACCATGGGATACGATATGATATGATATGACACGACATGATACCATATGATATGATACGATACGATGTGACATGGTCTATGACCCCACATGCCATATGATACGGTATGGTATGGTATGATATGATATATAATAATATGATATATCATATCATATAACACTGCATGATACCATGTGATGTGATGTGATATGTGATGTGATGTGATATGTGATACTACATGATACCAGATAATAAGATATGATACTACGGGATGCAGTATGATATGGTATTATATGATACAATATGTGCCATGGTCTATGACCCCACATGTTACCATATGATACGGTATGATATGATTTGATACAGAATAATATGATATGATACAAAATGATATTCTATAATGTGATCATATCATATCATATCATATAACATATAATACCAGATAATATGATGTGATATATGACACGACCTGATACCAGGGATACGATATGATGTCACATGGTCTATGACACCACATGCTACCATATGATATGATATAGTGTAATATGATATGGCATGATACTGTTTACATGGTATGAAAATTTGGGTTACTGATGAGAAGGTTGGGGTTCAAGCCCCAACATGGCCAAGCTGCCCCTGCATGCTGACTCTCAACTCTTAAAAGTCAATGCAAAGAAACTAATTTCACTGTGCTGTAACATACATGTGACAAAATAACTGCTTTTTGAGATGGTATTATATGACTTTTTAATTCATGACACTGATTATTTAAGTGTGCTACCATACAGTATACTGTAACCTAGTGTCCGCTCACTTCCACATGCATGAGCTCATGGACTCTCATGATTGCAATTCCTGCATCATTGTCAGGAATCAAACTTGTACTCTCCAGACAATAGGACAAGCACTTACAGCTAATTCTTCCAAAGAAATCTGTGGCACTAATCAAATCTGATATTATGAAACACTAATAGAAAACACTTGCTTCTATTTACAGTGGAACCTTGGATTACAAGTAAAGCAGTTTACGAATGTTTCTCAAGACGAGCAGAGAATTTTAATAGATTTTTACTTGAAAAACGAGCGTTGTCTTGGTTTACAAGCACCGATGTATCACACATGCGCTACTTGTTTTGACACCGACGTCACGTCATCACAACTGAGCCAACGGTTTTTATCTCTCTTGCCCTGCTGAATTGTAGGTAATTGTCTCCCCTGCTGGGTGAATACACACACACACACACACACACACACACACACACACACACACGAACACTCTCTGCCTTACACATAAACATGTGTGTAACTCTGCAAGCACTAAGACCCAGCAGAGGAGACGATTATCGCCTCCCCTGCTGGGTCTTAGTGCTTGCAGAGTTACACACACACACACACACACACACACACACACACACACACACACACACACACACACACACACATTAACGGAGAGACCGTTTTTAAAACCGATTAAAAATTAGCAAGGAACATCGCTAGTCACACTTGCGTGAGCACATACTAACAGAATCACTGCTGTAAAGTAAAACAACAATAACAACAAAAACAAATTAACCAGCACCTTAATGAAAAGAATCGCGACAGAGCAGTTTCTGTGTAAGGCAAGAAGTATGTGTGTATGTTTGTTTGGGAACCTGAGAGAAGGGGGGCTGTAAAGCCGAGATAGAGAGTGTGTATGTGTGTGTGTGTGTGTGCTCATTCAGTTACACCAACACACACACACACACACAAAGTTGTGTTACTTTACAGCAGTGATTCCGTTAGTATGTGCTCAAGCAAGTGTGACTAGCGATGTTCCTTGCTAATTTTTAAACGGTTTTAAAAACGGTCTCTCAAGCGTAAACACTTATCTGTCGGGATTTATTTTTACGTTTTTTAAAGGTAAAGTGCAGGTTAATTTGTTTTATTTTTACTTTATATTTTTTGTTAATTATTTTTATGTATTAATTTTTTTGGGCAGTAGAGCGAAAAATTTGAGTTTCCATTATTTCCTATGGGAAAATTAAATTTGGTTTACAAGTGTTTTGGAATATGAGCCCGCTTCCGGAACGAATTATGCTCGTAATCTGAGGTTCCACTGTATAGTCATAAATTAATCGTTCATCGTAAAGCATTAAAAACTAAGTATTACCTCCATTCAGTAATGTTAGTGAATAATCCAGACTGGTATAAGCAAGAGCAGATTTTACTTAAATAACATTGGGATGAGGAGTGGAATGAGCTTGATCAAAGATAATGTGTCTCTCAGGCTGTGACAAAGCATAACTTGCAGATGGGTTCATTTTACTGATGGCTCCTCTTGGCACTTGTCCATCCATAAGGAATGATACGCCAAGTGATTCTTAGCATGCCAGATACAGTACTTCACCCATAGAGCGCACACACACACATACACACACACACACACACACATACACACATGTCTCAAACAGTGAAAGATTGTAAGTGCACAGTCTTTCCAGTTTTGGAACCAAGATACATGGCTGTTTTCCAAAATAAAGCCCGCTGTGCGATCATGTCCCTGCGGAGCATGCATTACTGCTCATCACAACGGAGGCATACATTCACCACAACGCCCCAAATCCTCTCTAAGAGACCTGACATCGCAGCACTCAACCACAGGTAGTCGAGAGTGGCCCGTGTAGCCGTGGCCGAGAGCCAAAGCAAACAATCCGATCATATAACTCCATGTTCCACTCTCTTTGTTCTAAAACCCCCCTCATAAGCCGTGAAATTTCCCATTAACCCACAGGTCCCTTTGCTAATGTTTCCTGTGTGTTTCCTTTACATGGAAATCCGAGCCTGCTTCACCACCCCTAGACTAGAAAAGAAATCAAAAACCTTGCTTGTTTTTTAACCTTATACAGATTGAACAAGCATCAAATATGGGGTTTGCAGCATCTGACAGAAAAACGGTTTCCAAAAAATCTAACCTTGAACTTTTTTCTTTTTCTTTTATTTCCTCAACTTGGTTTTTTTTTTTTTTTTTTATTCTTTAAAATAAAATTCAGGGGAAGCTGTGAAAGTGAGGAATGGGGAAAGGAAGATGGGGCGGTCCATGCCTTTCCTCCAGATCTTTAAAACATGCGCATCTAAAGTGTTTAATAAGCAGAAAAGTGCTGCACTCAAAGGAAACACTCGGTATTCCCTTTGCTCTGCTTAAGGCATGCTTCTTATAGCGGTATTCTTCACCATCAAAGAGCATATTCTATCTAAACCTTTGTTGAAAATTGTGACTGTTTTAAAGGCTAATGTTTCCGTTTCATGGTTTTATGGGAAAGATTGGAAATATTAATAGGTCTTTTTTTACCCGCGTTCAGAAAAGTAAAGCCCTCGCCACTTGGGGAAAAATAATTGACTGTAATTTCAGTAGACATGAGGATCGAGATGATTCTGGGTGAGGAGTTGGAGTCATTTATCACTGCCTGGTCACCAACGGGAGGAAAGCGAATACAAATACAAATGCACACACACACACACACACACACACACACACACACACACACACTGGGATGTTCACTTTAATCAATTCGATATTCTTTCTTTTGCTTTGCAAACGTTTTTTAGGGGTAGGTCCCTTACGGCAAACAGATTCTTGCAAAATGGCCAACACTCAGGGGCATCAATGTAGGTTTACCCAGAAACACACACACACACACACACACACACATGTGGCACCCTTCCCCAAGGAGCCCTATTGGGAAACGAGTTTTAAACACGAGCGTGCTCAACCAGCTGGAACCCCATCTTGTTTAATTTTCGCAGACTTTATTGCTGTATTGTCAGAAAAGGCCCTTAGGTTATTTTGACTCCCTTTTTATAGAAGGAGATGCAATTATAGATGTTATATTTTTTTCTATGTTCTGATTACAGTATGTGTAGGTGGATGTGTATTCTTTTTCAGTCTGCCCGTGTACGGTTGTGTGTACGTTCGGTCAGCACACGTAGAGCCCTGATCAGGACGGCACTCGGGTCATGAGGTCTATGTCTTTCTCTGGCTTGTCTCTGGTTGACCTTTTGTCCACGTGAACTCTCCTCGAGGCGTGTTTTCCTATGCAGCACCTGGCACCTGTAACCTTTCACAACACAGCTAGAGAACTTCAGGCTAGCAGCAGCGGGTGACGTAGACCGAGATAGATGCGGAATGCTGAAATTTACACTCGTGGACTGACGTTCAGCCGCAGCCTTTTCATATAGTTCAAATGACATGCAATTTATACCTCTGGGATTTCAGTGGTATTGGATTTTTTCTTTAATATATCTTTTATATATATATATATATATATATATATATATATATATATATATATATATATATATATATATAATGCATGTACATTTTTAATATATACATATATACATTTTTTATATATATATTTGATAAGATTTTTCAGTAATATCTAGACCACTGGCATAGAAAACTTGTCAACTTCAGTAGGACATAAAAAGAAGGGACAATACAAACAAGGACATGGCAAACATTCAAATCCTATATTTGTCCAGTGAATTGCTTTATGAGAATTTACAGCTTAATCAATCGCATTCATCAATGCACAATTAGTTTGAGTTAAACAACATGGCTTCCAACTTTATTATTTAGCACATTAATAAAACTGTACTTGAACCAGCCACTACTAATCCATCTATTGCAGCAGAAAGTTTGCAACCGGATGGAAAAAAAAAATAGACCGGTCAAAGAATAAAAACATTAAAAACAAGTTCCTGTTTCAGAGAAGTCAAAAATGATTGGCCTGCATCATCATCAAAGAAAAGTGGATCTGGGTTAAGAACAATTACAGTATGAATAACAATAACAAGAGATCACAAAAAGTCTTGGTGAAGTTGCATCTTTAAAAAATATCATGAGATCTGACGAGTCCAGACTGACCCTATTCCAGGCTGATGGGTGCATCAGGGTAAGAAGGTGTACGAGCCTCTGGAGACAGTGTTAGGATCTGGTGTCTAGACTCAGCAACATTACGTGGCAATAAAATGAAGTCAGCTGATGACCTGAATGCACTGAATCACCAGGTTATCACATCTATGGAGATTTTCTTTCCTGATGGAACAGACAAATTCCAGAACTTCTGGTGTGATAGAGTGGCTGTATGAGCACGAGCATCTCCTCATACTGTATGGAAGGGCCACCACATGTTGTAGCGCACCATAATCAAAGTGTTTGTTTTGGACAGGCAGTGTATATTGTTTGTTTTAGTTAATGAAATCGTTAAGTGTGCATGGGATATAGACTGTTTTATGACACTATTTTATAAAAAAAAAAAAAAAATCAATTCTTTAAACAATATGTTTAAAGGTTTGAAAGTTAAGCTTACTTTTTTAAACTCATTTTAATCATTAAAAACAAATAGACCTAGAGATACAGTATGTTGTGTCTCAGGGTAGGACGTGCTGCTTTAATGTTGTTCCACACAAGGGGAAAAAAAAATCACTGGATGACAATAATCATTTTTGTCTTAGTTACGTATTTGTGTATTAAATATTACCCTAAATGGAATATTTTTTTTGGAATGTATTTACAGGCCAGAACATAAATTCCAAACTAATCCATTGTGTTTTTAACAAATTGTCGGTTGCCGCTTGACTCAATGCTACTCAATCTGTTTCTGTGCAAGAAATATCATATTAAATCAAAACACAGAGTCTAGAGATGCATCTGTTTTTGTCTCTGCACACACACACACCAATCAGTGCTTAGATTTATTATAGTTACATCTTATTTCTAACTTGTGATAGTTTTGGTGTACATTTTTTTTTTTACCATATATGGTCACCTTAACTCTTATTATGTTTCACAGCCAGTTATACACACACAAACACACACACACACACACACATACACGCACGCACGCGCGCACGCACACACACACACACACACACACACACACACACACACACACACACACACACACACACAGGAGGATGTGCAAGGGCAAGTAAAGTATGTCAGGAATGCAGAGGCCAATTGTTGAATGGGAGAGCATCTGATTGGATCAACACTGTTGTCATTCATCACAATGTATATGAAACATTATTGAAATGGAAAAAGCAGCAAATGAGTTACAACAAGTGAAGGTTAAGCTTACTGTAGGTGTGGATTATTCAGTTGTGAAGGTCAGTGGTGGAATTGGCATTTGTATAATTTTACATTCATTTTCGGTTTAAATACAGTTATCAGGAACAGGAGCATCATGACAGTACTGGGCTTGCGATGAACCTTTTGGAGGACCATGAACCATTTTTCTGTAGCAGAATGATTAGAATACTTTACATTTTTACTATAAGATAATTCCAAGAATTTGTGAACAAGGTTAAATTTATTTGGTGTTTTCTGAAGTCCATACAGGGTCAAAACTATATAAACAGGGTGGAAATATCCATAGACCATATTAAATATTTGATTTAACGCATGTTATTTGTCACATACACAGTCATACACAGTACGATATGCAGTGAAATGCTTATACGACTGCCAGTGACCTTATACGTACTGTAAGAAATAAATATGAATAAAAGAAATACGAAATAAAATAGATTTAACTAGTAAATAAACTGTACAAATAAGCGCATAATAAAAATATTACAAAATATAGAAATATAGAAGAAAAAATAGAAATTTGTAAAATTTGAAAGTGACAATGGTTGTGCAAATATGCATAAAAAGTAACTTATTAAAGTGTCTTATTAAAATGTCTTGGTCAATAGTCCAGAAATGAAAATATAAATATATAGTGCAAGTGTGTATGAATGTGTCCATAGTGTCCATGAGTGTCCAGTCAATGTTGGGAGTTTAAAAAGATGTTATTAGTCCTGTGTAGTGGTGTGGTTGAGAGACATTATCGCCATGACCTTTTGGTGACCATTCTGTAGATTTTGTAGAATTGTGGTCGGATAGTCGACCACTCTTCTGGCAGAATTGTAGAGTCCAATTAAATTTGTTGTTTCTTGGCACAAACCTGACTTTTAATAAAGTCCACAAATTTCCATTAGAGCTGACACTCCAAAACCATAATGTTATCTGTCTTTATCCATTCCACAACCGGATTTTATATGTTTTTCGATAGTGTCCTGATTCCTGATGGAACACTCCAAGTAAGGTTATGATGTAAGTCTCCTTCTTTTTCATTCCACTTTGCTCCACTGGCAGAAAAAACATCTCCAAAGCACGATGCCACCACCACCATACTTGGCTGGATACTTCATCTTTAATCCTTCAAACATACAGCCGAAATTTTCTTCCAAATTGTAGTCATGCTTGTACTGTAGCTGTCAATATTGGAAGAGTAGCTTCTTTATTAGATGACAGCCAGTGAAGACGGTTCATGGCATTATAGGCCATAAATTCCTGGGTAGCTTCTGACCATGTGAACCAATTTTACCCTTCCAGATCTTGGCAAGTTTGTACTGTAGCTAAACCTCCCAATAACATTTACATACGTACATCTTGGAATACTCAGTGGTTTAAAAATGGATCCAAGAACTGTTCTTGACTCATGTATCATTACTATCACCTTTCTCAGTTTTTCGATAAGCTCTTTGGACTTTATAATTTACTATGAGTTGGTCAATCTATTGAGTGCTGTCGAACAACAGAGATGATGCAGAGAAGCTTCCAACTGTAGTCAATCAAGATCAATACAGGAAGTTGAGAGGTTTTAGGTTTGGCAAGACTTTAAACACCACTTAATTATTAATCTAAATGGGTGCAGGTATATTTTATAACCCTATGTATATGCGCACAGTATAATTTCGACCTGTTTCGATATCAGAAAAAACTAAGTAGCTGCTCCAAATTTTGGGTGATTTTGTCTGTTAAATATGTACAGAATACTATACAATTATTTTGCCCCAGAAAAAAGACCAGATCAAAGTCTAATAGTGGCATAATCAGGTTTGACTGGAGACAGAAAAAAAAAAGTTTTGATTGTAAACTCAATTTGTGTAAAAGGAACAAAATCATGCTTTTTCGTTTTCATTTCTACATAATTGAAAGGTTATTCCATTAACAATAGCCCAGCAGACATATCGCTACAATAAAGGAGCCAACTGCACCTCATTGTCTGCAAAGACTCTTCACATTTGCCAAATATATACAGCACATCTGCAGAAAAAATGAGATCTGATCTGGCAGCGGAAAAGTTCTGCTTGGCGACCTTCACATAGACGTCTTTGTGGGACACTTTCTCCTTTTTGTTTCTACGTTGGAAAGGGTTACTTTATCGCGGTCTGGCTCATACAGAGTCTTTTCCTAACTTGTGTATCTACAGTATACACTATGACTGGCCTTGACTTCACAACACCAAAGGCACATCCAGAGAGAGGGAAAACAACAACAACAACAAAAAAAAAAAACCAGGCCAAGGTCTGACACTCTGCCTGAATAGTGCTGCTCCACAGTTGCAGGCTTCATGCCCACACACAAGCAGAACACACCCACACAAAGACGCTTTGGCTCGTACAAAATATGTGGATGCTGCAGGATATGCCTCTTTAATGTGCTGGAACAAAATCGTCCTACAAACAAGTTTCCATGATAAGAGTTGGTTTAAATCATGGGAGCTTCAGGAACTTCCTACTTGATCCTAATTGGAAAACCTTTTGTTAAAGTTTTTTTTTTTTTACCTCCAGAGAAGGTTTCCATTCCAAGTTCTGGAGAACCTATTGTCCATGTTCACTTGATTTTATTAATCAGTTGTTTAACTACGATTCCATTCGTAAGGAACAAGGAAAAGTACAATTACAGGACAATTGCAAAACAAGGGGTTTTCCTGGAGCAGGACTTCACTGGAATCACTTACCTGGAGTTACGATCCCCAGAGTCTACTGTACCTTTTCATCATGGTGTAGGAATGAAAGGTTTCAGTAGTCAATGGTGTTTATTTATTTATTTATTTAGTCATTACAGCTTAATTGAAGTAGTTACAGATTAGGCTACAGGCATGATTAGGTTTTCATCCATTCATTTATCATTTGTAAGGACTTTATCCTTGTCAGTGTTGCAATGGATTCAGAGCTTAATCATCAAAGAGCACCATTTATACACTCGTTCACACCTAGGAGCAATTAATGCTGCATTCAAGGTGAAGTAGCAGCTTGTAATTCCCCACCCACAGCCAGTAAAAAAAAAAAAAAAAAAAAAAACACATCTCATCAACTCGGGGTCATGTTCTCAACCCACGGTGTCTTCCCTGTTTAAAGAGGAACGTCAAGTCAACATGGCCACGGACGCACTGAACAGTGTAATGTAGCAGTTTTAGCTTTAGATTAGTTAATGTATATAGTTAATCAAAACACATCAAAGAAAGCCTTTTATTGTCACAACCATATACAGTGGTGTGAAAAACTATTTGCCCCCTTCCTGATTTCTTATTCTTTTGCATGTTTGTCACACTTAAATGTTTCTGCTCATCAAAAACCGTTAACTATTAGTCAAAGATAACATAATTGAACACAAAATGTAGTTTTTAAATGAAGGTTTACGTTATTAAGGGAGAAAAAAAACTCCAAATCTACATGACCCTGTGTGAAAAAGTGATTGCCCCCCCTTGTTAAAAAATAACTTAACTGTGGTTTATCACACCTGAGTTCAATTTCTGTAGTCACCCCCAGGCCTGATTACTGCCACACCTGTTTCAATCAAGAAATCACTTAAATAGGAGCTACCTGACACAGAGAAGTAGACCAAAAGCACCTCAAAAGCTAGACATCATGCCAAGATCCAAAGAAATTCAGGAACAAATGAGAACAAAAGTAATTGAGATCTATCAGTCTGGTAAAGGTTATAAAGCCATTTCTAAAGCTTTGGGACTCCAGCGAACCACAGTGAGAGCCATTATCCACAAATGGCAAAAACATGGAACAGTGCTGAACCTTCCCAGGAGTGGCCAGTCGACCAAAATTACCCCAAGAGCGCAGAGACAACTCATCCGAGAGGCCACAAAAGACCCCAGGACAACATCTAAAGAACTGCAGGCCTCACTTGCCTCAATTAAGGTCAGTGTTCACGACTCCACCATAAGAAAGAGACTGGACAAAAACGGCCTGCATGGCAGATTTCCAAGGTGCAAACCACTTTTAATCAAAAAGAACATTAAGGCTCGTCTCAACTTTGCTAAAAAAACATCTCAATGATTGCCAAAACTTTTGGGAAAATACCTTGTGGACCGACGAGACAAAAGTTGAACTTTTTGGAAGGTGCGTGTCCCGTTACATCTAGCATAAAAGTAACACAGCATTTCAGAAAAATAACATCATACCAACAGTAAAATATGGTGGTGGTAGCAGTGGCAACTTGGTGGTTGTGGGGTTTGAACCTGGGATCTTCCGAACCGTAGTCCAACGCCTTAACCAGCATTAACATAAACCAGCTGCCGCGTTATCCAGTATCCCAAAATTAGGATAAAATCTGGAGCTGGGAGGCATCAATGTTACCTACTGCACCATTGCTTAGGATAAAAGTCTTTATATGTCACATATACACAGAGGTGGAAAGTAACGAATTACATTTACTCGCGTTACTGTAATTGAGTAGTTTTTTGTGTATTTCTACTTTTTTAAGTAGTTTTAAAAATCTGTAATTTTACTTTTACTTAAGTACGTTTTGTTTGAAGTATTGTAATTCGCTACATTTTAAATCATATTCGCTACTGAGTAAAAAATAAATGAATGAAAATGATAAAATAATAAAAATATTATGCTTTGTATAAATGCCCCGTTGCGCTGGCGTGTGTGTATCATGTCCTGGTCGCGCGCCGCTCCAGACTCCACTCCAGGTTTTCTGACATCGGCATCTACCTGACCTTCCACACGGTCGCTTCCGCCCTGAGTGACGTCATCGACTAGTGCGACCATATATAAACTGGAGAGAGACGCGGGAAAGAGGAAAGAGGTTGTGATTTTGGCGTTTTGATATTTGGTTGTTTCCTCCGGGTACTCCGGTTTCCTCCCACAGTCCAAAGATATGCAGGTTAGGCTAATTGGCGTTCCTAAAATTGCCCGTAGTGTGTGATTGGGTGTATGAGTGTGTGTATGTGTGTGTGCCCTGTGATGGATTGGCACCCTGTCCAGGGTGTACTCCGCCTAGTGCCCGAAGTCTCCTGGGATAGGCTCCAGGTCCCCCGCGACCCTGAACACAGGATTAAGCGGTATAGAAAATGAATGAATGAATGAAAGGATATTTGGTTGTGTATTCCGGTTTTGACTTTTTGCCTCCAATTGACTTTGATTATTGCTTTGTCCCTTTGGTTTGGTTGGTCTTTGTATATATTTGTAGATAATTTCACTGTTTTTGGTTTAGGGAGTCCGGGAAGGTACCTGTATTTTTGTTTGTGTTTTTTTTTTTTTTTTTTTGGCAGGTAATCTAGCTACTAAATATAAATACCATTTTGTTTATTATTTTGGCCTGGGTCCAGCCTGCATCTGATCCTCCTCCTCCTCCTTGTGTGTGTGTGTGTGTGTGTGTGTGTATATATATATATATATATATATATATATATATATATATATATATATACATATGATTGGATCTAGTTCTTTCTGCCATATACCACCATTTCCATACAGTTTAAAATAGAACCCTGAACCATTCTTTTGCTGTATGACCCTAGACTGGGACGTAACACCATTTTTAAGTGACCACTTTGATTTTTAAGCACAAGAAAAACAACAGCTTTATTATGCAAAGGGGTTCCTTCAGTTAAAAACAACTAGTTTGAGATTTTATATCTGCTCATCTTTTTTGAACTACGCTAGAATGCCTCATCCCACCCCCGCTGTTAAAAAAAATAAAAATAAAAAAATAACTCGGTAACTTTTACTCTGAGTAAAATTTTTAATGAGCTACTTTTTACTTTTACTTGAGTAGATTTTTATAATGGTAACTTTACTTGTACTTAAGTAAAATTTCACTGAAGTAACAGTACTTGTACTTGAGTACAAAATTTTATTACTCTTTCCACCTCTGCATATACATTACTGCACAGTCAAATTCTTTCTTTGCATATCCCAGCGTAACTGGGGTCAGAGCGGAGGGTCAGCCATGATACAGCGCCCCTGGAGCAGACAGGGTTAAGGGCCTTGCTCAAGGGCACAAAACTGGCAACCTGTCTGAGCTGGGACTCAAAACGCCGACCTTCTGATCAGTAACTCAGAGCCTTAACACACCGAGCCACCATTGGCCACCGTTATATGTAGACCTCAACAACCATGCAGGACGGGATACAGATAGAGAACCAAGAACTCTTAAATATACAAAGCAATATTAAAGTTTTCATATTTGCCCATACATTGTTTATATTGGGTACATTTGTACTGTAGACACTTTGAAAAAAAAAAGGGTTCTCTAACAGATCCTTAGGTTGTTTTTGCTTTTGAAACGCGTTCAAGATCATTTGTTCCTGAAAGGAAACTTTTCTTTATTTAACTATGGTCCTACATACATGTATACAGCCAAAACACAGTATTAGTGCAGATTTTATTTATATGATACCAACGTAATACAATAAATGTGTGCACCAAAGAAGCTACTTCTGAAGTTTATGTAATATGGAAGTGACCGGTTGCTGACTTCAGCTGTTTTGGAGAGATGAATTTATGCGTGCCCCAAAAATGACTATTTTTAAGTGTTATTCTGTCTCGCTTGAAACAAAAATAGTTTAAAATGCTAATTATTTATATTTATTTCCAGAAATAAAGTATTGGTAGTAAAATTGGAGTACGTAAGCTTCTAGAAGCATATGACCTGTAATATTGTAGCTTAAATTGTTTCTTTTGGGGGGGGGGGGGAATAAATAAAAAATTCATCATCATCTTCTATACTGCTTTATCCTGTATTTAGGGTCGCGGGGACCTGGAGCCTATCCCAGGAGACTCAGGGCACGAGGCAGGGTACACCCTGGACAATGTGCCAATCCATCGCAGAGCACACACACTCACACACACTATGGTCAATTTGGGAACGCCAATTAGCCTAATCTGCATGTCTTTGGACTGTGGGAGGAAACCGGAGTACCCGGAGGAAACCCACCAAGCACGGGGAGAACATGCAAACTCCATGCACACAGAAACGGGAATCGAGCCTGGCCGGGGAATCGAACCCAGACCCTGGAGGTGCAAGGCGACAGTGCTAACCACTACACCAATAAATAATTATATAAAAAAAAAAAAATTTAATTCAATAAAGTTACGGTCACAACATAACAGGGCATCAAATTATATTTAGGAAATATTTATTTTTACATGATAAAAATATATAATGTGTATGCATACTTACAAAAGATTAAGCATAGATCAGGAGATAAAAAGCATTAAGTATTATGAAAAATGTTGCTACAGTATATGATCCTATCTGAGAATTCTGGCCAATAATCTTTGAAGGTTCATCCTGGTTGACAAAACATAAATCCTAGATGATGAAGATTGTGATGTTAATAATGCATAATGTTTTAAATTCACATCTGCTGAGCAGAAAGTTTAGAAATTGAAAGCTGTAATGGATTGAATCACTTACTGAATATGGTGACACATGTTTGGCTTGTTGTTCTTTCGCTTAAATCTGCTCTGTGATAATAAAGAGAGCATTCTGAATGCTTTCATGCTGGAAGGAGTTGCTGGTTTCAAAGGGTTTCAGCAGTGATTGAAGAAGTTGGAAAACAGGACCATCCATCAAAGCAGCATTGTTTTCTTCATTGTTTGGCATGTTGGGCTTCATCGTGTTTGTCAATCTCGTCTTAGTGTCTGTTTGTCAGCTTCTTTTGCGGTACTTTGTGTTCATTTATCAAGAAACATCACACAACATACACATGAGCTACACAAGCCCCTACAAGCCAAGCACACCACCCTACAGTGGGTAACCAAGAAGCCGACGCAATCATCGAGCAAGTCTTCCCATTTTCGGTTGGGATTTTACGCAAGCCTTGAGGTGTTTACGTTCAAGCCATGCGTCAGTGTTCAGCCCTTTTCTGAAAAAGCTCTTGACAGACCTCAGATGTGTAAAAGTCCTGCAGTGATGGATAGAGCGAGGCCTGCTTCTTTAGAGATGGGTATCAAAGGAAGGCCGTACTCTATGAGCTAAAGTTCAAAGGCCACTATCACCGCTGACATTCCTGCATTCTCTGATCCAGTAGTGCCTTTGATTGGCTTCTTATCTTGTTATCAGCTGCTGCACTCTCTCACTCACCGAGATGCGCACACCCCCGTCGTTCCCTATCTCGCTTTTACAAGGTGTAGTAGGATCAAATTGGTAGTCTCACGTACAAGACTATTGAACAATTAAGAATGAGCATCGATCCGTGGCGGTGATAAAAATCAGGCTCTGTGATTACTGAAAGCTGCTGGAGGCGAGACAGGAACTTGCATAGTCTGCATTTACACCCTACTACATGCATTATGGGAAACACAAATAGACACCGGAGTCAGAATCAGAATTAGGTTTATCGGCCACGTATGTTGACACACACGCGGAAGGAATTTGATTCCGGCAGTACAGACATACAGTACAGTACATAACAACACTTTACATGTTGTTCATTGGCAAGACATTATACACAGTAAATACACAACATTCAAGAATGATAAAGATGAAACAAAAACTGGAAAAAATATACGTCACAGATCGGCAATGTTCCCAAAATGATTGTGTGCGGTTAGTGCAAATAAGGGCGAATTTATTATTTTTCTTAATCACCCCACAAGGAACAAGAAACATTTCACATCAGCTTCTGTGACTGGACTTGCATTTGCTCTCAACGGCCTAAAGGAAAGATGAGGAAATCTCTAGATGACGTTGTAAGGAAATATGCGCACCAAAAAGATCAAAGCAAGCGAGGTGCTAAGCAATGCAACATCAAAACATCAAAGTAAAAATTTATGAGCTATTTAATTGTCGGAGCAAAATATGTTTTTTAGTTGCTTTCATGTTTTATTAAAGGTCATAAACTTATTGTGCAATACGTACCCCACAACCATGTGGTCTCATGCGTTCGGAAGATTTTACCAAATACAGTACACAGATCAGCCATGACAGGTGAACCAACAACATTGATCACCACCTACACACCAGCAAACTGGTGACAGTCAAGGTTTACCTATGATCCAAACTGGTGTCATAAGGTAGAAAGCATGTATCTGTCTTTGTATGCCTAACCTGAGCCTGCTCCAGCATGGCAATACCACAAATTGAGCTCCATGAGGACATGGTTTGTTACAGTTGAAGTGGAAGAACTCGAGTGTCCTCCACAGAGCCCCCTGACTGAATTCGACTCCACTGAACACCTTCGTGATGAACCGGAACGGGGTGTCTACATCATGCAAAATCAGTTCCTGATCTCATTTATGGGCTTGTAGCTGCATGAACACAAACGCTCAGAAATCTAGTAGAAAACATTCCCAGATGAGTGGATGTTTTTAATGGGACATTTTACTGGAATGGGATGTTCCACAGGCACATATGAATCTACAAAAGGGAGTAGGGCATTTTCATATTTAGCTCCAAAGCTTTGGAATAGCCTTCCAGACAGTGTTCGGGGCTCAGACACGGTTTCTCAGTTCAAAAGTAGACTCAAGACGCATCTCTTTAATCTGGCATACACATAACTCATCCCATAATCTCATACTCCAGTACACCTATACCGAATGGCAACTACGCTAATTCTCCCCATCTGTTCTGTATTTCTCTACCCATCCCGAGGCATCGGGAGATTTTGCCAGCTTCAGTAGACAAAGGCCGACCCTGCGAGGTTCCTGAGGCGTCCAGAGAAGGACCAGCTCCAGCTGGATTCAGCTTTATGATGGTTGGAGCTACACATGCTGCTCCTGTGCTTCCAGTGATCCAGACCTCATCTGCCCTCTGCACCTACTGACTCGTCCCTATGCTGAACTGGTCTTCATGTCAATTTAAATAATTTCTGTCATATTATATGTTATATCATTTCTATCTGTTATCACCCAAATGAGGATGGGTTCCCTGTTGAGTCTGGTTCCTCTCAAGGTTTCTTCCTAATGCCATCTCAGGGAGTTTTTCCTTGCCACCGTCGCCGCCACCCTTGGCTTGCTCATCAGAGACATTTCATTCATTCGTCTCATTATTATCTACACATTTTTCTCACACATACACACTTCCAATTATTTGACCATTGACCAATGACCATTGTTAAAAGTGCTATATAAATAAAATTGAATTGAATTGAATTGAATTGAATGGGGTAGCTCAGTGGTTACGGCATTGGTCCCCACCACCGCCAAGTTGCCTTTGTTGGGCCCTTGAGCAAGGCCCTTCACCCACAACTACTCAGATGTGTAATGAGATAAAAATGGTTAAGACTGTATGCCAAATGTAAATGGTTGGGTGTGCACATACAGAAGAACTATTATATGTAGTGTAGTGTAGAGATATTACATGGAAGAGATAAAATCTAATCTATTAATAACTTCATGATGAAACTGTTAGGATTGTGCAATGCCTTATACTGTATCATGAGCGATAACCAACAACATAATAATAATAAATAATGGTAAATAAAATATTACACATTCTCTATACATACATTCTCTGAGTGTATATATCATATATATCTGATGCTTGGTGCTCCCCAAAAACATACTACACCCCTATTTTTTTTTCTTATATGAATATGTGCGATTTACAACCCAGAGTGTATTCCTCCTTCATGTGCAGTGAACAACCCTGAACTGGATAATACATTCTCTAAAGATTAATAATTATTTCTACATCTGTCCCATTTCTCAATTTTTTTATGACTGATTGAGCAACCCCATAAGATTACCAACGTACACGGTACAACTCCCAGTACAATCCCTCTCGAACTCTTGCACTCTTTAATCTAAGAGTCACAACACGGTTAAATACTTCATCTAGTGTCTCGGATGGATTTCCCTGCCCGTCCTTTTGTTCTATCTGTCTTATGAAAGTGCATTTGCAGGCATGCATTAGATACCCAGGGATCGTTTTGTCAATGCTTAGTGAGATTGAACACATCATGATCCTCTGCGAAAGAGCCCGGCAAACCTAAATCAACCTAACTGTGTTGATACGCTGTAGCACCTGAAGTGTGTGATTGACGAGCCCATGCTCTCACGTGCTCTCACACCCTCTCGCACGATCTCACGCACTCGCACACACACTGCAGATGGATTTAACGTGCGTGCAGAAGAGGACACAGGGCTCATTGACTTTCCTCTGATGTCCTTAATACTTTAAAGATGTCCCCCAGCTTTGCTCACCTTTGAATCCTTATCTTTGTGCAGTGAAGCGGGGGTGAAATATACCTTCAGAAAAGTTATGAATTCATGAATTTTTACGCTGGAATTTTTCTCCACTGTTGTAAAAGAGGAGTGGGAAATGTGTTAAAATGGGATGCTTGCTTGTGACAAATGTAGCCATGTTCTCCAAAGTACAACATATGGAAATGAATCTGTGTGGATCATCAAGGGCGAAGCACATCATATCTCAAAGACAGTTTCTTTTCTTTTCTGTGACTTTTCTACTAATCTAGAACAACAGAATTGATCAGGTGATTTATGGGTTCAGACCAGGCTTACTGTACGCTCCGTGAGATTAACAATGTGAAGCGTCTTTGTTTCATCTTTGTGAGCGAAAGCTTAATTAACTTGACAGCAAAGGGTTTCTTTTTTATGAGAAAACTTGGAAGATGTTTGGAAGCTCGAACTTTTTATGAACTTCATAAGAACCTTTAATTATTTATTTTTTATTTTTTTTACATAGTCAGCAAAATCTAAAACTTTTAAATAAGTGCACAATAAATGAATTTGTACAGCCGGCACATTGGCGGCTTATAGGCGGCTTCGGAAGATCCCAGGTTCACAGGATCACAGGATAAAGCGCTATAGACGATGAGTGAGTGAGTGAGTGAGTGATTGGGTGAGTGAGTGAGTGAGTGGGTGGGTGAGTGAGTAGGTGAGTGAGTGGGTGGGTGAGTGAGTGAGTGAGTGAGTGGGTGAGTGAGTGAATGGGTGTGTGAGTGAGTGAGTGAGTGAGTGAGTGAATGGGTGGCCAGGTCGGCGGCCTTGGGCTCTTTGCCTGGGTGTTCTGGTGCATTTCTGTCATGGGTCTGCTTTGATGATTTTTTTGCAAATTATTCTGCATTGGTCTTTCTGTAAGATTGGACAGGCCTTTGATTCCCATGGGTGTGGGTCTGCTTTGTGAGCCCATGATCCTGTCAGCATTTTACTGGTACAGTATGATAGTTGGTGATCAATGTTGGCACCAGTGGTGTTGATGTTATGGTTAATTGGTGTAGGTAATGATCTCACAAAGGGTTAGCTAACTTTGCATGGTATCTGAATAGCTATTGGCATAATGTCTATCATTGTCACAAAATCCTCTATTCTGGAAGCATAAAAGAAAAACATCTCTCTATTGTTATTTCACTTGTATAAACTCTGGGAATTAAAATTAAATGTATACATGTCACATGACTGCAGGTTAATCCAATAGCATTTAGTCATTGTCAAGCCATAAAATCTTATAGAGTTACACAATTTGAAAGTGTTAGTTTAGCTGAATATCCCTTCTTGTGTTAGGGAAGTTAGTGATGAGTGAGTAATTCAAATTAAAAATAATAAAATAAAAAAAAATAAAATATCAACATTTACAAAGTAAAATGACAAAAAAAAAAAAATATTATGATTTAATTAATTAATTTGCAACAATTTTACAGAGCAACAACAACAATACAGCACAAGAGCATAGGGCATACAAATAAATAATTCACAGAATAATGTAAAAAAAATGATAATAATAATTCGTTTTGAGTGTAAGACCTCCCTTTATTTCTCTATATAATCCCCTGCTACACTAAGGCACTTACACCCAGTGTTTCACTAGCGTTGGACACCATCAAGGTAGAAAGTTTCCTTAGTGATTGAACCATGATCTGCTTCATGTCTGAAACACTGGCCTCCCAGGAACTCCTTTACATGTGGAAATGGCTTTGAGCAAGATCAGAACTGTAGGGTGGATGTGGCAATAACTCCCAGCCGAGTTCCTGTTATGTGCAAGTGGTGTTGGTGAATGATTGTGTGTACAGTTCACACAGACAGATCCACCTCTTCTGCAAATTGATGACAAGTTATCAGTAATTTTTAAAGAATTAGACGTTCCACTCGCTGAATGCTCACAGGAACGACTGCAGGCAGCTCCGAGCCACCTTCATTCACAGACGTGCGGCCTTCTTTAAAAACGTTTGCATCACTCAAATGAGTCACATCTGTTCTTTCAAGTCTTCTGTAAAATATAAATCAGTTTTACACTGACCTTTGACCTCATAATCTTAGAATTTTCTGGCATTGTGAAATCGCAGGCTTAATATCAGAGAGGAATGATTTTTGGTGATTCTAAGATGGTGTATTATGTTCATGTACCGATTTTAAGACAAATCCAACTTTACAACCGATACATTACTCGAATAAAGTCTTATGACTATTGTTTGTGTCCAAGCTTGTGACTGGTACTATATATATACTGTATATACAGTATAATCTGTTCTGGAACAGTTCTCGCAAGAATAGTATTGTGGAGTTTATTCGCAAAACCCATCAAGCACCAGGAAATCTTCTATAAATGTGAATCGATTTTATGAATTAATTCACGAGAAATTCTATCACGAGTCCCAGTTTGACTTGAACGGCCTTTATTTAATAAAATAACATATCGAAAATTACAACCAATTAAGAAAATTATAATAATACATGTATTAAAGTAAAAACATATTAGCTTAAATAAAAACTAACCATGATTAAGTTTAGTGAATTCATTCTTGTCAATAGCTTTAAAATTGGTAAATAAATAATAATAAAAAAGAGAATAAAGCAATAGGAATAAAAACAAAATCACTCAATCGAAGTGAAATATAAATAATTAAAATTTTAATATTAAAAGAAACTTTAAATATTAAAATTAACTCATCATAATAACCCTCTTGTAGAATTCCTGACAGGATGATTGACAGTTATTAATAAAATCCTTTGATGATTAGTTAAATATTACAGATAATCTGTCATAAGTGTGTGACTGTAGTATTTTGTAACAGGATCAGCATGGTATGAGCATGTGCGTGCATGTTTCCTTTAATAGCTGCGGAGTGTACAGTAACACACACACACACACACACACACACACCATGTTCTCGTTCACTTATAAACCATGAGAGTGAGCTGTCAGATCTAAACAAACAGGAATGATTTAAATCCGAGGTGTTCTACATGTAGAGTAATCAAAATCTCCTCCACTGCACGAGTCTTAACTTGTGTGAGGTGTTGAGAAAGTCGGAGTCTCTGGGTTCGGGCCAGTAAACAGTCTGTGTGTGCACAGAATGAGACGTGTACCAACAGGTAAGTGCTGTTGGGGTTCTAAGCTACGTTATCCTTGTAAAAACGTGTTGATGTAACCAAGCGTGCAATGAAAAGAGATTTAATCACATCGTAAAATTCCACGCAATTAGCATGCCACCCTGATTGTATTTATCAAGCATGTACGGTAAACAGAGCATCATAGCCAGGTCTGGTGTTATATGCGAAGACGAGCATGTGCGCAAGTTTTGTATGGGGAAAAAAAAAAGAAAAAAAAAAAAAGGCAAGTAGGTGTCCACCTTCAGCATGATTCATATGGAGTGGAAAGAGACGCTTCACCAGAGCATGTGGAGAACCTGATACAGTATCTCCCGGGTTTGGTCTACAGCTAGTAGTTAGAACACGACGCTGTATAAAGGGGACCGTTTAAATTCGAGGTCCTGACTACGCATAAAAATAACATCCGCTAATCCGTGGACGTTTTATTTCTTTCAATCAAAAGAAAACGAACACGATTAGTCATGTGAAGCAGGACGGTGAGGGAAAATGCTCGTCTCTGCCGGAACCCCTCCATCAGATGGGCCGGGAAATGAGGTGGGTAGATATTGAAGGGGGGGGGGGGGGGTTAGAATGAGACTCTGATTGCATTAGTCATCCTTTTCTCCACACACTGGCTTGCACAGATGTACAGACCAGGATGGGGAGAGGGGGTTGGCGCAGGTCCATGTCCATTCATACACAAACACACACACACACACACACACACACACACAAATACTCATATACAAACACACTGCTTCCAGCCCACCAGGACTGGAAAGACTGGGTCACACTGGGCAGCATCACCTTCTCCGGATTCCTCTCTGTATATCTAATTCTTATTCTTCCTTTCTCGGTAATGCATGAAGGTCGTCTATCCGAAGTCCTTCAGTGGACAGGATTAAACCAGTCTGCTTCACATCACACCATCCTAAAATTCATACAGTACTGTATATCTTATATAAGTGCATTATCATTGCTCATTTCTATAGTAACAGTTTGGATGCTGCAAATAAGATCAATATACTGTAGGACTAATAATGAATAGATTTGATTTGAGAAGTGTGTTCTGTCGCTTAAGTAAGTAAACAGTTTTGTTGCTGTTGTTGTTAATATTTATGGAAGAAGTCTCGAGTGAAAGCACTTTGGATCAGATAGAATTTTTTGTTAAAGCGTAGCAGTCTTCAGGATGGAGGAGTTTACACTTTCTCAGTGTTTTTGGGTGAGTAGGAGAGAGATGAGAGAATGACTATTATGACATAAGTGAGAACAAGAACTTGTCTCTCAAATATTTCACAAAATATTAAAGCTGACTGTAAACACTTAATATGTGTGATATGTCGTTCATCAATTAATTAAACAGTGTAATCTTTGGCAAATTGCTGTGGGATAAGCAGAATAACACATTCCAGACCGTGTGATTACTAATTTACCTAGAGCCAGATTTATGTTCAGCGCATTTGTTTATTCATTTCATTCATTATACATTTCCTGTGCATTCTCTAAGGCAATAGTAGACATCATGATATTTGGGAATGCAAATCAGTATACTTACATAGAAATGTGTATGTTCTACATTGTAACAAAATAACATTTTGCTATATATTTTTATATAAAAAGGTTTCAAGTAACATTGTACAATTTTAAATGGAAAATTTAAACAGCACATAAGTTGTATTAAAGTTGTATTTATCTATATACAGTACAGTGGTGTAAAAAAGTGTTTGCCCCCTTATTATTTTGCATGTTAATGTTTCATGTTAATCATCAAATACATTTAAATATTAGTCAAAGATAACACAAGTAAAAACATCATGCAGTTTTTAAATGAAGGTTTTTATTATTAAGGAAAAACAAAATCCAAAACTACATAGCCCTGTGTAAACCCCCCCCCCCATGTTAATACATAACTTAACTCTGATTTATCACACCTGAGTTCAATTTCTCTAGCCACGCCCAGACCTGATTACTGCCACACCTGTTCACAATCAAGAAATCACTTAAATAGGACCTGCCTGACAAAGTGAAGTAGACCAGAAGATCCTCAAAGGCTAGACATCATGCCGAGATCCAAAGAAATTCAAAAACAAACGAGAATGAAAATAACTGAAATCTATCAGTCTGGTAAAGGTTATAAAGCCATTTCCAAAGCTTTGGGACTGCAGCGAACCACAGAGAGAGCCATTATCTTCAAATGGCAAAAACATGGAACAGTGGAGAACCTTCCCAGGACTGGCTGGCTGACTGGCTGGCTGTGTGTGGCTCACCTACTGTCTGCAGTGACAGGTTCATGGGCACCTTAAGCTAATTTATGCCTGGGTGGACCAAAGGCCAGCCCGTCCAGTTCACTTCTACAGAAAAACCAATGCAGCACAAATCTCCAGAAAAAAGTCAATGCTGATTATGAAAGAAAATCACCAGAACACCCAGTTGCACCAGAGCCCAACATGAACAAAAGCCCAACAGGCAAAGCTCCCCAGGCCACCGATCCAGCCTCCAAACGTCCCACATCCCAATCCACTCGAGCATCAGTGGAATGCGTAGGACAAACAGGCCCAATCCATGGATGCACCCCACAACCCAAAGCACACAAAGGATCTGTTGCAAATGTCCCAGTGCCAGACGCCACAGCACACCCACAGAGGTCATGTAGATTCATGCACAGGTAGCACAAGGGGTAATGTTGTGCTTGATCAGTTTATATACAATATAAACTGCACTGTATAGCCAGTAAGCACAATTATCAGAAAATGAATCAATCTACCTTACACCAATCATAATTGAGCATTCCAAGCGCTGTGACGTCTCCAGCAGTTTGCTATTGTGACCTTTTTAACTATTTCCCCATAACGAATGTTTCTACTTGTTATGCTAATTTTTTTGGCTACAGGTATTCAGTCATCCAGCAAATGAAATGCTCTTTGGCTCACTTTCTAGCTGGCAAAGCAAAATTAGTTTTGGATATCATTCAGGCTGAAGTCTGAAGGACTTGAGCACAAGAGCTTTTTTAAGGTCTTTAGAGTTTTAAAGTCTGCGGTTCAAGTTAACAAACTCATGAGAACATTTTCTTTTTTATGAAGATGAAGAAGTGCAGACAGAAGTTACGTTTCCAGTAGAGACACAGGAAATCTGAACCGCTGTTTCAGCTTTAAGAAAAATTGAAATAAGAAAGAAAAAAAAAAAAATCCAACATCTCCAACATGGCTCTACAGGTTATTCGTTCAACATGACCCATGCAAGGTGTTGCATTGCAAGGTGCAGAGTCTGAGTTTCTGTCCTCTCCAGGCTGCTTCTAATGAGTGAAACCAGAGCTGAGCTGAAGCCAAACAAAAAGAGAGAGAAAAAAAATCACAGGTTTGAAATGCACCCGTGCACAATGACACCGAACAAAATGAAGTGTCGCTAAATCCTTCCTCTGGGTCCCCTAGTGTGTGGAATTATTCTCCTTGAATGAGAACTCTCTTTAAATGGGAAATCTCTGAATGGTCTTTGGGAACATTAGAAGCTTTTTGTCTATTCATCTCTACATCTGTAGCATTACAGCAAGAAATCACTCGAGGTAGTTTTACAGCCGGCTCAACCGACCGACCGTCCGACCAAGCAACCAGAACGGTTTGAAAAACGCCAAAGTCTGTTCCTCCATTATGATCCCTTTTAAACTCCCTTTATCTGTCAGATTTCCTAGATTTTGTGCTGCATCCTTCTCGCCCTTGGAGACTTAGCTAAGTGGAATATCCGAAGAATCATACTGCATCTCTCTCTCTCTCTCTCTCTTTCTCTCTCTCTCTCTCTCTCCATCTTTCTCGACTTTTGAGCAATCACAGATGAGGAAGCTGCTCTGAAGTCCCATTACGAGGCTGGTGAGCACCTCTGAGCGCGTGCAATAAAGGGGAACACCTCCTCATCCCTTCCGCAGCCTGACTCTCTTCCTCCATCTGTCAGCTCCTGCCTTTTCTCGTGGAACAGCGAAAAGAAATCAATGCCCTCCTTGAAGCAAAAGCACACCGGGGAATACAAGTGTGAGGAACTCAAAGCCTTCTGAAACAAGTTTAGCACGTTCCTCAACATGTAGCCCGAAGTAAAAGTCGAGGCGTTGTTTGGGCATAATTTTCATTTACATGCTTTTGCTCATCTTCTTCTAGGCTTTTATGTCAGCACTTTTTCCGCGCTTCTCGATTCTCTCAGTCAGCATTGCTTCCTTTTTTTGTTTAGTTTTTTTTTTTTGAAAATGTGTACAAAGCTAGATAAGTCTGAGAAAACGTAGGTGGGCTTATGCCTTTCTCTCTCTGTATGTGTGTGTGTGTGCGGGTGTTAAGCATCGGCTCTTCAAAAGACTTAAAAAAAAAAAACAGAAAGAAAATGTCATGCTCCTTTTAGCTTAACAACTCAAACAATGATGTCTTCATTTCATATTGTTCTCAATTGATATTTGCAGCACGGGAGAAGCTAGAAGGTAACAAGGTTTTCTATCTGTTAGTAATACATACAAAACAACTAGGCCACCG
The DNA here is from genome assembly GCA_030522415.1 of Channallabes apus. Lineage (NCBI taxonomy): Eukaryota > Metazoa > Chordata > Actinopteri > Siluriformes > Clariidae > Channallabes > Channallabes apus. Next base: position 32,550,417 of record CM060104.1, read on the forward strand.
TCAGCCTCTTTCTCTTCCATTCTTTTATTCTTTCTTTCCGAATCCACCTCCGACGGCTGATTGAAACATTACTTGATCTCCCAAAGGCATTGAGTGTAACGTGGTAATTATACACTTGAACCACAATGCTAGCTAAGAGCCATCCACAGTAATGAAACTCACGATGAGTTAATTAGATCCTTCCATGGCCAAGAGTCTGGCTGTGGAGCGTTCCACCTTTTCATGCCAATCCAGGATGTGATTAACACGAGGGCCGCTGAAGTGATATTAACAAAAGGTTATTACAGGGCCTCGTCCCGAACACCGCTCGGCTCGGGAGCTTCGCGGCTCAGTCCATTGCGCGCCGTTATTGCTATATTATCTATTCAATTAAAGGCAAAATGCTGTAGTGGGAATTTGATTAATGTATGGAGTCCAGTAAAAGAGAGCTGATTGCTGCGTGTCTTCAGGAATCGAGCATATGGAGGCAGGAAGGAAGGACACATCTGCCCTTAAAACAGCCCCTGGTTATGTCACCTTTAGCATAGTAGAGCCTGGAAGGATTGAGGAACATCTGCCATACTGTCCTTGCCTCAAGCGTTATTAAAGTAAGACTATTTAAGTGCTAGATATGTCCTGCGCATATAGATCAAGAGTCATAGACTGGTGGAGAAAAGGGTTTCAGGTCCAAGGGGGGAAAAAAATGATAATAATATGCATATGTGTTGGTGTATGTATGTTTATGTACATGTGTATATTGTGTATATATATATATATATATATATATATATATATATATATATGTGTTTATGTATGAATGTGTATATACATATGTATACTTGTTTCACATTCATCCTTACATTTTTTAATTAATTTTTTTATTTTATTTTATATATATATATATATATATATATATATATATATATATATACAGTGGTGTGAAAAACTATTTGCCCCCCTCCTGATTTCTTATTCTTTTGCATGTTTGTCACACAAAATGTTTCTGATCATCAAACACATTTAACTATTAGTCAAAGATAACACAAGTAAACACAAAATGCAGTTTTTAAATGAGGGGTTTTATTATTTAGGGAGAAAAAAAATCCAAACCTACATGGCCCTGTGTGAAAAAGTAATTGCCCCCTGAACCAAATAACTGGTTGGGCCACCCTTAGCAGCAATAACTGCAATCAAGCGTTTGCGATAACTTGCAACGAGTCTTTTACAGCGCTCTGGAGGAATTTTGGCCCACTCATCTTTGCAGAATTGTTGTAATTCAGCTTTATTTGAGGGTTTTCTAGCATGAACCGCCTTTTTAAGGTCATGCCACAACATCTCAATAGGATTCAGGTCAGGACTTTGACTAGGCCACTCCAAAGTCTTCATTTTGTTTTTCTTCAGCCATTCAGAGGTGGATTTGCTGGTGTGTTTTGGGTCATTGTCCTGCTGCAGCACCCAAGATCGCTTCAGCTTGAGTTGACGAACAGATGGCCGGACATTCTCCTTCAGGATTCTTTGGTAGACAGTAGAATTCATGGTTCCATCTATCACAGCAAGCCTTCCAGGTCCTGAAGCAGCAAAACAACCCCAGACCATCACACTACCACCACCATATTTTACTGTTGGTATGATGTTCTTTTTCTGAAATGCTGTGTTACTTTTACGCCAGATGTAACGGGACACGCACCTTCCAAAAAGTTAAACTTTTGTCTCGTCGGTCCACAAGGTATTTTCCCAAAAGTCTTGGCAATCATTGAGATGTTTTTTTTTAGCAAAATTGAGATGAACCTTAATGTTCTTTTTCCTTAAAAGTGGTTTGCGCCTTGGAAATCTGCCATGCAGGCCGTTTTTGCCCAGTCTCTTTCTTATGGTGGAGTCGTGAACACTGACCTTAATTGAGGCAAGTGAGGCCTGCAGTTCTTTAGATGTTGTCCTGGGGTCTTTTGTGGCCTCTCGGATGAGTTGTCTCTGCGCTCTTGGGGTAATTTTGGTCGGCCGGCCACTCCTGGGAAGGTTCACCACTGTTCCATGTTTTTGCCATTTGTGGATAATGGCTCTCACTGTGGTTCGCTGGAGTCCCAAAGCTTTAGAAATGGCTTTATAACCTTTACCAGACTGATAGATCTCAATTACTTTTGTTCTCATTTGTTCCTGAATTTCTTTGGATCTTGGCATGATGTCTAGCTTTTGAGGTGCTTTTGGTCTACTTCTCTGTGTCAGGTAGCTCCTATTTAAGTGATTTCTTGATTGAAACAGGTGTGGCAGTAATCAGGCCTGGGGGTGACTACAGAAATTGAACTCAGGTGTGATAAACCACAGTTAAGTTATTTTTTAACAAGGGGGGCAATCACTTTTTCACACAGGGCCATGCAGATTTGGAGGTTTTTTTTCTCCCTTAATAGCGTAAACCTTCATTTAAAAACTGCATTTTGTGTTCAATTATGTTATCTTTGACTAATAGTTAACGGTTTTTGAGGAGCAGAAACATTTAAGTGTGACAAACATGCAAAAGAATAAGAAATCAGTAAGGGGGCAAATAGTTTTTCACACCACTGTATATATATATATATATTTTTTTTTATATACTTGCACAACATTACTGTACATATTTATTCTTATAATTGTATACCACTATAAAAGTGATTTGATTTGATTTTTAAGCATCAAAATGCAACTGGTGTCATCATTCAGTCATGTACTGTATGTTGCTTATCCAGACATTAATAATTTTTTATTAAATGCACCTGGTATGAAAATCAATGCCATGTGAAATCTGCATGCATTTATACAAATTATGACAACATGGATCAATTTGTAGATCATAAGAACACCTCAAGTCGTGCATCTAACCTCAACCTCAACCTCAGCCTCAGCCTTAACAACCTGAGATGTTCTGTCGAAATGACACGGATTCGTTGCTGTTCCAGGAAAAAAGTCAGGAACGTGAGCGAAAGGGAGCACTGAGTCAGTGAAATCAGAAAGAAAGTCATTTCTGCTCGACTTTGTCTTCAATCTAAAGAACTCGTAATGTCCCGTTTAATCCCATTTTGCATCCATAACAGCGTTTAGCTCAGTTAATTATTCTAAAATCTTAAAACAAATGCAGAAGCTGCAGGCTTTAATGTGATTTCGACGCGGCACGCAGAGCTCCCGGCGTAGTGGCTGTGCCACGTCTTTTCCATTTGAGCCCAAAGTAATCAAATGATTTGTAATGCTCCATCTCTCTCTCGCGCGCGCTCTCCCTTTCTCTGTTTGCGTTCTGGTGCGAGGGGAAATGCGGTATCTTAAAAAGATAAGGAATCAGCTCATGTTCCTTTCTTTGATTTGATCAGATGGGGTAAGAGTAATGCTTCGAGGTCGGCTCTCAGTGGCGCTTCACGCTCGTATGAAAAGTGAATGATAAAGTTGACCTTACACACACACACACACACACACACATGCACACAAGCAATGATGCTTTTATACTTTGTTCAAGCAGTAAATGTTCTGCACCTGTGTTTCTTTTTCTTCGGGACGTCGCGTGTGTGTCCTTGTGTGTCCTGAAGAAGAGCCTTTCATCGACTTAAAACAACAAGCGTCAATCACTGAACAAACAAAGAAAGGCGTCTGAATGACAATGTCAAAACATCACCATGTCTTTATCACCATTTCCTTAAGCGGTTCGTATTAGTTGATTTGTTGTAAGTGGTGAAAAAACCTGGAAGTAAAGAATAAAACACTTAGAAAGCTTAAGGTTACTGGGGGGGAAAAAATCAATGACAGGATGGTGTGATGAAGCAGAGCTACTGTTACCATGAGGAAGTGATATTTTCCAATAACAGGACATCCGGGAGTGTTTTACTCGTCCATTACTACAGCAATTCGCTAATAATTTCGTTCTATTCTTCTATTCAATTAAGAATACGTTTTTTTATCCATTTATTGCTTCACAAAATAAGTATATTCCTGTTATCAATTTCTTTATGGTCTACACTGTGCCGGAACACAGTACACGTGTAATGTTACACATACTGTACACGGATGAAACATGTGTCACACTAATGGCAAGTGAAAATTGATGTTATTGGAAAAACTTTTTTCTTTTTTTTTCTTTTTTTCTTTCTTTTTTTTTAAATCAATGCCTGGCACATATACTGTACAAAAGAATGGCCAAAAGAGTTAAAACAATATATACCATGAATTGCAGTTTTCCCTGTAAAAAACTAAACATGATTTTATAAAGTATCTCTAGTCTGGCTGAAGGGTGTTGATAATTAAGTCTCTAATTAGAACCTAAACCCAATAGAAAGCTCTTGAAAACTCCTGAAGTAGCCACTCTTTACAACCATCTTGTTGTCATTGCTGCTCCCATCGATGGGTCATCACAGCACCACAGCAGGCCAAACGATCCGCACAACAACTTGGCACAGGCTTTACGCCAGATGCCTCTCCTTGACACAAATCCCCCATTTTATCCAGGCTTTCCACTGCATCCAGTGGCTGGTGGTGTTTGTGCATTGTGGGCCTTCCGCATTGCACCAAACCACCAAATATATATATATACAGTACATTACCGTTCAAAAGTTTGGGGTCACTTTCTAACTCCATGATGGTTCCTGATTTTTATTTCTTTCTACATTGTAAAGTTTTGCTGAAGGCGTCCAAAAACTGCATGAATCTCCTTTGAACAGTTGATATTGAGATGTTTCTGCTACTTCTGCTCTGTAAAGACTTCATAACGCCTCTAATCTGAGCTGCTGTTAATTGGTCATTTTTCAGGCTGATGACTCTAAATGAACTTCTCGTCTGCAGCAGAGGTAGGTTTCGGTCTCGTCCTCCTGGGACGGCCTTCATGAGAGACAGTTTCATTATGGTGCTGGACGGATTTTGCAAATGCACTTGACACAATACTGTTCTTGCAAGAACTATTACAGAAAGGCTGACCTGTTTTTGTTGTTGTTACATAATTACCTAATTCCATATGTATTATTTTATAGTTTTGAAATCCACAGTATTGTTGTAGAATGTAGAAAATAAATCACTAGACAAAAACAAAGAAATTTGCAAGTGACCTAAAACTTTTGAACGGTAGTGTGTATATATATATATATATATATATATATATATATATATATATATATACAGTATATATACTTTTCAAAAGTCCACTCTCTGACAGGTTCCTTAAGCTGCTTCCAGACCTGCTTCAACAGTAGACAATGTGAAGAAACCATTTCTGTATCTAGTGGACACACGTTCACATCATTTGGCAGGCACCCTTATCCAGAGTGACTTACAGTACATGAAAAAAAATAAAATCACTATTTTTGAATCTGATGATACATCAGGGTGAAGGGCCTTGCAGAAGAGCCCAACAGTGGCAACATGATGGTGCTGGGGTTTGAACCTTTGATCAGTAGCTACTGAGCTAACCCTATACAATCACAGCATGAACATTAAACATGAACATGAAACTATATACAAACTCTCAGGAACTATCAGAACAAAAGCCAGACCCAGAGACTGAACTTAAATACATAAAATAACAAGACACAGATGAACAACATATGGGGCATCTGACCAGCGGTACTGTAGCTGCTGAACTAGTCCAGCCCCTTTCCATCATTTCCTTAACATTTACATTCTAGATCTGTTCCTAGATGAAAATTATACTGTATGGATGAAAATTCTTTGTTTGTAATAGGTTTCCCAAAGTCTGTCTTCTAGATTTATTTTATGTTCTACACCCTCTACATACCACTGTAAATACTCTAGGTAGTAGATTCTAATAAGCATTGCTTTAGATCTAAAATCTCTGACCGCATACTGTAGGTTCCAGATTTTTCCCGTATTTATTCTGTTCCAGTGATCTCCATGTTCTAGATTCCTGTTTAATTCAGATTTTGTTACACTACAGTGTATGTTGTTTTTTTTTGAGCCTAGGTTCTAGACATATTTAAATTCTGTCCTAGATGTTCTAGATTTCTGTTCTACATACTGTATTCTATTTTTTCCTGACTGCTAGAAGATATATTTAACAGGATCCAGAGATAGCTATGGTATATGCTTAATTTCTATTAACTATTATCATTATATTTTTGGCTTTCTAGATTGTAAATCTGTTATCTGTTTATTAGGTTATAACTTTCTCAATGTTCTACATTTCTGTTGTGATATACATTTATATCATATCATCCTGACTTATCATCCGGATATTCATCAGGTTCCAGAATTAGCTATATTCTAGGTGTTCCATATTCTAGATTTTCTTTTATGTTCCAGATTTACATGTTCTAGATGTCTATTGTTTAGTTCTGTCTATAGATTGGTTATATGCACTCAATTTTTTTCTAATAACTAATACAATATCATTTTTTTAATGACCTCATAGCTTCTAGATATTAAGAAGCTTGTAGTTCTGAAGACAAATGCTTTGAAGTTCTAGTTATCTACACAGCTATCTCACTCACTCATTCTATATTCTTCTAAATCTGTTTAGGGTCAAAGGTGGCCTGGATCATATCGCAGGGGACTCAGGGCACAAGGCAGGCTACATCCTGGACGGGGTGACAGTCCATCGCAGGGGACAAGCGCAAACAACCTCACACACTCACACTACAGGCAATGGAGTCCCTGGAGGAAACCCACCAAGCAAGAACATGCAAACTCCACACACATTGATATATATATATATATATATTCTGTGTTCAGTATATTTTGTTCTAAATATACGTGTTTTTATTATTATTATTATTATTGTTGTTGTTGTTGTTGTTGTTATTATTTATTATTATTGTTATTATTATTATTATTATTATTATTATTATTATTATTATTTCATGTTTTCTAATTATTAATATCTAGTATCCCATGGTTTTTGTATTTTTTAACTAATACAAAAATGTGAGGATGTTCAGGTGTGAGGAGGATCCAATGTATTTTTGACTCTTGTATGGAAAAAAAAACAAGAATATCCTTCGATACAAGAGTCCAAGGAAATGAAAAAGACCAAAACTCTTTGCCTTTACATTTTATAAAATGGAATATATGCACTCTTTGGGTTCTTGTACGCGATATGAAATGTAAATGAACCCTGCATGAGACTATACACAGTCGGTTCAACGAGACTCGATCCTCAAGCCTGTGCTTGCTCAGGTAATCATCCACTTGTAAACTCTTCTCTCTAAGGTCTTAGCATGACTCATCTAAGTGGAGATTACAGCATGACCTGCTCTCCAGTGGCCAAATCCCTGACCGCTGAACGCTCCGTGCACTCAAGAGGTCGGCAGGCAATTGGACCCATGAAAAAGAAGAATGCCCAGAGGCACAGCGGTTAACAAACAGCCACCCCATATCCCACTTCAAACAGAGCAGACCCTGCTGGATGTACACTAATAAGTGAGCAAGAAGCAGCTCAGTAAAAATCAATCAGGAAAGCAACCTCAAAGTGTTCTTCCACAATAACCATTACTGAAATGAATAAGCATGTTCACGCTACCAGGAGAATCTCATTACTACGAAACCTTGTTATTACAGCAGAATGTATCTGACACCTAATACCAATACAAATGAGTGAGTTTTTAACTTGCTGTTTCAACTCCAGCAAAACAGAGATGAGGAAACAGCAGCCAGGTTGGGTTTAAGTAGACCGCATTTCCGATGAAGGATCTAATCAGTCAAGATTTCCATCTTATTACTGTTTCTTTCACCTCCATCACTGCCAAAGCAGGAAAACAACCAGAGGCCACCTTTGTCAATGTGAATCTGCTTTGGCTTTTTTTTTTTTTTTTTTTAAACCTCCGTTGTTTATTTTGCTTACAGACCAAATGCCTAAATAGGGTGCACACATAAAGACGTCCAATAAATCACTTAATACGGAGATCCTTATCAATCCTTGGTTTAAGTCATCATGAAAAACAACATTTTACTCAATATTTGTCACCAGCGTTCGCCGGCTATAATGGAATGATAAAATGTTGCATGAGGCCACGATCGAAAGGTAATTTGCTATGAATTATTCACCTCATCTCAGACACGGATCTTTAACGAATCCTAACTTTATGTTTCCTTACTTTGATTTCCTTCCTTTGACCGGAATCATTCTTCAATGTGATTTGTAGGTACTGGATGAGTAATGATGGGTTACAGATTTGGAAGAACGAGTCACGCAGATTGTAAATGGCACTCGCAGTCTTTGCTTGTTTGTTGTTGTTTTTTTGTGGGGATCTTTCATGTTCAAAGGGTTAAGTAATGATTAGAAAGTTAAAGTCAGAAGTAGTTCTGTACAGAGTTTAACATGTTGTTTCCATGTCCATGAGGGTCTCTTCTGGGTTCTCAGGTTTCCTTTCACCTCCCAAAACCCTGGCAGTACATTAGCTGTTTTAAAATTTTTATGTGATTTCATGTGTGTTCTTGGAGTGTTTTTTGATATCCTAGCTTCCCATCAAGTACGTATTCCAACTTATACCTTTATATTAAACTCAATTCAATTCAATTCAATTTAATTATATAGCGTTTTTAACAATGGTCATTGTCAAGTGTGTCTGTGTGAGAAAAATGTGTCGTCTCTGATGAGCAAGCCAAGGGTGAAGGCGACAGTGGCAAGGAAAAACTCCCTGAGATATCAATAGGAAGAAATCCTATGAATTAATTAAGTTATTTTGATTCAATTAAAGAAGCAGGAACAAATGTTTTACTGCGACATGAAGCCAAGTTCCTTAAGATACAATTTTTAAAAATAGCCTTTTTATGTAACAACTTCAGCAGCAACCTCATTTCCCCTCTCGTCTGTTCCAACCACTCAGCATTCAGCATCACCAGTATACTAATCACCAGCCTGATCATCTGTCATCATCTGCACCTGTTCCTCACTGGTTCAAGATGGATGCTTTTTTTTAATACTTGAATGAGTCATAAATCACTGTGTGGCTTAAAAGACAAAAATATTTCTTTGAAACTGCTCAGGTACAGGGACTGGACTGAAAATGAGAGCCAAAGAAGTCCTTGAGGAAGCCTGGAGAACTATTATTCAATATTACAGTGAAAAATATAAGAACGTCTGGCTCTTTGGAAGCTAAATATGAAGAAATGAGGGATGGCTCAAGTCGTATGTAAGGTATTGTACTTTATTTGAAAACTTGCAAAGGTTAGGTTACGGGTCAGGTTTTTACCGTAACTCACTGAAATTAAATATCCATAACACAAAAATCAGTGTTATGTTTCTCCAGACCAATGCAAAAACTGTCATTCATTCATTCATTCATTCATATTGTCCTAGTCAGAGTCGATGCAATGACCTAGTACACCTATATGAGACACCAGGCCATCTCGCTGCACCACATCCACACACTCCATACACCTTTAGGAAATTTAGTATATCTTCATACTGGCATGTTTTTGGGAGGTGGTAGGAGAATGCAAAGGAATGTGACATGGACAATGCTGGATAGGGGCTTTGATGCGATGACACTTCCCACTGTAACATCAAAACTCCATCCAGGTTCTATATATTGAACAAATGCATCAAATTCTTTGATTCATTTGATTCGTTCCTTTTGGTGGACAACCTGGAGCAACAATCAACATTACATTTCCTCAGAGCTGGACTTGAGAGTAGGACACTGGCCCTTACCCCGTTACTAGCCAACCGGGGGCGATTGGAGTTCACTCGCTGATCCAATCTCTTAAAATCTTCTCTCTCTTCTTTCACTGAGACACAGACATACTCCAGCTATGTACTTGGAACGCTCTGCAGCCAGTAGACACACACACACACACACACACACACACTGAAATCAAGTCCAGGAGAATAAATACAGTGTTCTTGTGATTGTGACTTGCTAAAGTGGATTTACTCTAGGCCTTGTGCAGAATGATCGTACTGCTATCACTATACATTGGACTTTAGCATGTGATGGCTGCTGCAAGTATCTCTGGCATCCCAAAAATTTACGCCAAATGATTGTTTTGCTTCTGGGAGAGCATGCGTGTGTTTGACTTCAGGCGATGGAGGAGAGTGTGGGGCTGGGGAGTGGGGGAGTGTCTACACATCTGTTCAACATAAGAACATGTTGACAGCTGCAGGATCTCTCTCTCTCTCTCTCTCGCTTTCCCCAGTTGGAGTTGAAACACACCCTTGCACAGTAGGGTGGGACCCCTCTATGTGCTGGGTGGATCCAAGATCAAGAATGTGGAATTTTAAAATCCTAAGCATGAATCACTTGAAAACTGCCAAGAATGTTGATTATGTTTATATCAGGGGTGTCCACAATCCAAACGCTCTACGTAGAATTTTAAGAAGATATAAATTTAAGGGTGTTTTTTCTAGATGTTTTTCTGTTCACCAGAATGAGAAAGAGTGAGAGATTATTTGAGTTGCTATACATTCCATCTGGTCATTCCCATTTGACGTCTTTCATCAACAACGGTTTAAGCCCACAGAACGGATCTATTTTATTTCCCCACTCAATTCTGCATAAACTCCAGAGACTGTTGTCTCTAGAAACAGTATCTGTGATAATCAAACCAGTCCATTTGGCTGCAATGGTCCAAGACACCAACATCACATTTTATCCCTTTTCTGATGTGAACAGCTCTTGACCTGTATCTGCATAATACCATGCATTACCCCACTGTCACATGATTAGCTCATTAAATATTTGTACCATGTAAATAAGCAGGAGCAGATACGTACAAGTCCCCTGAGGGTGTGTTGTGGTGTCTGGCACCAGGACATTGGAAGCAAATCCTCTGGGTGCTTTGGATTGTAGCATGGGGCCTCCATGGATCAGACTTGTTTGTTTATTGTGTCTCATGGATGCATAATCTGATTGGTATCTGAGGAGTTTGGATGCTGACTCAGCAACCTTGGGCTGTGATGCGCTGGGTGTTCTGGCACCTTCCTATCATTGCCAGCGTCTACTTTTTGCCGATTTGTGCTGCATTGGCTGGCTTTTGGTCTATATGGGCACGTTTGAACCTTGGGTGCCCATGAATTTGTCACCAGTTTACATTCATTCATTCATTTTCTATACCACTTAATCCTGTGTTCAGGGTCGCGGGGGACCTGGAGCCTATCCCAGGAGACTTCGGGCACTAGGTGGGGTACACCCTGGACAGGGTGCCAATCCATCGCAGGGCACACACACACACATACACACACTCACACACCCAATCACACACTACGGGCAATTTAGGAACGCCAATTAGCCTAACCTGCATATCTTTGGACTGTGGGAGGAAACCGGAGTACCCGGAGGAAACCCACCAAGCACGGGGAGAACATGCAAACTCCATGCACACAGAGACGGGAATCGAGCCTGGCCGGGGAATCGAACCCAGACCCTGGAGGTGCAAGGCGACAGTGCTAACCACTACACCACCATGCCACCACCAGTTTACATGTTTCTATTAAATCTGATTGTCCTAAACAATAAAATCACATTCAAGTTAAATGTAGCAAACTCTAATGTTATATTGCATGTGCTGTGCTGTGCTGTGTGTGTGTGTGTGGGTGTGTGTGTGTGTGTGTCTGTGTGTGTGTGTGTGTGTGTGTGTGTGTGTGTGTGTGTGTGTGTGTGTGTGTAAACAGATCCGCAGATGTTTCACACTCCTTCTTTTGGTCAGTTTTGTGTAGCCTTTGAAGTTTTCTGATTCTTTGATTCTGACCCACTACAAGTGAAACAATGGAGGAAATGGTTTCCTTAGATGAGGCCGCAAGCAGCGGCAGGAACTGCTATGTGACAAAGAGGCAGAGAATGTTTAAACACGCACCAGGTCAAACTTTCCACAGTAAAAAAGTACTCCAGCTCTGACTCAAACAAAATATAGAGCAGAAAATCAGCACTTTGGTTGTTATTCAAAATGTAAAAAAAAAAAAAAAAAAAAAAAAACAGCCAAACGAATTTGCCAGGATGAGGTTGAAAATCCACATGGACTTATAATTGGGAAAGTGGCCATCTGGGCTTTCAGAGATGTCCATTTGTTTTTAAAAGGGTATCGATCACTGCTGGGCATTAAGGAGATCTGTGAGAGATCTAAATGCTTCTACCACCACAACATGCATTTCCTGTTGTTTTGATACATGCCTTTAATTATTGGCAGACACTCAGAGTAGTGTCGAGAGTAAGCTGCGGAGTTCAGAAGGCGTGCGTTATGCACGACACACCGCTCTGCTTTCTTTAATCACTGGAATCAGGGCTTGGAGATCCTTATTGCCGTTCGCATTTCAATATGCACAAGGTTCAACATCATCTACTTAGGCTTACTTATGCTAAGAGCACCTCTGAAGAAAATGGGATTCAAAGTGCACTTAAAAAGCCGGTGAACAAGGGAAAGTCGGCGCGTAAACAAACAGGAATGCGTGCGGAGAACAGCTTTATTATTTCAAACTCAGGCAAAGGGAAATATTGTGCAATTACAGGCACACAAGGACGTTTACGAGGTTGTGAAAAGAAATCATCTTATTCACGTCAGAGGACAGTAATTGTCACAATTATGGCAAGCGCGTCTTTAAAAAAAGTAAATCATTTCTCCGCCACCCCTTTGACTGTTGTACAGATGTTGGACAAAAGGTTGTTTATTAAAGCCTAAGGGAAAACTGAAGAAAAAAAAATGTTTTAGTTGCAGTTTTATCCTCAAATGGAAACATGTCCATTATATTTTGAAGATTCTACAAAATTGGTGTATTTGTAATTAATTATGTAATGCATTATATCATACCTGATACCCAACCAGTGCTTAAAAGCAGTTTAAGAAAGCATGGCTTTATGATTTAAATATTATAAATCACCACATGCAGACTGAAGACTGTAAGGGATAATTAATAGGTTTTAATTTTACATACTGTACTTAATTGTACAAAATAAAGAAGGTGCAGTACATAACACATAATACAGCATTATACCATTAAGTCATTACAGACTTTAATAGGATTAGGAACGCTTACAGAAGAACAAACAGCCATAACATCAACAACACCTCCAGGTAATCTAAATAACATTGATCACCAACTACACAACAGAAAATGGGTGACACGGTCATGGGCACCCAAGGGTCACCCATGCTGGACCAAAGAAGCACCCACACGATCCCCCAGTAAAGGCGCCTTCATAATGTCTTGTAAATTAATCAAATTGTAAATATTATTTATTCACATGTTACTTACATTAAAATGATATAGTGCATTTGTAATGGAATCAATATTTCTCTTAATATACACTATATAAGATTTAATTTAATAGTGTGAAATTGCCACAATAGGAGCATCAGGTATCCGATGTGGTTTAGCTTACCAGGGTAACAAAAGGGATTGTATGGATGTAGGGATGTATACAGTACCTTGTGACGTTGCAGGGTGGAAAATGACATAGCAGGGTATTTCAAACAGAGATCTTTGTCAAAGGAAGCTATCGTAACCGATATTCCCTGTAGAGGGAGCACTGTTTAAGTGCACTGTGGAATCAAACACAACCTTACGTTTTAATAAGGACACTGCAGAAGCTGTAATCACTTTCATATTAGTAAAGTGAATAAATAAATAAGCAAGCACAATTTATGTCTAAATGCATGTTTGTTATGCTTGTTTATTTGTTTATTAAATATAATGTTCGAATATTATTTTATTATTTTTTTATTTTTCATTTCATTAAAATACTGTAATCAGTACTCTGTAAGTACTGTTACTCACTGTAAGTTCTTTATTAACAGTTTTCTCTGTTTTTACTCAGGTTTATATTCATCTAAAGCCAGTAACATAATAACCTGAAATAAGGTTTTATGGATCTTCATAAACACCTGAGTTAATATATATATTGTGCATTAACCCACTAATCATTATGAAGTGTTATGTAAACTAATTTTATTAAATCATACACACGTGCTTTATGAATTGTCATGTATGTAAATGTAACTATACCTCGGCTTACCTACATCAAGGTTTGATATGTCGTGTCTTCTAAGATGCTTTTCTGCTCATCATACAGAGAGTGGCAGAGAGTTACCTAATCCATTTCTGAACTTTAAGTTGGGACATTTTCTCCAATTTATCTTATCAAGAAGGTGTTTCAATCCACGGAACTGCTGGAAGGTTGTTAGACTGTTGTGTGTAAAGTTTGTAGGAAAATAGTAGTTTCTGAAAAACTCAGCAGCCTGTCTGGCACCAGCAGCCATGCCACACTAATAGAAGTTCCTGACCTTGCATTATTTATTTATTTATTTATTTTATTGGAACAGATGAGTGTGCATAATTGTTTGCTCATCAGAATGTGAAAGCCAAGATATTTATATGGCTTTCAGTAATTGATTCAGTATTTGCACAACCAGATACTTAAATACAAGGACAAAGTAAATGATGGAAATGATGATAATCCTAACAGTTATTTATTTTTAATTAAATTTTTTTTGTTTCTTTTACTTTGCCTTCAAAAAAATAAAAGAAAAAAAATGTGTATATATTATTATTATTATTATTATTATTATTATTATTATTATTATTATTATATTGCATTTATTGTTTGTTTGTAAACTCAATGGGGTGATGTGACATTACCTTCCCATAAGTGTTAAAAATATATATATTTATACCAAAGTCATTGTCAATTATTACATTTTCATAGTTTATGTTAACAATTAGTCTATAAAGTGTACGCACCATGATTTGGCAGCAATCTCAACAATATTATATCTACTACAATACTGTAATTTTTGCTGTAATTCAATCCTGATTTTAATAAATGATCATGATTACAAAGCAAAATCCCGATTGTTATATTAACACCCAGAGTGTGGAACTAACACACTTACTATGGTTACGTATATAGGTCCAGTTAGGCTCAAATTAAGTCTAAAGGTATTAAATCATATCTGGGGATTATACTGTGTAGGAGCTAATTGAACTTAAATGAGAAGGAGTGTAGTTGTGAAACGGGCAAATAGTAGGCTGGCAGATTCAACTCTCTCGTCTTTAGAAGAAAAATGATCACTTTGTGTTCTTAATTTTTTTCGGATTTGCATTTACTTAGAATATAAGAACAAATCAGATAGCTTTCTTTTGCACAAAATATTTAGAGGATAAGATACAACAAAGGAACACCACTAAAAGCACAAAGCAGATAGATCAATTTCAACCGCAGTACATCAGGTTAGATATATCGAACAATCCAACATAGTACATTTCAGTTAGATCAGTAGTCTGAGTCAGAGACATCAGGGATCTGAACAAATGTTTTAGGTTTTTTGGTTTTTACCGTCTGCTGGAAACATTAAAACCTACAACACTTCTCTGGCGTTTATGGTTTTGTAACCATAAAGCTAGCGAAAAGATTGAATGAATGAAATGGCAGCAGTCCAGAAAACAGGCCAAGCAGTGACGTCAACTGCATACACTCTACACTACAGCAACTTCTCATAAAAGAGGCATTTCATAATAATAATAATAATAATAATAATAATAATAATAATAATAATATGAGGGTGAGTAAAAATTACCTGCACTGATTTATATCATTTATTTTTTTGAAAAGACAAATACTTCACATAATCTTTTGACCAAATCTCCTTTCTTTTCAATGCACTTTGTCCATCAGTCAATAAGCTTTCATATTTTCCTCATTAAAAATATTTCAAGCTGAGTGGTGAACCATGAATTCACTTCTTCATCAGAAGTGAATCTTCATCCACGTAGGGCTGCTTTCAGGAGACCAAATTGAGAGAAATCACCGTGGTTGGGCATCCGGCTGCTTCTTGATGGCTAACGCTTGTGCAACCTTCTTTGAACTTCTATCCATTCATAAATACATATACACTTTCTCCATAATGCATGCAAAGTCTTCAGTAAGTACCGCCACCAGGTACACCCTGAGACCACAAAATAACAAATCACTGCATTCTGCTCTTCTTTCATGTCAATCACAAGTGGGGCATCCATTTTTGTTCACAATGGAGTTACAAATGAACTGATGTAACACGTTCACACCTGCATGGCAGTGACTGGGGAGACGGGCCTTGAACGGAAAGCGCTGATAAGACAGTAAGGCCAATAAAAGTTTTAATATAACTGAAGAATGGATAATAATATTATTATTATTATTATTATTATTATAATAATAATAATAATAATAATAATAATAATAATAATAATAATAATAATAATGGTTGGTTATCCCGTGCCATTTTCATCTTTCACATGTCATGGGATGGTAGGTCTTTTGCCTGGGTTCAATCAGTTCCCTGCCAATGCCCAAACCCCAGCCACTGGATGCAGTACCAGTCACATGGCCTGGATAAAATAGAAGGGTTGTGTGAAGACGGGCATCCAGGGTAAACCCTGTCCCAAGTTGTATGTGTATCAGATGGTCCACTATGGAAACCCTTTGACGGGATTAGCCAAAAGATAATAATAATAATAATAATAATAATAATAATAATAATAATAATAATAAAATTGGTAAGAAACTGGAATAAATGCTGGACAAGCTACTGATGCAAAGCACTGAACCTGGAGACTCTTTTCAACTATATTCCTCACATTGAAAATAAACATAAATATACAGTATATTTACCTGTATATTAAACACATAAGAATTCATCATTTTGTCTCTTTGTGTAAATGTTAAATAAACTTACAGAAGAGCTCCATGTCGTCAAATATACTCTATATTTTGTTTTGTTTTTCTATTTGTGTTCATTATTAAAAGAACATTTGCACACAATTTTGTTTAAATTACAATAATACATCCATAAAAACCTGTGATTTACCTTATAGACACGAATAATGTGGGGCTGTTGTTAAAGAAAGTTTTCTTTCTGACCAATGAGAATCCATCAGTGGTGTTTAACGTATGATAGCTGGACGTAAAACTGCATTACGTAATTCATTCGATTTTATGCAGAAAAACTGAAGGGGTGTATTAAATGCGTTACAGAAAGAAGATGATTTCCCGTGCATGAACCTGCACCACGGATCCTGTACTGACTCGCTTCAGCGTGAAAACCCGTGTTTTATGGAAATGCCATTTAATGTCTCGCAAGCGTCCGTGTTTACCTGCCTTTGCTACGGTGCAGGTAAGGAGGAAGGAACATGAAGTAAGAATGTACAGAAACCCTCCACTTATTTTCCAAAGCACTGTTTTTGTTTGTTTGGTTTTTTTGGAAGGTCCCCAGTGTGTAGCAGGACCTCACCTCACAGGCTCACACTTAAACATAACAGGCGATTTTTAGCACATGATAACGGTGCTGTCATGTGTGAATGAAGGCCTCACTGCGTCTCTTTGTTCATGGCCTGTACAAGAAGTGAGAAGTCACAACAATGGCTGTGTGGTTTCACCTGCCATCGTTTCACAGCTCCCTGAAGGTTTCCCTCAAGCCGCTGCCTCCTAAATTGGGGTGCATTGCGGAAATGTCGGACACCATGCTCCAAATTTTTCCCTCCTCCGCTATCCCTGTTGTGCTCGACAGGCACTGGAGACTTGTTAAGGTTCTCCAAATGGTGTATTCTACAAGCTTTGAGCTGTATGAGAAGACCATTATTTTGGATCTGTCCCAGCTGCATGCTGCATGATCTCAATAAGACTGAACACATTTTATTTTATGTCAACCTAGCAGGAGTTTTTTTTATTGCTTGAAAGAGCTGCACTGAATTAGCCTTCTTCTATTTGTTTATGGCCTACCATAACTACTCTTTTTTTTTCTTTCCTGAGAATTACCTGGTACCGATTATGTACTTAGAGCCCAATTATATATGTTATTATTAATTGTCTATGCTGTATACAGGGTCGCGTGGGCATGGATCCTATAACAGGAGATTTTGGGCGTGAGGCAGGGTCTCTGAGGCACACACTACAGGCAATTTGGGAACGCCAATTAGTCTAATCTGCATGTCTCTTTGGATGGTGGGAGGAAACCGGAGTACCCAGAGGGAGAACATGCTATCTCTTTGCAGCTAGCCAGACCCAAGCAAGGAATCAAACCCTAAACCCTGGTGGTGCGTGGCCACAGTGCTAACCACTATGCCACTGTACTACTAGAATTACAGTAAAATGTATCATACATACCGCTTTATCCTGTATTCAGGGTTGCGGGGGGCATGGAGCCTATCCCAGAATACCCAGGATACAGGGCCAATCCATCACACGGCACACAGACATACACACACACTCATTCACACATTACGGGCAATTTGGGGGTGCCAATTAGTCTAATCTGCATGTCTTTGGACTGTGGGAGGAAACCGGAGAACCCGGAGGAAACCCACCAAACACAGAAAGAACTCCAAGAGACAGGAATCGAGCGTGGTGGGGAATCGAACCCTCACCCTGGAGGTGCAAGATGACAGTGCTTATTATTTTTCATTGATTTTAATATTTAATTATTTAAGTGTTTTATTCCTCTTATAGCCCCAAACAATTACAGTTTTTGTACGCTTTTTTTCTTTACTTTATTAAGTTGTATAAACATGAAACAATGTGTTACGAAGCTCTGGCACTGGAGACTCCTTCCAGCCAAGTTAAATGAACAGAAATCCGAAACATTTTAACGATTTCACATTTTCTTTTACATTGATGTGGAGTTGTTACTACAGTAACAATAAAATATTCGAACGAGTGCATTAATATACAGTAAAGCTCTGCTTTGAGTAACAACCAATCATTTGCTTTGTCACTCTTAGATTTAACCAACTTATTGCTAATGCACTAAAACAAATCATTCCACCAAGATCTCCTCTTTGTGTTGTTTTTTTCTCCTCATGAGCCGAGCCTTACACCACGCGCAGTAGTGTATATGGGCATACCAGGGGAAACCACAACCGTTAATTGCGCTCTGCCTTGGATCGTAAAAATTCCCCCCTCTTTCTCTTCCTCACAACTCCGCAGGACACGCTGAGACACACATACTGCGTCCTGCAGAGAGCCTGAATGATCAGTGATGATACCAGTTCACCTGTAAATTCGCTGTCTCTCTGCTCACTGCCGGCGGTCCTTTAGATGTTTCTGACAGGTTTGGGCTGTTGCCATGGAAACCAAGTACACAATATTGAACCATATCGAACACAGCTTTGGAAACGTAAATATGTATCTTTTTTTATTTCATATTTTAGTAACACTACAGTGCAGTTTCATTCTAACTGGCCATGATGAAGCTTGTGTAATAGCAGGTCTTACTGGAGTTCTGGCTGTGCTCACATTTACAACTACACATATAATCAGACATATTAATATTCTTGTTAAAGAGAAAAACTCCCTTTATTTCTCTATATAATCCTCTGCTACACTAATGCACTTATCCCAGCATTACACTTGTGCTTGGATATTCAGTACACCGGAGCCATGACCAGACTGCCTGCTTCATGTCTGAAACCTGGCCTCCCAGGAACTCCTTTAATGGCCCAAACATGTGGAAATGGCTTGAAGTAAAGTAAGAACTGTGTGTGGTGTTGGTGAATGATAGTGTGTATAGTTCCCACAGACAGATGTGTCTCTGGTGCATGTTATCCAGTGATTCAGGTGTTCCACAAGCCATCTAGAGATCGTCATTCACAGACATACAGTACGTCCTTCATTAAAGCTATTGCAAACTTGCATGGAAGTTGAGTATTTAACATTTATTGAGGGAGTCTTCAGTTTCTGAAGTTCCAAACATTTAAAATATTGTCTAACATAGGAAATTCTAGAACAGGAGTTTTTTATTTTTATTTTTAAATATTCAGGTAATGGTAAAATTTCCGGGTTATAAAAATTAATGAATGATAAATTTAGTTCTACCTGACATATTTGAAAACACATATGTCACAAATACATACCGCACAGTTTGCACAGGATGTCTGTATGAACAGTTTTTTTTAATTGATCAGTGGCCAATGTTGTGTTATTCCTTGAGTTTTAAGAGTTTTCACATGTTGGGCTAATTAAAGGAGTTCCTGGGAGGCCAGCGTGTCAGACATTGAGCAGGCAATTCGATTATGGTGAACTGTGGAATATTTAAGTGAACGAATAAAAAGACAAATAATTGAAAAACCTTTGAGGGATGTATTGTTTAACAAAATAATATTAATTTAATTATCATTTATATAGTTAATTGTAATGAGTGCTGGTATGTCTGGTATGTAAACAATAGAAAAGAATGGGAAGGAAATCCAAACACCCCCAAAAAAAGGTCTGAGGCCAGTAACTTTGCAGACTAACATGGCTTTATTGTACTTTGATAACAGAAGCCCAGATATCTTTAGGCTCAAAAAGAGCCATCTGGATGCAAAAATTATTACTTCAAAATTTGTAAATAATATTTTACAAATTCATGTTTAGAAACCATTAACAACCCACACGCTGAAAGTTTGACCTAGGTGATGACCAGATGTTGGTCAAGCAGTGGAGCGTCAATGAAAAGTCTTTTGACATCTATATTCTGTTCTTTGTCCGGTCATCTCAGCACATCAATACCCTTACCCATACCCTTACCCATACCCTTACCCATACCTATACAATGAGAGAAGATTTGCTCCTCTCCATAATAATAGAAAAATAGGATGTGTCGCAAGTGGTTGCAAGTGGCCGCATGCGGTGAGAGAAAAGTGTGTCAAGTACAGATTCGAGTGCATGACGGAACTGAAGCATGTACTGTATACTTTTCTGAAATGCAAAACCATCCTGTTCCATCGACTGGCTCCAATTTTGTAGAAGCTCCCTGCAGAATAGTGTACAGAAGGAAAATATGGACATGCGTGAGATTATGCAAAAAGGAGAAAAGACAGGACAGAGAGAACGAGTGTGTGTGTGTGTGTGTGTGTGTGTGTGTGTGTGTGTGTGTGTGTGTGTGTGAGAGAGGAAATGTGAGAGCATTTCTGAAGTCTTGCCCCCTGCCGCTGCTTCTTGTCAGGTGTAGGAAAGCAGATGAAAGTGGGCCGTGACGGCCTTTGATCCTGACTTTTGTGTGCTAACCACATGGCAGTGCCAACGCTGCTCCCCAGCTGCAGGTCTTTGAGTGGGCTCTCACCCTCCCACACTGCCAGCCTTCATGCCAACCTGTTCTGTCTTTCCACAGGCCATTCGATGAAGAGTCGGTCCATCCCTTGGTACACACACACACACACACACATATACACACACACTTTTAAGAGTCATCCCACAATGCAGGGGCTCTGGGATCCTCATTAAAGATGGCATCTGCATTTGAGAGGTGCTGAGCAGGCAACGTCCCTCGTACTGTTATCATCCTTAGGCATGTGTGGAGCAACATAATAACGTGTTAAAATTTTCATAACCGTCACAGAGCTAAAACGTGTGAAGCATTTTACTTTCTATTAAAAGAGATTTAAAAGGACATTCAATTCTATGTTGCTGATGCAGATATACAGTATACAGTGCTGTTGAATTCTCAAATCTGATTGGATGCTACAGTAGTTTTAGCTGCAGTTCCAGATGCACTTGTTCAAATACAATACGTATGGTTAACCACATGCATTGTGGTTGCTCCATGTGAATGGATATTATCATTAAAACTTTATTTCCCTATATAACCCACTGTATAATACACTAATACCCTATATGGTGTTTACAATAAGGGTTTATAGTAGTGCTTGGATACCCTCAAGGTAGAAAGTTTTCTCAGGACGACAGAGCCATGATCGGATTGGATCGGATCGTCAATGTCTGACGCGCTGGCCTCCCAGGAACTCCTTTAATTGGCCCAACATGTGAAAACTGTTAAAACTCAAGCAATAACCCAGCATTGGCCAATGACTGATTAAAAAAAAAACTGTTCATACAGACACCCTGTGTATTTAGGTTTTCGGGATATGTCAGGTAGAACTAAATTTATCATTCTTTCATTTTTACAACCCGTAAATTTTACCACTACCTGAAGGATGAAGGATGTCGAAAAAATGTCCAACTCACAAAATGTATTTACATCACAATCATATGTGATTGTGCTATTTATTTGCCTGTGTGATTTAGTTTTTAATGTTATGCACAGTCAGGATAATATATATATATATTTGGTTAAAAAAATTCATATTAGTTATTAGTTTCATCATTCATACTAATCATGGGCCGGTTTCTCGATAACGAACACTATTCGCGCGCTAAGAAGACTCTTAAGATACGTTTTAAGATTCTTACGTTAAGTGATAACTTTTCTAAGTGTATTTCTCTTACGTCCGACGTATTTCTCTTAAGTGTCTCTTACGTCCGACGTTACGCGGCGCTGTCTACAGTGAAGGTCCTGAATTAGCGGACATCGGTGGCTCAGGAATCGATTTTTGAGTCCTTTTGCATGACAGCGTTAAGAAAGACGGCACTTTCTATGCAAATTAAACATTGCACTAAATTGTTTTAATAGCGTTTATTTCGACATGTGTTAACTTATCAATAACATGCCATATTAGACAAATATATAAATTAAATCACCAAACTATCGCTAATATTTTCAAGATCTTCGCGGAACGTCGGGCGGTCACTCGAGGCGGATCATGGTGAGATTCGATGTTAGGCACCGTGAGCTGCTGCGATTGCCTGCCGACGTTCCGCTAACGTTCCGCGAAGTTCTGCAAGGTCTGCAAGCTTCCGCGAGGACCGGCAAAAAAATTCAACGTTTAATTTTTCACGCGGAAAGATAGAAACATAATCACACCGCAAAACTCGGGGAGAATCATGATGAACCCTACTTACAGCCACAGCGCGAGACCGCGCAGGTGAGATAGGGGTACAACACCGCATCTCATAGCGAGTCAAACCGCAAAGTGAATAAGGGTATTAAACATTACAATCACCAATTAATGGATGCAGGGTTTGAAACTCCCAAGGTTATTTTCTCATTTATCTAAATCAAATTACATAAAAATAAAACGTGTCAAAAGAAAAGCCCATAAAGTCATGGATAATGGCTAATGATCAATGAAACATATTTTAAACAAAAAATAGTGAGCAGCTGGACATCAGGACGGGGAGTGTACAGTAAGTACGATGCGTTGGCCTGGCAAATGCAGGTCTGAGCAGCTCAAGAAGCTCCATAATCTGTTGCCTTGGAAGACAAAATCTTTTTTTTTTTTTTTTTTTGTTAATAGCGACCTCAGGGAAAATATGAAAGGGGCTGAAGTTTTGTCTAAAGGAAAAATGTACATGACCCACACGGCTCCACGGACGGCGCCGTCTTCAGTTTAACACAACACCACGCTGTATCGCTGCCTAATTGTTCGCCAACCTGTTTAATATTAATAGTGATCGGCAATTTTAATGCGTTAGTCACATTATGAAATAGGCTAATTAAAAGTCACTCTATTAGTTCTGATATCAAATAAAATAATATTCTTAAACAGGTCTACAGTATATTCCATCATTAATACGACTTTGATAACGTGCCATAATGTGTTTGCATACACCGCTGGTTTATAAAGACTGCTGCTCAGTGGCGGCCACTAGCGTCTAGAGCTGAAACTACGCTAAGTATGAGTTAAGGTTGGTCCAGACCAACCTCACGAACATGTGACTTAGCTAAGAGATACTTAGCGTAAGAACGTTTCTGGAAATGTGCCATAACGTTAAGAGAGAGGTTAAGGTACGACTTAAGAACTACTTAGAGATAAGAAGCTTTCGAGAAACCGGGCCCTGATTAGTTGTGATGGGAAAAAGGATATACAATATATGGCACAATGTAGAGCTATACACTGTACATATTCGGTATATATATATATATATATATATATATATATATATATATATATATATATATTCTGTTTTATTCAGATTTCAAGCAGCTTTTCTGGAGACAAAAATACTACATCACGATACTGTACAAGATTTAATAAATAAAATACATGAGTGAGAATATAATAATGAGTTTCATTAAATTATTCTTTTCCCATAACCTAATCTACATGGCCACATTACATACATTATACAGTATTTATATATAAAACAATAACAAAGATAAACCTACTTCAAAGCATGATTTTATCTTTGTAGGGAAACTGATTTAAATCAGGCCACCTCACACCACCACATTATTGATTATTTTCTTATAACAACGTGCCTTGTCATGATTTGTCCTCTGCATAATGCACTATTTTCAAGGTCTGGCATAGTGAAGAATTGGTGGTGCACAAATGACCTGATCTTGGCAGCCATGGGATACCAATAATGACTGCAATGTTTGTTTTCATTCTCTGATGTAGGCTGTGAACTTAAGTGCCTCTTTAGAAGTCTTATAAATAAATGAAAGGAGATGATTAATGGTTCTGTGAATCCGACTGTATTGTATAGTCACATGAGTTGAGTTTATAGTGAGCTCAGTTACTTTATTGACCTTAGATTTGTTCAAGAACAAATGAGTGAGTAGTGAATTATTTTTGTTTGTTTCATGTCAATGTGTTGGCAGTACTACAACTGGAACGGTGAAGCCAATAAAGCAAATGAAATTAAATCCTGTCACAGAGTGATAAACACACCTGTGAAATATAGTGTATGAAACTCTTCAATCATCAGCTCCGTTCCCTTCACCTGATAAAACGCAATATGTAGTCGGTCAAATTTAAGAGAATACATTCCATATTGTTTATGTTAAAATGGCTTACTCTTTTTTTGCACCTCCTGAGTTAGGGGTTCAGATCTCACCTCTGGTCTTAATGCGTGGAGTTTGTATGTTCTCCCCCGTGCTTAGTGGATTTCCTCCAGTTCAAAACATTCATTGTCGGATTATCAGTGTTTCCATAGCACCCGTAAAATATGATTGTGTACTGTAAGTGTGTTTGTTCCCTGCAATGTATGTATTGGCACCCAATCCAGGATGTACCCCCCCCCCCCTCCACCCCCCATCTAGTGCCCTGAAATCTCTGAGACAGGCTCCAGTCCCCCAGGGGCCCTACACAGGATAAGTGGTATGGAAAATGTATTAATGCTTGAAACATAAAAACATTAAATGTATCATATAAATGTCATTTTATTGAGACAAACTGGAAATTGCGATGAAATTTCTTGTGAATGAAGGCGAAAAAACAATCAGTGTTTAATAATAATAATAATAATAATAATAATAAAATAATAATAATAATAATAATTCATTCATTCATCTTCTATACCGCTTCATCCTGTATTTAGGGTTGTGGGGACCTGGAGCCTATCCCAGGAGACTCTTGGCACGAGGCAGGGTACACCCTGGACAGCGTGCCAATCCATCGCAGAGCACACACACACACACACGCTCATTCACACACTAAGGTCAATTTGGGAACGCCAATTTGTAATCTGCATTTGTAATCCTAATCTGCATGTCATTGGACTGTAAGAGGAAACCGGAGTACCCGGAGGAAACCCACCAAGCACAGGGAGAACATGCAAACTCCATGCACACAGAGACAGGAATCGAGCCTGGCCGGGGAATCGAACCCAGACCCTGGAGGTGCAAGGCGACAGTGCTAACCACTACACCACCGCGCCGCCAATAATAATAATAATAATAATAATATATTTTATTTCATGACACTCAAGGACACCTTACCCAATAAAAAAAATAACAATAAAGTACAATATACATACAATGCAGTGTTAAAAGTACAGTATGTCTGCCTGAAGAGATGTGTTTTTAAATGGGATTTGAAAACAGAAGTAGAGTTACTATTCCGGATATCAAGAGGTACTGTAGTAGATTCCACAGGTAAGGGGCAGCGTAGCTAAAGGCTCGAGATCCCATGGTTGCCAAACGCATACGAGGAACAACCAGATTTAGTGACGATGATGATGATCTCAGGTTTCTAGAGGGAGTATAAATTAGGAGAAGATCTGTTAAATAAAACGGAGCCAGGTTATGTAATGCCTTATAAACAAAAAACAGAAGTTTATAATGTATGCGCTGTTGAACAGGACGTAGCTATTGAAGAACAGGAGTTATGTGGTCCATTGTAGGAGTTCAAGTTAGTATTCTAGCGGCTGAGTTCTGTACTAACTGTAACTTATGTAGGAGTTTGAGGGGAAGACCAAAAAAAGAGCATTGCAATAGTCTATGCGTGTGGTGACGAGAGCGTGTACCAGGATAGCAGCGCTCCACATAGAGAGGGCCGGACGGAGACGGTTAATGTTTCGGATGTGGTAGTACGCTGTCCTAGTGAGCTTATTAATGTGTGCTTCAAAGGATACGGTGCTGTCAAGGATAACACCCAGGCTTTTAACTTGTGTTGAAGGAGAGATTGTAGAACCATCAGTACATAAGGAAAAACTACTGGCCTTCGATAGAGTATTTTTAGTGCCCATGAGGTGTATTTCGGTTTCACTACTGTTGAGTTGAAGAAGATTATTTGAGAACCAAGATTTAATTTCAGCTAAACAATTTGAAAGAGAAGATGGAGGAAGGTCAGAAGTTTACAGAAAACTTCAAGCACAGTACGGTGATGATGCTCTTAGCTCTTAGATTAAGACATTTAAATGGTGCAAACATTTTAGGGAAGGCTGCACATCTGTGGATGAAGATCCCAGCCGAGGTGGCTCGGGGCCTGCTGGAGTCGTTCCGTGAACATTCAGCAAGTGGAGGAGGAAAACATGACCCGGTTTGATCACCGAAGCTGTTCTGTTTTTGCAGGACAATGTATGACCTCATACTGTCCACTGCATCACTTTTACATTACAGAAACTCGACTGGAAGTCACTGCCACATCCCCATACTCCAACCTATCTCCATTTGTTTGGGCCGTTAAAGGAGTTTCTGGATGGCCAGCATTTTAGAAGTGAAGCAGGCAGTTCAATCACGGCTCCATCATAATGAGGAAACTTTCTAACTTGATTGTATCCAAGCAGTAGTGAAGCTCTGGGATAAGTGCGTTAGTGTAGCTGGGGATTATATAGAGGTTTTACTCTCATAACTGAGTTCTGTTATTTGGCACAATCAAAAGTCCTGGTTTGACTTGAATGCCTCATATGGTAGAGTGGTAAAGTGTCTGCTGTAGAACACCAGTGCATGACCGAATCATGTTGGATTTATGAAAACATATTGCTTAAATGTAACTGAACTCAATCATGCAGAACTAATATATGAATTGATTTGAATTAAATCAGTTCAATTCCCTTATTTCCTGGTGTACGACAGTTCCCTATTGTCGTGCTTCGATTTTATACAGAAGAAAAACTCAACCATCATCTGACAAGAATTAGGTCTTGGAATACTATTTGCTCGCTGTCGTCTGACACCAAGAAGAGGACGGGTTCCCTTATTAGTCCCAAGGTTTCTTCGCCATTTCATCTCAGAGACTTTGTCCTCATCATTGTCGCCTCTGGCTTGCTCATTAGCAATATAAACCTACATGCAGAAGCTGTTTTGTGCAAAAGTCTATTGTTGAACATGTAATACAAATTAAATTCAATCACATTGCTCAATGGGATTTTTCTGTACTTCATTAAGCAAGGTAATCCTAAACACTATAACAGCTTCATTCAGACGTTTTGTGTTCCTTTCTCTTTTTTCATCATTCTGTCTGTCTGTCTGTCTGTCTGTCTGTCTGTCTGTCAGCATTTATGTTTGTCTGTCTGTCAGTCTCACTCTCTCCCCTTGTCCCGCTGGCTGCACATTGATTTGGGATTGTGGAAAGTCATGTAGCGGTGAATGCGGGTAACTCAGCATGACAGACTCCAGTATTTTTCCAGCAGCTGTATTACAGGTTATACAGAAATGGAACGCATGAATAATACAGCTATGAAGGAGTCTCCTCGATCGGCTCTTCGCTGTACATACTGAGTCTGTAGCATTCACATCTCACATCTCATATATATATATCCAACATAGGGCACACACACACACACACACACACACACACAAACAATACAGGGAAACCGGAGTACGTGGAGGAAACCCACCAAGCAAAGGGAGAACATGCAAACTCCATGCACACAAAAGTGGGAACCGAACCCGGACCCTGGAGGTGCGAGGCGACAGTGCTAACCCCAAAGCTGCCTATACTGTATCAATCAAATATTAGTTCTCATCTTTTTAGTTTATTTTTTTACTCTTTCGATGCATTTTTCCGTAAAAAAAAATTATAAAATCATCTGATCATAGTGGGTCTTAATATTAGACAAATACATCCTCAAATAAAAAAAAATAAATATAACTTTTTTTTCTTTGTTCCATTATTTATTTCACAAGAATTAAAGTAAAACGAAAAATGTTGGAAGTACATTAACTCATAACTTGTTCCACCTTTATCAGCAAAAACGTTTCTGTATGACCTGAATGTTAAGCTGTTATGTTAACTGTTAAATTAACTTTCTGTAACTTTATGTTGCAGTCTGGTTGTAGCTTGGCTTTCCTTTAGGCTCATGCCATCAAGATACTCAACAATTGAGAATGTAATATACTGTATGGTGTTACATTACAAACAAAAGTCATGTGAGTGAAAAAGTGCATCGTGTCCGCTTTCATCTCAAAACTCTGTGAGTGCATGGGTGTCTCAAAATTAATCGCGGAAAAACTCACAAGCGTCTGAGTTATTTGGAGGTGAGTCATGTTCCCAGCTGCACCGCTACACTGGGTTTTAGGGATCCCCCACAGCCAAATCCCACTTTAACCCCTGTCTAATGATAACCATTATTAATGATAGTGATTCTGTATTATTAATAATTATTATTATTATTTGTTTTTATTTATCTATTTTCTATTATAATTTTATATATTTATTTATTATTTTATATATAATTATTCCATATATAGTTTTTTTTTTTTTTTTTTTTTTTTTAATTTGTTAAATTTCTTAAATTTTTGTGAAGCTGCTTTGAGACAATGACCATTGTTAAAAGCGCTATATAAATAAAATTGAATTGAATTGAATTGAATTGAATATTATATATATACAGTGTACTGTACTGTATGTATACACATATGGTGGCCCTTTTAGAAAGGAGTCTCCAGTGCCAGCAGTGCAGCTATAACTTTACATTTCCCTCTATGGGAAGGTTCTGGGTGTAATACAGTATGTAGCTAAAAAGTGTTAAAATTCAAGATGAAATGAGGGAATGATTGTTTTATAAGTGATAACAAGAACTAACATTCCTTTATATAGTTATGTAACTGTAAACGGACTGAAGTTACTGTACATACCCTTCTTTGGAAAATTCCTTGCGACACTTTGCTTCTGGCCACTTTCAACCACTCCACCATTGATTATTTTCCTGTAAGAGCACTTCTGAAGGTTCTCTCTCTCTCTCTCTCTCTCTCTCTCTCTTTTAAGGTCCTATAGGAACTCTAGGCATTACAAGATTAGATGTGGACACCTCTTAGTCAATATACCAAAATCTATATACATTTTAACAACATAATAATAATAATAATAATAATAATAATAATAATAATAATAATAATAATAATAAATAAATAAATTAGTTTGTTTGTTCTTTTGGTTTTCTTTTAAATGTTATGTAATAAATCTTGGCCCTTGCTCAGCCTGGACATGTGTACTATAAATCTCCCTCGTTATAAATCTGTCCTCCTGTTTTTCCTCTCTATTGGCTTAAAATTGTTACATTACACTAATAGTTCCATCCTTGTATAGGTTTTCTACACTGTGTCGCCCTGGAACTTTCATCATTCCTTGATGTCAAAGCCAGATATTAAAGTACCAGCTTAAGTGTGCGGCACACACACATACATACACACATTCTGTGGATGACAACAGGAATGTACCAATGATATAAAGGACAGAGACATGATGTAGACGTTTCTTTTTGTTTTTTGTTTTGTTTTGTTTTGTTTTGTCTGAACACTGGTTGTGAGTTTGGCAACTGTTTTTATTACTGTATTGATAAAGCTAGTGCTATCCTTAGCATAGCATACAAAAGCAAGCTAAAAATGTAAAATGAAATACGTATATATACATTTCAGAAGTTAAAGGAATTGTCTAATACTGTAGGTAATAGTGTTCCTGCACTCACCTACTGTAGCCTACTTTCTAGTGTAATTTGAGGAGAAGTGCATGAGGCATAAATCGTCTCCTTTGTAAAAAAAAAAATGCTCTTTCCTTAGTACAATATGTTCAGTTGATATATTTTTATATAATTGCTATTAATATTTTAATTGAATCAGTATTTATGGTGCTGTTAAATACACAGTGTTCAACTGAACATGACATTTTATTTTGGTGTAGTTCTTTGGGTTGCATGTGAGAACCCAGCGATCGTACTCGAACCTGGACCAAAAGAGCTGGCCGCAAATATTTAGGACTGGAATTTTTATTTATTTTTTTATTTTTTTATTTATTGAATAGATACTGTATGAATGACTAAGCAGAGCTACAAAGCACAAAATGAGCTGTATTGCTGCCAAAATGCCTCGTGTTCTACAGACAGAAAGAGAAAATCATCACTGGACGCATAGACAAAGCATTTTTAAGCCACTCATTTGTTTGGTTTAACTAATCAGGTTTTTTTGTATGTATTTTTCATGCAACTGTTAGCAATAATCCGTGTTTGGAAAGTAATTTGGAATTCATCATGCTTCAAGTTACAAGCTGCATAGGATTTAAGAGTAGGTGTTTTTGTTATTTCATACAAAGCTATTTGGCTAGATAATGTACCTGAGATTAGATGTCATTGAAACAGTTTAATATTTTCATTAATCATTCATTATCAAATCATAAACCACATTAAATGCTATCACTCATAAGGTAACTAGCTAGCTAATTAAGATGGTTGCTGATGTTTGCAGCAGTTTGATTGAAGTGATTTTGCTTCTTTATTCACAAAAAAAAAAAAAAAAATGTGCAAAGGATTGTTAAAGTCAAACCAGGACATTTGATCGTGCAGAATAAATAAAACTGTTTATTTCTCTATGTAATCCTCTGCTACACTAATGCATTTATCCCATTGTTTAACAAGTGCTTGGATACCATCAAGGCAAAAGGTTTCCTCCATACATTGGAGACATGCTTGGACTGCCTGCTTCATGTCTGAAACTCTGGAACTCCTTTAAAGGTCGTTTCCTGTAATGGAAATAAAAAAAATGCTCACCAAAGTTCTCTGTTTTTGCAAGAGAATGCACAACCTCATACTGCCCACTGCACCACTTGCACATTACAGGAAGTTACAGGGAGTTATTGCCACATCCTCAGTCGAGTCCCGACCTGACTCCAAGTGATTTCCACATTGTTTGGGCCATTAAAGGAGTTCCTGGGAGGCCAGCGTTTCAGACCTGTAACAAGGAGTTTGATCATGTCTTCGGTATCCTGAGAAAACGTTCTACCTTGATGGTATCCGAGCAGTAGTGAAACACTGGGATAAGTGCATTAGTGTAGCAGTGGATTATATAGAGAGAAATAAAAACTATAAGAACTGTGTTCTGTTATTCTGACCAAAATGCCCAGTTTGAGTTGAGCATTCGTAGTAGTTAAGCTAATAGCATTTGTACTTACAGTATAACTACACGACTTAATGAAACATGGTAACGCATTAGTAAGACACTTTAAATTGTCCTTCACAAAGTATTGATATTAAGCAGCGTTTATCGAGTTATGAAAATGCAGAAAGAGAACCGTCTCAGTATTTAATAATACGTCACATCAATTAGACTGTTACATTACGCAGCGCAGCAGGATTCACCATCATTTGAACACAACGCCTTTATTACAACAGGACCGGTGGGTATGATCTAGCAGTGTGCATGAACAAACCCTGAAACAAAATAAAACTCTATTTCCTTAAAAGTAGAGAACCGGGCCCGTTTCGTATCCACCTCTGTCATGTGAGAGCAGTAAACGTCATTGCTTGATCACTCCCCAGCTGTCTCAGCCAACGGACAAGCAGCGAGGAGAGGAAAGGAATATCCAGATTCTTACATTTATCAGCCAATATAAACAGAGGCTAAAGTTAAGGAGAGAGATTGAGCCGACTGAACTGCGGTCTGGGTGTGACGGAGAGAGAGAGAGAGAGAGAGAGAGAGAATGCAGGACTGATTAGCTTGTGTCATGATCTATTAAGGAACCAACAGCATGTAGAGAGAGAGGGGAAGGATTAGTTTTAAGATTTACACACATTGCACTCGATCCAATAGTACAAATAAATCATTTTGGAAAAGTAAAATAAACAGAATAAAATAAGACACACTGCAGAATTATTGTTGTTGTTGTTGTTGTTTTTTTTTTCAACACATTCAAATGATTTATTGACTAATCACCTCTTTACCTGATCACGTGACGTTACATCGTTGCAGCAGCTATAAACAATCATTTCTCTACCCTCTCTCTCTTTCTCTCTCTCTCTTTCTCTCTCTCTATCCAGAGAGCACCAAATCCTCTCTCGTGAAGACATTCCTGCATCCAAAAACACACAGTTACAACATACTGATACTGGAGACTCCTTCCTTTCATCACATCTTAGTATTTAGCTTTTTGTTAAATCCTTCATTAATTCACCTTCTATACCGCTTTATCCTGTATTTAGGGTTGCGGGGACCTGGAGCCTATCCCAGGAGACTCAGGGCATGAGGCGGGGTACACCCTGGACAGCGTGCCAATCCATCGCAGAGCACACACACACACACACTCATTCACACACTATGGTCAATTTGGGAACGCCAATTAGCCTAATCTGCATGTCACGAGCCTGGCCGGGAATCGAACCCGGACCCTGGAGGTGCAAGGCGACAGTGCTAACCACTACACCACCATGCCGCCTTCATTATTATTATTATTATTATTATAAAAAAAATCTTTTTCCGGTCAGCTTTCAATTATATACCAGTTCTGTTATGCAACCTGTGATCTAAACTCCATCTAGAGCCGCCATCAGACCAACATCTTCCAACCAATGTGAATCACCAGAGCAGTTATATATTAATAGTAACATAATATCGCAATAATAATAATAATAATAATAATAATAATAATAATAATAATGTTAGCACTGTCGCCTTGCACCTCCAGGGTCTGGGTTCGATTCCCCGGCCAGGCTCGATTCCCGTCTCTGTGTGCATGGAGTTTGCATGTTCTCCCCGTGCTTGGTGGATTTCCTCCGGGTACTCCGGTTTCCTCCCACAGTCCAAAGATATGCAGGTTAGGCTAATTGGCTTTCCTAAATTGCCCGTAGTGTGTGAGTGTGTATGTGTGTGTGCCCTGCGATGGATTGGCACCCTGTCCAGGGTGTACCCCGCCTAGTGCCCGAAGTCTCCTGGGATAGGCTCCAGGTCCCCCGCGACCCTGAACACAGGATTAAGCGGTATAGAAAATGAATGAATGAATGAATAATAATAATAATAACGTAATTATGTTCCAAGGGCACTTGGTTTTGCATCAAGAAACGGTTAATGCGGCTTTGTGCTTTACATATTAATGCACCTTGAATCCATCTGACGTTGTGTGAGAGAGCAAGAAAGTGTTTGTTTATATGTGTGTGAGTGTTTATTCCATGTGTGTGAGTGCTCAACCGTGTTCCTGAAGTGTGCCGGACACGTGGCTTTCGAATACACATCAGACGTTTCAAAGTTTTTTTCCCGGAGTTTAAGCAGTAAGCGTGAAACGGTAAAGTGGACGTGTGTGTGTGTGTGTGTGTGCAAGTGCTGAGGAAAATCAGAGACAGAGAGAATTTCTGTCTGAAAGAGAAAGAGAGAGTGAGAGAGAGAGAGAGAGAGAGAGAGAGAGAGAACAGGAATGCTTGGTGAGAAGTAGTTTTGGCTTGGATGATGCTAATGATCTCAACATGTGCTCCATTGGAGAGGCGTCCATGTCTCCGAAAAAGCAAAGAGCAGTGGCGTGCCTCGGTGGGGCCGCAGATGGAAAAATCAGCCTCAGACAGTCTACAGAAGCCTGTGCAAAACCAGGACAGCATGTTACTTCCAAATTAAATGTCAGATTTAATGTCGGAAACTCATCTGCGCTCCACGGTTAAAGCGAAACTGTAACGAACCTCGGGGATTATGTTCACCTTTTTTGACTGTTTCGCAGACAGATATTTTTATATCATTAATCTGCGTACGGAGAGTAAAAAAGGGTGTGTTAGAGAGTGTGTGTGTGTGTGTGTGTGTGTGTGTGTGGTGGTGCGGGTACTTAAAGAGAAACATGGCCTGTCAGAAAGCTAGCGGAGCATCATCGGGGGCGCCTCGTCAAGATCGCCCCTGGATTCATTAGTGCCACGGAAACAGGAACGAAGCCAAAGCTTCGAGCGCGTGCGCTTGACACCTGAAAGCGGCACGTGCGCGAACCCTCGCATATGAAATGTGATGCGTGTTTCATGCTAATGGGACGTGGATGAAGACGAGCGGCTCGGTTCAGAGTGCGCCGCCGTCCGACGCGTCCTGTAATTCGAGTGATTTGAAGCGTGCCGCGGAAAAAAGGAAGAGACAAGCAGGCTGGTCCCGTGTCAGACGAGCTGATTGAGACACGAGCAGGAGATTCGATGACATCTATATAAAGATATGAGTGGTCCCTATTGCATCAGTGATGAAGGTCAAGCGGGGGGTGACATTTCTATTATACTTCATGTGTGTTTGCATGCGTATGCTGTACAGTACATGCAGGATTGCAAAGTGCGTTATTGAGAGATACTATTAAAGAGGTGAAAGAATGAGCAATAAAAAGTAAACATACACACACATACATCTATTTGTAAATATATACAGTATGTACTGTATATGTCAGAAACAAAAACAACCAGCCAGTGAGGGAACGCCGGAGTGACGACCCCTCGTGCGTCTGTTTCCATGCACTGTGCATATTGGTGGTAATTGAATGGTGAAAGCTGTTCTCATAGAGAGAGAGAGAGAAAGAGAGAGAGAGAGAGAGACATCACTTTAAGGCGAAGGAGAACAAGACGAGCTCCTATCAGACTCCGCCGAGCGTGGCCGACGCTGTCATCTTTTCTAACCTCGCCTCATATATGCCAAGATGCTTCTAAGAATGACAAGATCTCTCTCTCTCTCTCTCTCTCTCTCTCTATTTCTCGTTTTCTTTCTTTTACCGTCCTCTGTCTGTGTCCAGGAGGCATCAGTCGTGGATCACTACGCTCAATCAAAGTTTGGCCGGGGAAGAGACGCATAATGTGACAGAGACAATGTCTCTTTGATGCCTCCTTGTCAGCCATGTGGAAGGAGAGCCAGACGCTCTGAGCTTCGAGATCGACACAGAGGGAACGTGTGTGTGTGTGTGTGTGTGTGTGTGTGTGTGTGCTGACTCCAGAAGGTGTGGATCAGCCCTCATGCCACAGCTGTATTATGTGTAATCCCGGCTCTGACCTGCAGGTCGTCACTGTTTGATTAATTGGTCCCAATTTTAATTAGCGAGGCCCTCGAAGACCAGCCGAATCAAATAAAAAGCACGAGACTGGAATGTAATGAAATAAAACTTGATGAAGGCATCAAAGCCACTTTAGGATATTATCTTCCCATTTCGTTTTTGATTGTTTAACCTGCAGGCTTATCTCTACTCGCCGAGCTATTTCTTTCCAAACGGCAGCCACGTGAAAGTAGGAGCAGAGGGAGGGAAAAGAGGAAAATAAATCAGGACGTACGTATATTTCTTTATAATTATGTGGTTATGTAATGTAATTTCAGGCTTAATGTAATTTAAATCAAACCTGATCAGATTTTTTTTTTTTTTTTTTAAAGCTCTAGTTCTGAAAGCAGGATGTGTTTGTTCTGCCGGAGGTTCAGCGTAGTGCCCACAGTGCCCTCTAGTGTGTCTGACCCTGAAGAGACGATCGCTCAGAACCGGTGGAGCGGGTGACACACGAGCCGACCTCCTCGGCAGCCTTCGGCTGTCCGTCAGAACGTCATCCTGTGTGCAGACGAAAAGGGGAAACCCAGGACTGGTTTTCTGTTTGTGTTTATACACACACACACACACACACACACACATTCTACATGGTGTAGTCTCCCGCTTTATAGCCTTTATAGAAATATAACTGGTGTGTAAAGATAATAGAACGAAAATGCAAATAAAAAAAAATATTCTGCATGTCGTAGTTCATTAAAGAATTATTTTCTTTCTTTTGTGTTATTTTCAGATGAAAATCAGGATAAATTCTTCCATCTCAGCTCCAGGGTGTCTGGTTCGATCCTGAGCTCGGGTTACTTGTCTACGTGTAGTTTAATATGTTCTCCCTGTATGCATGTGCGTCTGGTTATGTCCCAAAGTCATGCCAGTAAGTGTTCTCTATATCTGGAAGAATAAAGTAGCAGGAAACTCAAAGTAAGTAAAATAACAGGATCTAATTCTCTAATCTAGGATCTAAGTGATGTTAAAGTTGAATGAATTATAAATGCATCAGTTAGACCACCAGTCACATCGTGCTGCCCAATCGCATCTTTTGGATTTCTGATTCCCTAAAATTGGTAGCTAACATAATATGATAAAAAAGTATATGAAGCTGTGTAGAATTTGACTCCATTATCTTTATTCAAGACTAGCTTAAGTACCTATTGTTGACAGACGTTTGTAGAAAGAACTTTAATGCAATCAGTGATATAATATTTTAGGTTGAAGCCCATGTCTTTTTGCACGGCAGAACTCTCTACATAACTTATTAGTACAAAAGAAATAT
This sequence comes from Channallabes apus, assembly GCA_030522415.1. Lineage (NCBI taxonomy): Eukaryota > Metazoa > Chordata > Actinopteri > Siluriformes > Clariidae > Channallabes > Channallabes apus. The sequence goes on from CM060104.1 coordinate 32,586,866, forward strand.
ATATATATACAGTATATATTATTTTAAGTTTGAGGATCACTCGACGTGTTTACATACTTGACCCAGTAAGTTCTAATCCGTAACTCTGCTTTTATTCAACATATTGATTTAATTTATGGTGCAAGATAAACTTCAGGCAGAAATGTAAGTACTGCGAAAATTCCAATAAATTCTGTCCAGCGGTCGATTGAAGACGCGCCCACAGTTTGATGCTTGTGCAGGACGCTGTCAAAACTTGTGGTTTATAATCGGCCACAAAGCTGCTCATAACATCACTTCTACTCAACATTTTTGATTTCACATACGGCGCAGGTTTAACTAAGACCAGCGAAAGGTTTATGGAATTCTGTCCAGATAGTTTTGCGTGATGCTGTGACAAAATCTGTCCAGACAGACGGACGAAGAGACAGAAATGTTTTCTGAGACCTCCAATATACAGTATGAAATGTAAAGATCTCATTGAAAGAGCGAGTTCTAAACAATGTACGAACAAAACTGCTCAGATAAACTGAAATGTCAGTTAATTTGAAGTGGATTATTTCTGTGTGATGGCCTTTAGCTTGTGAATGCGTACCGTATATCCAGGCTTTACGTCAGTGCACCATGTGTGAAATTGCGCCCACACACCAGCAGGTATCATGACGCTAAACCCGATACGTAAAAACTGAAAATGTATTGCAAGGTGAAAAGAGCTGACATTGAGAGCAGCGTCACCACTGTACACACACAGCAAGACTACGGGTCACTAACCATAACAACAAGCACAGATTTAGCACAGACCATAATTACAAGGGCATAAATCATGGAAATAAATCAAGTGGCTATTTTCACACATAATTTCCTAAAGAAAAAGCACTAATACCTCCAATGATGATATGAAAACTGTGCCACTGTAGCGACAGTGTTACTCCTAGCGCTTTCAGCTATTTTAATACCTTATCTAATTTTCTACCAGGACTCTATGCTGGATTTTCTTGTGTCACTGAAGCTGCAACCTGCTGCTAACAGACATGCTTTACTGACTGAGCAACTGACTAATTTCCTGACTGCCTTAATCGCTGATTTATTAAAGGACTGACTGACTGACTGACTGATGTACTCAGTTATTATTTATTTCTGATCCACTGACTGAGTAATCAACTGACAGACTGACTGAATAACTGACTAATTTACTAACAGACTGACTAATTAACTTATCAACTGCCTTACTGATTTCTTGACTGACTGATTTACTGACTTATTTACTAACTGACTGATTAAGGGACTGACTGACTGACTGACTCAATGATTAACTGATGGACAGCAGGACAGGTTGACAGACTAACAGACCAATGGACTGACTGATTTACTTACTTATATAATTACTCTCTAGCTCAATGACTAACTCATGGCCTGACTGACTGACTGACTGACTGACTGACTGACTGACTGACTGACTGACTGATTGACTGACTGACTGACTGACTGATTGACTGACTGATTGATTTGATGACTAAATAATTGACTGAAACACTAACTTTTTTATTAACTGATTTCAGTACTGACTGAATGACTAACGGATTGAATGACTGACTGAAGATCTTACTGACCCATGTACTGACTGAAAAAGCACTGACTAATTAAATGACTGACTGACTGACTGACTGACTGACTGAAGTACTTTATGTCTTATTGACTAACTGACTAAAGTACTGACTAAAATTGTCAATCTTGACCGACTCATATACTGACTCATTCATATACTGACTGACTTAAGTACTGACTGGCTCATGCACTTATCTATTGATGTACTGACTGATGAAGTACAGTACTGACTAATTGAGTGACTGATGTACTTAAGACTGACTAAAGTACTGACTGACACAAATGCCAACTGACTTGTACAAATTGACAGTAGTCAGTGACTGAAGACTGACCAAAGTTTTGACTGACTGATGTACTGACTAACTTATTGACTGACTAATATACTATTTGACTGATGTTAACTGATGATAATTGTCTTAAGTACTGACTGACTGACTCACGTACTAACTGACTGACAGAAGTACTTTATGGCTTAATGATGGTCTGACCTACAGACATAATGATTTACTGACTAACAAGTAATGTCTGACTTACTGATTCACTGACTAAAGTACTGACTGAATCAGGGAACTGAATGACTGTAAGTACTGACTTGTCTATAAGTGACTGATGGACTGATTGATAGCTCGACTGACAGTCTGTCACTTAAACAGAAGGCAGAAGTCACTTAAAATACTCGGACACATTCTGCCTCTGATTATTCCACTCCTGCGCTACAGTATGACTCACTGGATGTTCTTACTCACAATGCCAGAATATACTGTAGAGGCGCAAAGCCAAACTGTGGACAGTGACACGGAATACGGAGTGAATGTGATTTGTCTAAAATTTCAATTTCCAATTCGCCCAAAAACTTCAATATCAAACGTTCGCTATGTAAAAACTACAGTACAATACATTTACATCACATACAGGGAGTTTGTGATGACAAGTGTACTGTACAAGTCTAAAAGAGGAATGTGTAGAATTATAGCAGAAATAAATCCTGATGCTCTTTTCTTCCACACTTTCATTTGAAACATAAATATATATTCCCGATCGCTCCTTTAGTTTGGGGTGGCACGTCTGTCTCACAGATGGCACCGAAAAATATGACCTTGACATTTCTGCAAAGGTCACTCCAATTTCTTTGAACCAATAAATCTGTCTGTCTGCGTGAGACAGTGCCACTTGTCTTCCTTTCTTCATTTCTTTCTTTGTTTTTTTTTTTTTTGTTTTTTTTTAATTGAATGATTTTAATTTTTGAAAATGGCCACTGGGCTGCATTTAGCTCAGCCTGTAAAGCAGTGAGGTCATTTAAGGATACGCTGACGCCAGCCCAAACTGGAAACTTTCACTTCTTGTCACCATCATGTGCTTTCTTTTTTTTATTTTCTTTCCTTTTTTATGGCGTGTGCCTTTATGCAATGGAAACAATTATATTAACAATATTTATGACCCACTTAAGGCTCACAAAAACATGCACAAACACATATTCCTGTGCCATCCATGTCTAGCACTAGTTATAGTAAATTCTTTGCAGTTGTAGGTCTTAGATTCCAGTTCTTTCATTTGACTATACAGGGTGGAATAAAAAAATAAATAAAAAAAAAAACGTTAGTCAAAATCTGCTGCCGAGCACAAATGAGATCAAGATGGATTACCGTATCTGCTTTCTGTTTGTGGCCCGTGTGATTTCTACACCACTGCAAGCCGAGTCCAAGACATATGGGGCAATGTTAAATGTGATTTCCTGTAGCAAGCCTTAGCTGTGGGTAAAAAGCATTAATGTACTGTAGACTGAGTTTCTTCTCCACGTGATAGTGGGATCTGATGTGCGTTAATGACAGTGAGAAATGACCTGTTTGAAATATAATACAGCACTTGAGGCCTTGTAGAGAGATGGAGTGAGAATGAGGGAGGGGGGGGTGGGGGGGGTGGTACTCAAAGCAGGGTTTCTTCTTCTTCTTCTTCTTCTTCTTTTTCTCCAGAAAGTGCTACAATTCTACACCGCAGTGTCCTCTGTGGTGAGACTGATCACTCGATCGTAAAAACAAACTCATCCTTTGGCTCATCACCAAACAGTCTTGTTAGTTTTCGAGCCTGCAAATCAGAACCTGAGCTTTGCTGGATGCTTTGGTATAGATCCAGCCTGTTTTGTTTTGGGGTATTGAATCTCATTTGGCTGTCATTTAAAAAAATATGTCTATATTATATATTGTCTATAAAATATGTTTTTAATTTCTTTGATTTTTGTGAAGCTGCTTTGAGACAATGACCATTGTTAAAAGCGCTATATATAAATCAAATTGAATTGAATGCTGAAATGTGTTATTGTCAAAATGATGGCTGGTTATGATTTTCGATGGAAGACTAAAATCTAATACTATCAACAGCTCGATAATGAACATATTAGATTCAAGATTCAAGATTCAAAGAATTTTAATAATCCGAGAAGGAAATTGTTTAAATATTAGGATTGAGTGTTGATGTTTTGAATCATGATGGAGTCTGTGTGACATAATAAGAAAAGGTATTTTACACACGCATTCTTAAAGGTAAATGAACAGTTACATATGTGGTTTAATTTTTGAAGAAATAAATCTTCAAGATCGTAATTATTTATTATGAAAAAGCCACATCAAATGTACGATTCAACGTCATACATGTTTTTGTTTAATTTCCACTTCATTTCGGCAGTGCATGCTCAATCTGATTTCAATCAGATTTTAGCTTTTCACCCTCAACAGTTAAAATGTTCTTGGAATAAACACTCTATTTGTATTTCAATATATTTCACAATTTCACATTCTGGATTACTCTGTTTAATAACTGCTTCAAGACACTTTCAGGGATAGATGCTACGATTATACAGTCTGGGCTAGAAGGAAATAAAGACACAAATTATCTCATTAAGAGGATGTTTGTAAATATTTATTTAACATTAAAAAAATTAATAAATACTTTAATTATTAATAAACTCTCCATTAATTCGTGACTATACATGTATAAACTGTTTTGTCATTAGATAATTGCACAGATCCATATAGCAATGTTGATTCTTATGTGAATTGCACAGCTCTAAAGATTTGTAATAAATCAGTTATGCAATTTAATCAATCTTTTATTGGTTGATTCAATTTATTGAACTAATGATTTAAATTTTCATTCAGAATCAATTCACTCTTTTGAATTGTTTAGGTAAACTTATGACCTGAAATAGTCTAAATTGGTGCAAAATACTGTGGTTTTGCAAGAGTAAACCCGAGAGTGTGGCACCGAAGATTAGTAGGAATTAAAGATGTCACGTTGTACAAGAAATGACATTTAAACATCAAACATCTAATAGCATTTCAATGATTATTAGATATGTTTAGTATTTTTTTATATTTCAAAACATATAAGAAATATAGCTGTCTGAGACAAATAAGACAATAAAAGTGCTATTCTATTAATTAAACGTCTGAAACAGTAATCAAACTAAATCAACTCTCTACTTATAATTCAACAAAAACTAATAAGAATAATATATATATATATATATATATATATATATATATATATATATATATATATATATATAATTTTTATTTATCTATTTATTTTTTTTTTATTATTATTATTATTATTATTTTTATCCCCCCTATGAATGTAAGAATTCTATTTTAATCTGCAAATTCATGCATCCACAGCTCTTGACTGTACATCTGACATTGACTGCAGGGTCACGTTATGAATTATATTTTAAAACATTTAATTTTTTCATTTTTGTGAAGCTGCTTTGAGACAATACCAATATTAAAAGTGCTATATAAATAAATTTGAATTGAAAATTTAATTAAAACTACATATAAAATGCCGGTACTTGCACTTTAGCAATAAAGAGAATGGTAAGGTCAGAGAATACAGAAAAGCCTCTTATGATGGGCATTTAAATGGATTTCATTCATTACCATGATTTTGCTTCTTTCTTGTGTGGGATAATGAAATAAACGTGCATGTATATTAGCAACAAAAAATAAAAAACTTGAGATGGATGTGTAGGAAGAATTTGGGAGGATATATAACATCATCCCAGAGCTTTGTTATGTTTCCTTATATACAGCCTGTCATTTAGCTAAAAAAAAAAAAATCTGACTTTGTAATGAATATGAAAGTAAAGCCATGTCATGTGATGTGGTGGAACCAACTTGACATGCACTAGTGCACGTGCAGGCACGCACTCGTGCACACAAGCCATAAGGTGCTTTATGCAACTATGGATTTGGCGTTACAACTTAATTCCCTCATGGGTTTCCAGATGTGCCTTTGCATCCACATGACTGGGGTTCCTCGACAGGACCTCTATGCTGGTCCACAGCCAACAGCCTTCGCACAAATCTGGGTGAGACCTCCAGCAAGGCAGCTGGAGCAGAGAATCATGGGAAAACAGCAAGCAGGTTTGCCCACGCTGCAAATCCCAAGCCGGCGGTGAGCTGTGAGAATTGTGATGATGTTCAGTGGTGCTGCTATTCTTGTGGTGTATTCTGATGTTTACCATATGCACTTATGTGGAACATCGGCAACATCTGGTAAGGCAGGAAGTTGGAAATCCCCATGATGGCTTATCAGCGAGGAAGCCATTCCTATATACAGACTCTATATAGTATGTAGCGATGAGGTTATCGCAGCGTAGCATGGAATTTAGCCGTTTTCAAATCAAAATTACATCTCTATCTGTGTGCACAGCTGCTCCTAGGTAGCATGATATTTCCATGTTTACAAATGGATCTGCTTTGGCCAAGTAATGTGTGGCAGCACACCTGCCCATGAGTCACTCTCATACCTTACTGATCCATCTGGAAAGCTGACACATGACTGTATGACCTCATCTGTTTGGATAGAGAAGTCCTTTTCCTTCAAGCCTTTCATTTGCAATTTTCATAGCAACAGGGCTAGTCCTTTAGCATAGACAGCTGACTAGTATAGCATCTAGAGGGGAAGCAGTAATATGAGCTGCCTCATTAAATTTAACACAGCTGGTCCTTTTGAGCTTTCAATGCAGCTAACTCTACATCTTTGGTTGCCAGCCTGCTGGCCAGCTTTGGAAAGCTGATTTTATACAGTATGGCATATTCAACCTTCATCCACTCCATACGATTTATTACTGTACTATGGTAAACTATAGTACATAACATAATTCATTCATTCATTCATTCATTCTCTATACCGCTTATTCCTGTGTTCTGGGTCGCGGGGGACCTGGAGCCTATCCCAGGAGACTTCGGGCACTAGGCGGGGTACACCCTGGACAGGGTGTCAATCCATCGCAGGGCACACACACATACACACACTCACACACCCAATCACACACTACGGGCAATTTAGGAACGCCAATTAGCCTAACCTGCATGTCTTTGGACTGTGGGAGGAAACCGGAGTACCCGGAGGAAACTCACCAAGCACGGGGGGAACATGCAAACTCCATGCACACAGAGACGGGAATCGAGCCTGGCCGGGGAATCGAACCCGGACCCTGGAGGTGCAAGGCGACAGTGCTAACCACTACACCACCGTGCCGCCGCCATATATCATAGTATGTTCTATATCAGCAAATAGGTACCATTGTACTGTCAAATACTACGGTAAAGGTACAATAGTGGTCGTACTATATCAGTAAATAATTACCATGTTACTGTCCAAAAAATCACTATAAAAGTACCATGTACATCACGGTATCTATACCACAGTGAACTTTCTCATATACTGTAGGATTCTTTCTGAAGTTCATCCTGAAAATATCTGCGCTACTAAATATAGCTTATACTGTAAGTTCAACCAGGACAACAACTATATTATTATTATCACTTATATTATTACAGACGCTATCCGTGCAGTCATATGGAACTGGTTATTGAATTCTAGCCTATAAATGTGATGCGCGTTTATGGTATCAGTTACACAGAGTAGGCAATGGGTTGGGGGCTGGTATGGAATGTGCAGGTAGTTTTATCAGCAGGAACCGGCTGTCAGCATAATTAATTTTTTGCAGCCTCCCAGTTTGGCTACTTATCTACATTCCTGGCTACTTGCTAAGAGAGATGAGGAAGAATGGCAGCATGTCAGTGTGGCATGTTGATGATGCCTAGCTTTGTTCTTTTATCAAGAGGAACTTGCACACTAGACAAAACTAAGGGCGACAACAAGTGACGCAAGGCTTCCTTGCATGAAAGTCGGGTGAAATGTCACATTTGGACTTCCTGTGTGAGCGCACGAAATAGGATGTCTGAAAGTGCGTTCATGCAAAAAAGTGACAAACAAAAAGTGAATAGGAGAGGGAGACAAAGCAAGAGTTTGACCAAGCAACATGTGAGCTTGAGTAAATTTACGCAAGGATGTTTATGCAAATTGGGTATTTGGGAGCGAAAGGTGCCACTTAATTTTTATTATTATTATTATTATGAATAATGATAATAATGAATTCCCTCGGTGTCACGGTGGTGTAGTGGTTAGCACTGTCGCCTTGCACCTCCAGGGTCTGGGTTCGATTCCCGGCCAGGCTCGATTCCCGTCTCTGTGTGCATGGAGTTTGCATGTTCTCCCCATGCTTGGTGGGTTTCCTCCAGGTACTCCGGTTTCCTCCCACAGTCCAAAGATATGCAGTTTAGGCTAATTGGCGTTCCTAAATTGACCATAGTGTGTGATTGGGTGTATGTGTGTGTGCCCTGCGATGGATTGGCACCCTGTCCAGGGTGTACCCCGCCTAGTGCCCGAAGTCTCCTGGGATAGGCTCCAGGTCCCCCGCGACCCTGAACACAGGATTAAGCGGTATAGAAGATGAATGAATGAATGAATTCCCTTTTTCACGATTTTATTTACTACCTATATTTTTTTAACCTGTAAGAAAAGTTAAGCTTGGTAGAATGCAACTGAAAAGTATCTATCACTTTATTTCTGGAAAGCACTTTAAAGACAATAAACCATATACCGGTATAAAGTAAGCGCTGTAGGCTATACATTCTGGCTGGTGTGCTTTTGTATCGGAAATAAAAAACGCTAAACGGATGATACATACTCGCAAAACAAATGATATGCAACATGAGCATCCAGTGTGAATGCAGGGTATTAATGCTTTATGTGGCGTACTTACTACACCATATGCTCCATAGGGAGCTTTTCTTTGGAGCTGAATTTAAAAACAAATTCACCAGCACAGCCTGGAGGAGGAACTACTGTACAGTATGTGAAAGTGTTAGACTGATTTTTTCTTTATTTTTTTTTTAAACCGATCAAAATTTCATGCAGAGGAAAGAAAAAAAGAAAAAGTGGGAAAAAAAACGGCCTTATCAAAACGCCCAAACTGTGGCCGGTAATAGCTTCCAGTGGGCGCTGCATTATTAATGATATGTAGTTAAATTTGCCCCCTGCCACCTTTTAAATCATGCGCATATGACTAAGATAATGACCAGCGGGAATCTGCACCCGAGCCTCTCTCCCCATGGCCCTGTTGGGTTACGGGTTAATGACATCATTTTTATTCAGGCAGGTTCTTCTAGTATTACTGGCAGTCAGGTGCTGAATGTTTGTGTACGTACGTGTGTGTGTGTGTGTGTGTGTGTGTGTGTGAGTGTAAGAGAGTGGGAGGGTGAGATGCTGAATCAGGGACAGCAGGACTTTGTTCCTGGACTCTTCATCACATCCAGCTAGAATGACTCAGACAACAGAGCTGGAAGTAATAGCTTGAGCATCAGTGGCTAATACTGCAGCTGGGAATTTACCCAAGCGAGAGTTAGTTTGAGGTCCTAACCTCAAGTAATAGCCATAATGAAGCGTGATTAATCTTATTAAACAGGCGAGGGCATGTGTTTCCACCAAAGACACACACACACACACACACACGCACACACTCACAGGCTGGAGTACATTTGAAGTGGAGGTATGTTTCCAGATGGAATCTATGGTTAGGATAAGAGGATAATAGTTAGATGGCTATCCTGAGATGGGATGAGGATGAGGATGATTCAGATTCGGGAGGGACTGAGCTCCGGGTGACTCACGGGGAGAGTGCCGTTGGGCTAAAAATGATGGCGTTACGAAATTAAAGTTGCACCCTGTCCTTTCCAAGTCCAGAACATGGTCACGCCTTTGGATTCAACCACAACGTCTAGCACACACACATAGACACACACACACACATAGACACACACGCACATTAAGACATAAATTGTTAGGGCGCTCTCAGCCAAGCCAGGGAGGTTGAAAAGAAAAACAAAGATGATTCTAGGTGCCATGAAAAGGAAAACGCTGCCTTAATGGAAAAATAAGGGTGCAAATCGGCGTCCTCTATAATTTGCATAATTCGTCGTTTTTATTCCCCTTGTTTCTTTTCTCTCCAGCACAAGGACAAATATGGACATGTTATGCAACCGGGCGAAGCCGTCTTGAGATCATTTTTTATTTTTACATTTCCATGATTCAGTTTCGCTGTCAATTAAGTGCGTAAAAATGCTTCCAGGAACCCTAAAGTGGGGGAATTATCTGTAGAGCATCGAGGACGCTCTGGTGAAAAACTGCCGTGTATATGCGGCATAATGCAAATATAGGAATAATGGATGGGGGATAAACAGTATGGAATGCGACGTGTCTGAGGCAAACATCAATCAGAGTGCGACTGAACATATTCGAAATGTGAAAAATGCAGACGCAGGGAGAGGGTTTACTTTTAGCTACGGAATCAGTGAGCCGTGTGTAAGCTGCTTTCTAAATTTCACCCTCAGGTTTGCTGCACACGCTTGTGCGTGCGCGCACAAACACACACACACCCACACACACACACACGCTCACACACACATAAACAGGTTCCACTCCACCTTGAGTATGTCATGCTGCAGAAACAGAATCCTGAGTAATTCTACACACACACACACACATGCATGCCAGTTCTGCAGCTCATCCCTCTGTTCTAAGATTAAAACACCCCTGTCATGCTCACTGCATCAGTTCCCATCAGCAACCAATCATCCGATGTGTGCCAAAGTTCCCTCAGCAGCTTTCCCGGAGTTGATGTCACCTGAATTTATCTGATCTCTTTCCAGTAAGTGTTTACAAATGACAGTCCGTGTTGACTGCATAAACAGGTACAAGTACAGGATCGTCCGTAATAAACACGCGGACATCTTCAAATACATCCGGACTTCATAGAACAGCGATCAAATCTGTACAGAAATGCCAAAGGTGAAGTTCAGATCTAAATATAGGCACGCTCTCCAACCCTGACAGCCCTGCGATGCTCTTTACCGCTAAATGAACGAGACATTTCCGTCGTAAATGCCAGATTCCGGGAAAGTCTCATCAGCGAGGTGCTGCAGCGAAGCCTAATATGAAGGGTTTTGGTTTCTGAGAGGTTTTCTTTTAAAGCCTGGTTTAGACCAACATCGACGTTGCCCAAGCAAAATATCAATTTTGGCGGCAGAGTTATCTCAGGACATTTAAGGCCTCTACTAACTGCTGCGCATTTTTCTTTTAACTTGTCGTCTTGAAAGGGAGAGATAGCAGTAAATGAGCACCTGCTCTTCTGTTTAGGCCTAGAGCTTGTTTATGTCGCTCAGGGAAAACACTAAAAGACTGGCAGTGGAGAAATAAAATTAGAACCATAAAGTTATCGTGGTGTAATTTCACCATGCTTTATTTATTTATTTATTTATTTATTCATTTATTCAATCAATCATTCTCTACACCGCTTATCCAGGATTTGGGGCATGAGGTGGGGTACACCTTGGTCAGGGTGCCAATCCATCAAAAGGGACAGAAACACACACTTACCCTACTCTTTGGACTGTGGGAGAAAATCCACCAAGCACTGGGAGAACATGCAAACTCCACGCCCACAGACGGGATTCGAACCCATGACCCTGACACACTTCACATCAGGTTACATCCCACCACCCAGTCTATGATGATTTTCCTATAACAGCATGCCTCCATATGCTTAATGCTATTCGTCTTACTGGTATTTTCAGACTTACTGTACATGTAATGTCATAAAATACCGTGAACACATATTAGTTTTTTGTTATCACTTATGTTATAGCAGCTGTACACAGACATTTCTCTCATCTACATCTTTTTTGCTTTATATTTTGTTAATAAGACAATTTGTCAAAAAACATCAATTTACACTCTGTGAACACTCTTATAACTTTTTGTGTTGACGGGCCTAAGTGGATTGCTTCACAGCGCTGAAAGAAATAATAATAATTCGACACATTCCAGCTGCATGTAAAATGTCAATCTGTAAAACTGCAATGTAAGGCTCCCAAGTGTCACAATGGTGGAGTTCACCCTATCAACAGGTAATCACAAGCTCAAATCTTGATGATTTCCAGGCTATCTGAGCAAAAGTGGCTGTGTTGTCTGTGTGGGAGGGGCATAATCTCTGTCATCTGCCAATCACAGTGTCACTTGTGCTCAAGTATGCATAAGAGGGCGAATAGTGCTGTCCTGTAGAGCTCTGGTTCTCAACCCTGGTTCTGGTGGACCATAATTTAATGTTTTCTGTCTTTTCAATGACATTCCAACCATATATAAATAAATGATTCTAATAGAAAGTTATTTTCATAGATGTCTGCCTAGCATCAGTCATTAACACTCATTTACACCTTCTAAAAAGAGACCTCAATCGAGAGTACCACTTGTACCCAGTTTCCTTCATGAAGCCAAATCATGGTTAAATATTTTACCTCTGCCCCGAGGAGCGTACGATAACGCGTTCAGGTTACTGATGCAGTCATGTGAACGTTAAACCTCTCTTAATCGAATATAAATCATGTTCCCTGCCTCGCTGTCACCCGGTGCTGATTAATCCTGGTTTAAACTTGACACGCAGGCAGAATTAAAAGCTCATAGCTATCTTTAAACAGGCAGTCTCCTTACGAGTCTATCAGAACGGACCATGCTGGCACAGCAGACTCCGGAGCTGAGGGTACAATACCTTACTGACAGCTGCATATGTGTTGTTTAGATTTATGTAGCGATGCAGAAACTTGGCTGGCTGCCTCCGACTTGTCAGCTCGTTGCTCGTGGCTGATGATATAGCGTTCTGGGGGGGTGTTTGAAGCCATTCAGAGAGAATGGCGCAACCGTCACTCCACGGTAGGCTGATGCATTGCAGATTCAAGATAAGTACCGAAGGACCGCCCATGTTAAATGCATATGTGCAATACCAGAGGCTCTAATGGAGCCAACAAAGCTTGGGCATAGTACTTTACTTGAAGGTGCTGTCTTGGTGGGATGATACAGAGATCTGTTTAAGAGGGTCGGAAGATGGATGGTATGGTAATGGAAAGCGGGGTTGCATTTGATGCATGTGGTATTAGTTTGGCTATTTAGTCTATGATAATCTTGCTATGCTCATATATATCAGGTACCTATGTTTGTTTCTTTTTTTTTATGTGCTTAAGGTCATTTTCACACTTTTTTCTTTTCTTTAGAGATTGCTGTGTTTGGTGAAGCAAGACATCTGGCTGGTCTGGGTTCATTTGACATAACCATGGTGCAGTTTATGTTAGCTTTGGAAGCAGGTGATACCACAAACCAAACCATATCTGCAGGTGATACCACAAACCAAATGAAGTCATTGGGTTCAGCTTGTCATGTTACTTTGTGTTTCGTGTTTTGTGATAGAGAGGAATTGAGGAGAGTTTGGGTCATGACCACCATTGTCAAGGCCAATGTCAAGATCAAGCCTGATGTCATTGTCAAGCCTGAAAACTATCAAATATCTTGTGGTTAAACCGTCTTGGCTTCATTTCAAGACAACACAAACATTATTTCCATCAAGACCAAGATGGCCTTTAGCAAGACAAATGCGCAAGACAGAGACAGGCCCAAGAACAAATGGCAATAAACATGGCTCAAAAGTTAAGTCTCTTTGTTACAGATCAGAAGGTTGAGGGTTCAAGTCCCAGCATCGCCAAGTTGCCACTGGGAGCCCTCGAGCAAGGCCCCTAACTCTTTCCACTCCAGGGGCACTGTAACCTGACTGACCTTCTCTGCTCGGTCCCCAGATTTATAACTGGCATAGGTGAAAAAATTATTTCACTGTGATGTAATTGAATCTCAATCTGAGGCCAAACATACAGTAGAAAATGTTTCAAGAGCCCTAGTGGGGAATAGGTTGTATGATTCGCATATATGCTGTAGGAGACAGAATGTCTGAATGATGCATACTAAACCAGTCTTTTATAACACTTTAATTAGTCCTGCAGCAACCTAACTGTCTAAAAATGTTCCATGTGATTGAAACACTCCTTATTTTGCATTTATCCCCACCCAATAACAAGCTGTGTATCCAAAAAAGCAATGGAGCCGAAGTTTCAGAAAGAGTTCTTCTAAATGTCAAGCAACCTTTTAATTATAGTCCTCACCTACAAATGAGTCTAGAATCCTCAGTGCAGACCTATCACATCTATCTATCTATCTATCTATCTATCTATCTATCTATCTATCTATCTATCTATCTATCTATCTATCTATCTATCTATCCATCCATCCATTATCCACATTGTTTATCCTGTATAGGGTTGTTGTGGTCTCAGAGAGCTCATCGCACAAGATAGAGCCAGCCAGGATGGGATGCCAACCAAACAAAGATCACAAGCAAACACTCACACAACCAGTCATACACTACAGGCAATTTGCAAACACCAATCAGCTTACACTGAGGTTCTTTGGATTGTGGGAAGAAACCAGAGAACCCTGGGGAAACCCACCAAGAACATTCAGTCACATACACCGTAAAAAAATGTAATTCTAACAGTAAAATACTGTATAAATGCTACAGAATAAAATAGTAAAACTTGGGATAACCGTAGAATTTACAGTGAAAAAGTAAGACCTTAAATTTAACAGTTAAAAACATATGAAAATATGGTTTATTGCAGTAAAATTTATGATATACTGTATTTATAAAAAGGAAACTGGCAGCTGTTTTTTACCATAAAAAATACGGGAGCAACGTTATTGTTTGTACGGGATTGCACTCATTATACTGTATATTTTACGGATATCAATAGTTTTTTCTACGGTTTATAGCCGTCTAATTTACATTAACCAAGGACTTCATATTTGTGAATGGTATTCCACCCTTTGATGACTGTGGCGAGGACAGTCGCTAGCATGCTAGCCGCTAGCACGCGCCACTTTACCCGCCGCCACCGCCGTACTTAGATTGTCTGGCCAAAAAAATGTCCACCCTGACATTTGTATGTTTGATTTTGAGAATTTAAATATTGTTTTGCTGCCTTTATTAAAAAATACATGAGACCATGCTGATGTCTGAGTCTTGAATAACTTTTGATGGGTTTTGATGATTTGATTTCGGTTTGTATTCATCAATTAGTATAAAAGTACTCTTAATAGTTTCACAATAAAATCCGAATGCTTAGCAATGTAACTTCTATCTCTTTTATCTCCCAGCTAGTGTGATAAAATGATGCTTTCACAGAATTGCTGAATGAATTCACTGTGGTTATTCATAATAAAACAAATAGTCCAACAACAACGACAGCAATTGTGTAGCCAGCATGGTAGTGTAGTGGTTAGCACTGTCGCCTTCCACCACCAGGGTCCGGGTTCGATTCCCGTCTCCGTGTGCATGGAGTTTGTATGTTCTCCCCGTGCTTGGTGGGTTTCCTCCAGGTACTAGTCACCCCTCCCTCCCCCCCCCCCCCCCATATACAGGATAAAGTTGTATGGGTGAGAGTGTGTGAGTACTCAGCTGTAAAAAAGATGGAAATAAACTGTTATTATTACAACATAAATCTTTAAATTAGACAGTTCCGAGCTGTAAAAAACATGGTTTATGATCCGTATTTTTTACAATGTAAACCCTGGAATTTGGCGGGAATAAACTGTTTTTATAACAACATAAACATGTTAATTAGTTTGTTTTTTTCACAGTGCAATAACGGTGCTACCGTATTTTTTACAGTAGAATTCTGGCAACCAGAGCTGCCATTTTTTTTACCATAAAATGTACTTAAAATTTATTTTTTACAGTGTAGACCAAAGGTTATATTCAAACCCCTAACCCTGGAGGTACAGGGCGAGAGTGCTATGCCAGTGTGCCACATGATCACACTATACAGTATATAAGCAAACATATGTGCAATGAGCATACTGTGAAGTTTCTTAGGTTCTTAAAGTTTACTGTTACACAAGAAAAGAAGGGCACGCCCTTTGACACTTGAGCTCTATATAGTCCACTATATGATAAGGAATCCAGTAAGAAAGTGAAAACCCCTAATCAGATTTGAGCACTGTGTGAAAACGCTGCCTTGTCCTTTTGCCACATATTAACATTGACAGGTGCCAATACAATAACCGGCATCTCCGTCAAGGCCGAAATGGGAAAATACAGCTCTGTCAGCTTTCCCTGTTGGGTTGAACATCTCAAGGCCAGATATGGAGAAAGAAAGAGAAAGAGAGAGAGAGAGAGAGAGAGTGGGGGAGACTGAGTGAGCAGGAGAGCGGCCAAGGTGACAGCGTGAAGGAATAATCCAGTATGTACAGCCTGAATACACACAGACGATGTATAATATTCATGAGATCGCCTACATCGTCCTCTGATAGGAACGAATGAAATAAACATGCAGACACCGTCCTTCCTGGGGCGAATGTCATTTTATCGACTCGGCCGTATCACCTACAGAACGGAGCAAAAACTTGACCCTTACTGTTTAGCCTCGAGGACATACAGATCACAGGACTAGTGTAACATCTCCCCATCTGTCCATCTGATTGACCTCGGAAATCTCAGGAGGAACAGAGGAGCTTAGCTAAATCCCCCTCCGCTGGCAGCGCTGCTTTTGTCCAGGTAATGTGTCCAAATTTGCTCTTTCCCAGGTGAATAGTACGACTTAAACCTCTGCTTAAAATTCAACAGCGCGCTCGGAGGAAGGTTGATGATACAGACGCGACGAGCATTCACATCTATTTCTGAGTCGCAGCATGATGTCTCTCCTTCAAAGAGCCCTGAGAGGCAGTGCCTTACCTGCAACGCACAACTTCAAACCACAGCATTTACCTGCACACACATACACTTGTGTTAAGCTATTAAGAGGGAAATCCACATAGCGGCTGCATTAACATGCAAAACTGAGCATGAACACAGACAGAGAGAGAGACAGAGAGAGAGAGAGAGACGCATACACGGATTACCTAAAGCCACGTGCAGTAACGGGTCAGTAATGGCTTATTATCCAGCAGCCTGTGGTCTCGTATATTTTCAGCAGAGAGAAAAAAAAACGAGCATCCGCCATTTAAACGTGAACCGGAAACAGGGTTGTGCGCTGATAGAAGGCAATATAATCTCTAGTCTGTAGGTCAGAAGTTAATGAAATTTGGTTAAATACTTGTTTATGTAACACACTGCAGTCCTGTGCCCATGCCCATAAATCACGCTGATTTAATAAAGCAGAGATTAATGATGAGGCATACGCCGAGGGCATTTACTCACAAGACCCATCATAACTTAATGGTTGGAGTGTAAACCAGGAAAATGCCAGCCTTCGTTTGGATGGAAATGCATCAGAGATAATTAGGCCAAGCAGTCGGGCCAAGATTCAGCCCCATCAGCAGACTTTAAACTCCGAGCCGCTTTAATTCATCCTGATTTAATTGATTTGGATTGCTTTATCATCCTGAACCGTGGTGGGAATCCGGAATATTTAAAATGTCAACGTTGTTTATTTTTAATTCTAACATACATTAGACGTACAGTACCTTACTCTCTTACTGTAGGTAAGCCTCTTCGCCTATGGATATATTCAAGTGGGGTTAACTGATCACTTGGTGATTAAGTGTAGCATGAAATTTGTTTGTACATTTTTTGTTTGATGTACAGCTTTCCAAAAAAAAAAAAAAAAAAAAAAAACGCAGTATGACTATATTTTAATATCTTATAATGCATTCATAAGACATTGCACACAACGTTATAATGATTTATGAAAAGGCCTCAGAGTTGGGGACACATTTACAAACTGTTATATTTCTGTTGTATTGTGCTGGGTGATTTAAAGTGTTATGACCTCTGTGTTATGACAGTCATATGCATCATAGTGACAATTTATAACCTGTAATAAAGATAGCTGTAACATATTTTAATGAATATTTAATGATATGCGAAATTAATGTGGTATGTAGGCTGAAAGAGATTAAGGCTGTAGGTTACTAGGTAACTGATCAGGGGTTCAAGCCCCAGCACCACCAAGTTGCCACTGCTGAGTGCTTGATCCAGGCCCTTAACCCTACTTTCTCCTGGGTGCTGTATCCTGGCTGACCCCAGCGTCCTGACGGGAATATGCAGGGGGGGCGGGGGGAATAATAATTTCACTGCGCTGTAAAGTCCTGAAGCTGAAATTATAGTTTGCTCTAGGAGGGAAATTGCAGTTCATAAAACCTTTTTTTTAAAAAAATTAATAAATGAGTTTGAACTTATCCAAAACTTTGAACTTTGAACTTTTTGTGCTGATGTGTGCTACAAAAACTAATTAGATTTCCCTATTGATGTTTTTTTTTTTACATTAGTTTACTTTATTTCTTTAGACTTTAGTTCTTTATGAGTTCTTTGTTTAGTTCTTTAGTTCTTTGTGATGTCACTGTCTGATAATAATCGTAGTAGTAATAGTAACATTATTAATTGTAATAATAACTCATAATGTAGAGATCGCACCAAATCCGATACAGGAGTATTTAGTCATCAGTATTGGGTCGATACCAGTAAAAGTCGTGAAAAGTGAGGAAACTAAGCTGATATCAGTAAACAGACCTGATCTTTATTTATTTATTTATTTATTTACTACATGTGTTGTATTTATAACTTACAGGTAAGTAAAATGTCTTTGAAACTGTTTAACCGTAAATTGCTTTTATTTATATATAAATATAAATAGCAATAACAAATAAACAAAGTTTAGCCAAGAAAACAATATCAGATATTGTTATATAGAAATACAGATTTTCAGCATCAGCGTCATAAAAGGAAAAAAAATGATGGTACACTGTCACAAAGTAATATGCGATAATGTTATAGAATGTTATATGGGACAAATCAGCACAATGTCAGAGACATTTTAATAAAAGTGTAGAATTGGGTACTGCTCTCATCACTTAAATTAAATAAATAAATAAATGAATGAATAAAATAAATGAACCAAGCGTTAAGCATACAAGTCTAACAGGATAATTAACGTCTTGAACTTTGGCATCAGTTTAAAAGTCTATTTCAGGGGAAATGACTGGAAAGCAGTTGATCCTCGTTACACTTCGACTCAGAAATGAAATTCACGCATGGCTGCATTAGACAGTAATGACTGATCGTGGGATTGTCCTTTTACTGCCGCGTTAAATAACGAGTGTAAAGGTGCATTATGGAGCTCATTTCAAATAATCAAATGAGCAATACATTTATCAACAAAAACAAATATGCTCTGTCATCTCCTCTATATAAATAGACGCAGTGACTGAATATGACCTATCGTACATGGAATAGAGCACATCGCTTACACCATACTGCCCCCAATAGGCTGAACATAGGCACTGCTCACATCAGCTACCTTCAACTTTCCTGAGGCTTTCTGGGCAAAACAAAAGTCTCATTCTGAAACATCTGATCAATTTCGAGTGCTCTCGTCCCGACTTCATGACCTCGGTTCCACAAAATCTAATTATCAAGCACCAGCGCAGAAGAACCAGGCAAGGTGTGCGGAGAACACGACATGAACTCAACCAGATTCGGGGCAACAAAATGCCGCGGCAACACCACAACGTTTCGCTCGTCATGACATTTCCCAGCCATTCAGCACAATTCACTTAGATATGCAAATCCAAGGCTTGTAATCTGATTTCCATAAATGTCATTCAAGATGTGAATAGGAATGGAAAAGATGTCTTGTGTCCTTTTGCAACGAAGAAAGAGGCTCGAGAAGAAAAGAGGAGAAATGTGTATTTCTCAGATAAGCCGAGCGCCCGAGAAATATGGTGGCTTATCAAATACAAAAAACAAGTGAAACACTGCTCTGCTGTAACACTCACACACTTTTATTCTGCTACCTGACTTTTTATTTGTTTGTTTCCACAATTATTAAAATGTAAAGAAGTATTTTAGTTATATAAGGATGCGGAACATGAAAAACGAAAGAATAGAAAGAAAGAAAGAAAATTGGAGAGGAAACCGGAGCACCCAGAGGAAACCCATCAATCACTGGGAGAACATAAAACTCTACACACACAGACCTGCGATGGGAATCAAACCCAAACCCTGGAGGTGCAAGGTGACAGTGCTTAGCACTAAGCCACCATTCTGGCTTATTTAAAGACATAATTATACAATCATAAATCAGACTTAATAAAACATCCAACATCTAATAGTCACATTCGTTATTTTCCCTAAGGACCTAATAGATCTAAGTCTGTGTGATGTCTGTGTGATGTTGTTTAACGCTTAAATCTTAATTAAAATCCTTATCAGCTGTTGGTTTTAATCAACCGTAATGAAGAGCTGATGATTATACGGAATGACCCGATACTGACCCGGGATATTCGGAAGAAATAAGATATCTGCTTAATTACAGTTAATCCAAGGAAGACACACACTCTTGATTTGACTGGGGACAGGAGGGGAAAAAAAAACAGATAACCAGTATTTCGCACCACCGGGGTCAAGGGTTCGACTCCCGTCTGTATGTGTGAGTTGCCTGCATGCTCCTCATGCTTGGTTTGTTTCCTCCAAATCCTCTGGTTTCCTCGCACAGTAGGGTTGTAAAAAGTCCAAAATTCAATTAAACTCAATTCAATTTCATTATTATTATTTAAGTTTGTATAAATTGTGAATGTGTATGAATCAAAATGATAAGATTGTCCAAGCCGAGGACGACAGTGGCGAGGAAAAACTCCCTGAGATGGTAATCGGAAGAAACCTTGAGAGGAACCAGACTCAACAGGGAACCCATCCTCATCTGAGTCATAACACAGAGTAGGGATTGATCTGCATCATACTGTGTGAGACTGGACGATCAGTATAACAGGAGATGTGTTTAAGTTAAAATGGAGTCCAGTTCATTATTGGAGGATCAGGTAGACTGTAGGAAACTCCAGTCCTGAACTATCGAGCGACTGAAGTCCTGACTCAGAGAACAGCTGTCTGCATCACCCGAGGACAGGACCATCTTTGTGGTAAAGTGGAACCGTCCCCAATCACCACACGCATCCCAGGCAGACCACACGGGACATCCATCCGATGAGATCTCCAACCAGAAGCGGGACACCAGGACGAGTCAGACAGCTCCAGACGGCAGAGGGGGTCTGGATCATAGGCAGCGGAGAGACATTTATAGCTCGACAGAGAGACAGGTAGAGGGAAAGAGAGTGAAGAGGACAGAGCAGAAGAGATGCAAGAAATTGCCTCCAGTGGGTATGTGAGCGTGTATGCGATGGACTGGCACTCCATCCACAATGTATCTTTCGCCCCGAGCCGAGATCGGCTCCAGGCCTCTCATGGCCCTGTACCCGAAAAGAGGTGTAGAAAAGAAATCCATTTTAAAAGAAATCCAGATGTTGATATATTTTCTTGTGTAACGAGAAATCTAGAGGTGAACGTTCGAAAGAAAAACTCCTTGAGACAAGATAAGGAGGAACTCTTAAAAACTCAAATGCAAACTTAATCTCTTCTGCGTCACAGCGAAGAGTGGGCTCAAATAGCATGACTGTGTACAGGTGTAGGAGAGTAAAGTCTAACAGCACTGATGTGTGGGTTTGGGTACCTGACCATCACGCCTTAACATGATGCAAATCCAAATCATTTAAAGACTTCAAAAAATCACATTTCTGTGTTCAAAAATATAACCATATAATGTGTGTTATGGTGAGTACACTGTAAAAAATAAATAGTACATTTTACGGTAAAAAAAACGGTAGTACCTTTATTCATTCATTCATTCATCTTCTATACCGCTTAATCCTGTGTTCAGGGTCGCGGGGGACCTGGAGCCTATCCCAGGAGACTTCGGGCACTAGGCGGGGTACACCCTGGACAGGGTGCCAATCCATCGCAGGGCACACACACATACACACACTAGTACCTTTATTGCAGTGTGAAAAAAAAAACTGTAAATTTTACGGTAAAAAAAAATGGCAGCTGTGGTTGCCAGAAGTTTACCGTAAATTTTTTTACAGATAAATTTTTTAAAACTGTCTAATTAACATGTTTATGTCGTTATAAAAACAGTTTATTCCCGCCAAATTCCAGGGTTTACATTGTAACAAATACGGATCATAACCATGTTTTTTACAGCTCGGAACTGTCTAATTTAAACTGTCTGATTTATGTTGTAATAATGGTTTATTTCCATCTTAGTACTCACACACATACAACTTTATCCTGTATATACCTGGAGGAAACCCACCAAGCACGGGGAGAACATACAAACTCCATGCACACAGAAAAGGGAATCGAACCCGGCCCCTGGTGGTGGAAGGTGCTAACCACTACACTACCATGCTGGCTACACAATTGCTGTCGTTGTTGTTGGACTATTTATTTTATTATGAATAACCACAGTGAATTCATTCAGCAATTCTGTGAAAGCATCATTTTATCACACTAGCTGGAGCTAAAAGAGATAGAAGTTACATTGCTAAGCATTCGGATTTTACTGTTAAGAAACTATTAAGAGGACTTTTATACTAATTGATGAATACAAAATAAATCAAATCTTCAAAACCCATCAAAAGTTATTCAAGACTCGGACATCAGCATGGCCCCATGTAATTTTTAATAAAGACAGCAAAACAATATTTAAATTCTCAAAATCAAATATACAAATGTCAGGGTGGACAGTTTTTTGGGGCAGACAATCTAAGTATATAATTTAATAGAAGGACTTTTATTACAACTTTACACAAAAAATAATTTTATCACACACAGTTCTGGTGGGCAGTGCCCTGCTGGCATGCGGGCACAGGCTGGTGAGCGGTGGCGGCGGGCAAAGTGACACGTGCTAGCGACTGTCCTTGCTACAGTGATCAAAGGGTGGAAAACCATTCACGAATTTGAAGTCCTTGGTTAATGTTAATTAGACAGTTATAAACCGTAGAAAAAACTATAAAAATCCGTAAAATATACAGTATAATGAGTGCAGTCCCGTACAAACAATAGTGTTGCGTATTTTTTACGGCAGCCACAGCTTCCAGGTTTTAACTGTAAAATTTACGGTTTATTTTTTACAGAGCAGATATTTTTCTGATTTTTAAACTCTATCAACAAGGGTTTAGTAAAATATAAACTGATGCTTCATGATATTAGTAACAAATACCTTCTCTTTTTATAAATACAGAATATCATAAATGTCCATATTTTCATATGTTTTTAACTGTTAACTTTAAGGTCTTACTCTGTAAAACTAATTACAGTTTTTCACTGTAAATTCTACAAATTATCCCACGTTTTGTGAAATACGGTTTTATTCTGTAGCATTTATACGGTATTTTACTGTCAGAATTAAGTAACATTTTTTACAGTGTAACTACAATAGATTTATTGTAAATATTGTAATCAGGCCACTTATGCACTTCTGATAACTACATTTCGTTGGCTTTGTACATGCACTTTGAACAATGACAATAAAGTCGAGTCTAAAATAATCAAATCTAACCAAATCTACAATGTGTGTTCAAGTAACACTGTTATGAGGGTAAAAACACCCTTACTACACTAATGCACTAATCCCAGCTAGTCAAGGTAGGATGTTTTGGGGGGCGGCGCGGTGGTGTAGTGGTTAGCACTGTCGCCTAGCACCTCCAGGGTCTGGGTTTGATTCCTTGCCAGGCTCGATTCCCGTCTCTGTGTGCATGGAGTTTGCATGTTCTCCCCGTGCTTTGTGGTTTCCTCCAGGTACTCCGGTTTCCTCCCACAGTCCAAAGACATCCAGGTTAGGCTAGTTGGCGTTCCCAAATTGCCCGTAGTGCGTGAATCAGTGTGCGTACGTGTGTGTCCTGCGATGAATTGGCACCCTGTCCAGGCTGTACCCCACCTCGTGCCCCCCCCCCCCCCCCCCCCCCCCCGTGACCCTGAATACAGGATAAAGCGGTATAGAAGATGAGGGAGGGAGTGAGTGAATGAGGATGTTTTGGAGAAGGGTCGGACTGCCTGCTTTACCTCTGAAATGCTGGTTTGGAGCGAGGTCAGAAACATACTGGGGATGTGGCAATAACTCACAGCCGAGTTCCTGTAATGTTCCTTCAAGTGGTGTTGGTGAATGATTGCGTGTACAGTTCACACAGACAGATGTGTCTCTTCTACAAGTTGAAAACGTAAGCAGGCTATTTAATCTGAAAACATAACTCGTGCAGGAACGAGTGATAATCAATAAGAGCTGTCGCAATGTTCATTTATTCTGAGGGATTAAACATCTCTGAGAACATTTGTGAGCACATCTAAAGATGTATGTGGTTTTGTTCATGTACTTCTGCAGTGTGTGTGTGTGTGTGTGGGGGGGGGGGGGGGGTGAGAGAGAGAGAGAGAGAGAGAGAGAAGCCTAAAAATTGGTCCAGGAAAAAACAAGGGGAAAAAGTGAAATCTGTCAGTCAGGATTGTATATATGTACAGTTAATGGGCTGCCTGCCATACATTTCACTTATGGTGTCCTTTATTTGTTTCAGATTGTCTATTTTTTTTGTCTTGAAACATGTCTAGGACTGACATTTTACCACTAATGATTCCAACACACTTCACATTCGGTTGGAAAAAACATGACAGTTTCCATTCTGGGAAAATGAAGTCTTTCGTCTCAGTCTGTTTGAGTCACGCAGAGCACTGGGGGAAAAAGTCTCCACGATGTAGGTAGAAGTAGTGCAAGAGGAGAATATTGCACAAATAATAAAATCTATTTTAATAACATTTCATTCACCATTTAATCATCAAGCTTATAGAGCAGTAAGCAGCATACAGTATTAAACAGTTACAGTGTGTAAAATACATATTAAAATAAATAAAATATATAAACCAAAATTGATGTGACAACCTTTTTCAAATGCATCTTTAGTCTCGGGCGTACCGTACACTGTGCACTTTTTGCTTGTTGTAGAAAAGCATTCCGGGTTCTTTTTCTCATTCAGTAATGAATAAGTTATAACGGTATAGTGTAAGGCAGAATTTGTTCCTAAATAAATAAATAAATAAATAGGCATCTCTTAGACATTTACAAAGTAGGCAAGGGTAATTTTTACGTGTTTACAGTTAAAAGAGGCACATCATTGTGTAAGCCTTCTGCATAAAACGCATTCCACCACCACCAGCACCACCATTACTACTACTACTACTACTACTACTAATAATAATAAAAATAATAATAATAAGGCGGCACGGTGGTGTAGTGGTTAGCACTGTCGCCTTGCACCTCCAGGGTCTGGGTTCGATTCCCCGGCCAGGCTCGATTCCCGTCTCTGTGTGCATGGAGTTTGCATGTTCTCCCCGTGCTTGGTGGGTTCCTCCGGGTACTCCGGTTTCCTCCCACAGTCCAAAGATATGCAGATTAGGCTAATTTGCGTTCCTAGATTGCCAGTAGTGTGTGATTGGGTGTGTGTATGTGTGTGTGCCCTGCGATGGATTGGCACCCTGTCCAGGGTGTACCCCGCCTAGTGCCCGAAGTCTCCTGGGATAGGCTCCAGGTCCCCCGCGACCCTGAACACAGGATTAAGCGGTATAGAAGATGAATGAATGAATGAATAATAATAATAATAATACTTGAAGTATGAAAGTATTGAATAGTGTGTGTGACTACAGTATGTATGTAGTCATGTTCAAAAAGTCTGTCCTTTTTTTAATACTATGTATTTTTATACATATACATATACATATATAAACAAACATAATAAAAATCAACTTAGTGATTCATATTATTAAGCAAATACAACCTCAGCCGAAAAAATAACAATATTTATTTAACAAAAAAAAAAAAAAAAAACAATCTTTTTTTGACAATCTTGACAAATCTTGACAAAGTTGACAATCTTCGCAGGACTGGACATACCAGCACATTCACCCCAATGTCAGACCATACAGATCATACATGAGAAGAGCTACATGTCAGAGACTCCAGGCCTCATTGAGCTTGTTAAATGTTAAAGTCTGTGACAGCACAATTAGAAGAAGACTGAACAGGTACAGTTTGTTGACTTAATTGGTGTTCACAAATTGCTCATAGTGCGTGATCGTGTGTGTGTGTGTGTGTGTGTGTGTGTGTGTGTGTGTGTGTGTGTGTGTGTGTGTGTGTGTGGTTGCCCAGTGATGGATTCATGCCTCATTTGGGCATGAGGCATGTCTCTTGCCTCATGCCCAAAATCTCCTGAGATAGGCCCTGTACAAGATAAGTGGTAAAGAATATGAATGAATTTTAAAAAAGGACCTGGGCAAGTTGCAGTCACTCCTTTGTGTATTCTAGAGGTAAATGTAGACATCTTTTTTTTTTTTTACACTACTTCAGTTTTATTAAATAAATAATGGCACGGTGAAAAAGGTTAGATGCTGTTGTTTGTTTGAGGTTGTATTTGCCTAATACTGAGACCTGCTATGATCAGTCGGATTTTTACTGTTTTTACACAAAAACAAATACAGTAGAATTAAAACGGGGGGGGGTACTAACTTTTGAACACGACTGGACATAATGTATGGATGGATATTAAAAATGGATACAGAAATTCAGTTTAAAAAAATGTGCAAAATATCATGGCACTTTTTTTAATGGCAGAGTTTCGTTAGACATTCTCACCACGGCCACATCGTCTGGTCTCGTCGGTGTAGAGCAATTCTATATGTCCTAATGAAAGCATGACATTTTCATTTTTCAAACATTCCATATTTTCATAATGACCTTTTCGAACTATACAGACAACACAAAATATAACTAATGGAAATACAGATGGTGCAACAACATAGCTACAAAATGAAAGAGTGTTCTCTGCTTCATGATGAATGTCTGAATAATAAGCTGCAAATTTAAGGGGTTTCAAATGTACCACTCGGCATCTGTTTGGGTGTTCTGTATAGGACACGCAGGCTGTTTAGTCTGCAATCACAGCCCTGACGTCACGACTGATTCTCAGCGACAGCAGAGCTGAATTTCTCTTATGACTCATGTTTTATGGAAATTTTTAGACACTTCATGTTTTGATATTTAACAAAATTAAAATCCTGGATCATGTTTTATTCATGCTCATTTATAAATGCTTACTTATCCTCTTCATTTAACTCTCTGGAGAGACTTCGTATATAATGAATTCTCGCTCGTCAGAGGTTTTATGGAGTTTGCATGTTCTCTCCCCATGTGCTTTGGTGGGTTTCCTCCAGTTTCCTCCCACAGTCCAAAGACATGCCGATTAGGCTAATAATTGGTGACCACAAATTGCTCGTAGTGTGTGAATGATCATGTGTATGTTGACCAGAGGACCTACCACTGTCATAAAATGGAAATATACACAATGGTAATATTAAATGGGCTCCACAGTCCCTAGTTGGACCACAGAGTTTCCTAGATGGATGGATGGATGGATGGATGGATGATCAGAAATGTGAACTGATAGAAAAGAACAAACCTGTAGGACACAACATCTCATTTTTAGAGAATAAAATAGAGTCCGATGAATGTTATAGTGTTGGGTTATTTTCCTTGGATTGCAGTCGATGCTGTGTTGGTAATTCCATTAGCATGGCAGTTAAATACACACAAAATACCACTAGATGGCAGAAATGTTAAATAAATTCACCTTTATAAAGGCTCACTCACGTACTCATCTTCTATACTGCTTTACTTAGGGCACGAGGTGGGGTACGCCCTGGTCAGGGTGCCAATCCTTTATAAAGGCTTCCTTTACCAAATGTATGAAATACAATGTTGAATGGATGGATGGATGGATGGAGGGATGGATGGAATAGAAATTGACTTACATACCAAAGTTTACATACTGTACACTCGTCATGAATATGAATGTCATGGCAATATTGGAAGAAAATTCATTTTCTTGTGCATGGACTTTTCATGTTCTTCCCATGCTTAGTTGGTTTTCCTCTGGGTTCTCTGGTTTTCCGCCTGCAGTCCAAAGACATGCAGGTTAGGCTTATTGGCATTCCCAAATTACAGGTGAATGACAATTAAACGTCAAGCTGGTTACCCCTTAAGAAACTGTCTAAGAAATGATAGCTATATATAAAAAAAAAGGACTGAAAGCCTGCTGTCCAAAAATCCATCCAAGAATCCATACCATCAGGCTCAACTAAAGTTTTCAGCTGGCCACATAGACATAGATAAAGCCTTCTGTAGGGACGTTTTGACCAGAGTTATGTTTAGAAGAGTAAAGGTGAGGCATTTAGCCCCAGGAAGACTGCACCAGGTGTTAAGCATGGTGGTGGTAGCATCATGCTTTGGGACTGATTTGCTGAAACACAAAGTGACATCAAGTTGGCAACCCGACCCCTTAAGTAACTGTCGCCCGTTGGCACGTAGACGAACCAAAATACCAAAATGGATGGAATAATGACGAAAGAGGAGTACTTTAGGATACTTCAGCAGAACCTCAATTCATCAGAGGGTTGAAACTTGGACAGAATTGAGGGTTATAACAGAACATTGACCTCGAGAAATCCTGACCAAGAAATCAACAAATTTAATTGAACTCTTCCAAGAAGAATTTTGCCAGGAAGAGCGGTCAAAGATCTAACCAGAAATCCGCCCAAGCTTGCCGATGGTGACGTAAACGCAGACGCAAAAATAAATGACAAACCTGCAAACCAAGTATCATATTCGTGCTGCATGTAATATCGTTTTCTCCATGTATGTATAATTTTTTTACTCTCTATTCATGTTCATGATGAGGGCATGCAACTTCTGACCACAGCTATATTTAAAAGTCAGTTGAAAAAGCCTGACAATGATATGAATATGGATTTTTATCCTACTAAAGTTATGTGCATGTTCTTTGAGACATTAAACAGAGAAATGTGACTGAGCTTCATTATTGTCTATTCACTGCCTATTAATCTCCTTTACGGGTATCAATCAGCTTCTTTTGTAGAATAAATAAATATTAAGCAGGCCATTAAATACTAGACTTTAGAGAAGCAGTGATACACTTTTGCACAGTTAGTAATATTATATGGATTCATTCATTTGTTTATTTTTCCTACCATGTGTCTGTTGTAGGGTCTGGGGGCGGAGACTTAGCGCAGGTGGGGTACATCGTGGATGGGGTGCCAATGCATCAGAGGGTACAAGCGCACACACACTCACACACACACACACACACACACACACACACACACACACACACACACACACACACACACACACACACACACTCAAAGTGAGTGATCCAGAGTACCTGAAAGAGACCCACTTCCCATGGAAAGAACATGCAAACTCTACAGTACGAACAAACAGGAGGTGAGGTTCAAACCCTCAACCCTGGAGGTGAGAGGTGACATTGCTGAATGTGGAGCCACCGTGCACCCAATATTATATATTGTTGACTATGAATAATAAACCTCCTATATTTTAAAGCATGAAAAAAAGAAGGAACACATACACACACAAGGTGGGGGGTGTATGTACTAACACTGCATATGGTTGAAGGTACAATAAAAGCCTACTTGACTTGACTAATGTTTAGTACTGTTCTCACCACTAGAGGGCAGCACTTCATTGACTGGGGAAACATTATGTACACACACACACATTTACATTTAGGCATTTGGCAGATGCTCTTATCCAGAGCGACTTACATTTTTATCTCATTACACATCTGAGCAGGTGAGGGTTAAGGGCCTTGCTCAAGGGCCCAACAGTGGCAACTTGGTGGTTGTGGGGTTTGAACCTGTGATCTTCCGAACCGTAGTCCAATGCCTTAACCACTGAGCTACCCCTGGCCTCAGACACACACACACACACACACACACACACACACAAAAAAATTATTTACAAATTATGATCCCTTAGTATACATGTCATTAATAACATGTGAAATATCCAATCACATTTTTAGGTATTGTGTAATAATTTTAAGTTATTATTTATATATATATATATATATATAATAACTTAAAATTATTACACAATATATATATAAAGTTCAGTTTGTGATGAAATGAAGACAAACTTTGATCATTTGATCAAATTTGAGCTCTGTGTTTAACATTTAACATTAAATTCTTTGGACTTTGAGCAAAAGTGAGTGTTTGTTCTACAGTATATTAAATTCACAAGTTGCACTTTTGCACCCGAACATGGACGATGTAATGTCTTGAATGTTCCACATGGAAACTGACAATAGTTTAATTTAAGAAGTTACAAAATGACATCAGATTACAAAAACTAATAGAGATAAACATGTACGGAGTTAAGGGGTTATTAACTCCAAACTTATGCCTCGACTATATTACAATGTAATCTGTGTTAGCCTTGATAACTCTATATGTGAATTGTTATAAGTTTTGGGGACGGAGCTTTACATGTGTGAATGGGGATGTGGGTGGCTCAGTGTGTAAGAATAATCATTCAAATCTTATTTAACTCCAACTGCTTAAATGTAAGATAATCCCTAATTAACATCTAAAACAGTAGCAAAGTTAATGAGACAGCAAACTCTATTCTTATATTTAAAGATCAAGATAACCGTACTATTGAAGTGGATATATATTTATACTTCATTAATATATACACTATAATCTACAGTTATATAGGATATATACACATCAATCTACAGCTTCTCCCCTAAAATACCAATGTACCAATGTCTGTGCTAGACCAGTTACCTAGACAAATCATATTATTATTATTATTATTATTATTATTATTATTATTATTATTATTATTATTATTTAGGAAATACTAATAACAACATGGTGGCTTATATATATATAAGAGATATACATTTCATAGAGACTATATATATATATATATATATATATATAGTCTCTATTAACTACAATGAACTTGACAACAGCATTGACTATGTTACAAAAATGTTTAAACTAATAAAAGTCAAATTATTGGGATTTGTCAAACAAGGGAATCAAGTAAGGAAATTTTAGTTACACCCTACATTTAATAGTGAAAGTAAGAGCATTTCCACACACACACACACACACACACACACACACACACACACACACACACACACACACACACACACACACTTCCACTTGTTAATGAGGATAAAAGGCTTCAGAAAGCATAAATATTAGACTTGGGAAGGATGTAAGAAAGTCACGTGGTCTGACCCTACTACAGATTGATGGGTGTGTCAGGGTAAGAAGGGAAGAGGTTAAAGTGATGTCATGTGTAGTGTCCACTGTATGAGCCTCTGGAGACAGTGTTGTGATCTGTTGTTGCTTCTGTTCCCCAGGCCACAAGAGGGCGCAGTTCACCAAGTCTGTGCGCTGGATTTAACCTTCCTTTGATCATACTCTGATTAGGACGTGTTTAATGTTATTTTTTGTATTTCTGTTGCTCAAATATATATATATATATATTTTAGCTATTTGTTTAGTTTATAGAATTCGTATAACGTGTTTTCTTGTTATGCAAATTTAAACAAAAATAAAAAATAGTTATAGCATGGGTCTCTCTCTCTCTCTCTCTCTCTCTCTCTCTCTCTCTCTCTCTCTCTCTCAAAATTCAAGATTCAAAGGTGCTTTATTGGCCTCAGAAATTTTTGCATTCGCATTATCAAAGCTCAGAAATCAGAAGAAAAAACAGGAAAGCTAGATAAAAAAGTAGTAATTAAAAAAGTAAAAAAAAACGGAGAAAATAAAAAGAAAATGTAAATAAAATAGAATTTTTTTTATAAATAAATAAATACAAATAAAAGGGTACATACTAAATAAATTTTTTTTTACATTAAAATGATATTTTTCTACGTTTTTTTAAAGTTAGATAAATAGAATCGATATCAATATAAAAGATAAAAAAATAAGAAAAAAAGAAGAAAATAATAAAAAAAGAGAAATAAAAAATATATAATATAAAAGAGAACAAAAGGGTAATTAAATATACTTTTTTAAATGAAAATGTATATATTTGTTCCTTTATTTAAACGTCAGATAAAAGAATAGATTAAAATTAGATTGAATAGATAGATAAGCAAAAGAAAAAAAAGTAATAGTAATTAAAACAGTAACAAACGTATAAGAAATGATACAGACTCTCTGCAGTCAAAGATAAAGTGACACTCGTGAAAACTAATTTAAAAATCATCTCAAGAAACATCTCTCTCTCTCTCTCTCTCTCTCTCTGCGTGTGCGTGTTTGTGCGCGCGCGCGCGCGTCCCCCCTCCCCCCTCCCACACTTGAACCGGAACCTTTTTCCGTCCGCCGCTCTGTTGCATGTCGGCGCAGTTATGGAGTAACACCCACCGCAGCACAGGAAAAAACACACCCGTCTCTAGGATGTCGCGCTGACCGATTTGTATTTTTTCCTCCTAACACTCGAGCAGCGACACGGTGTTTCCAACGCTTATTTGTTTGCGGGGCGTTTGATGATGATGATGGTGTTTTAGTTCGCTCCGCCGGTGTTGCCGTGTGTGTGTGTAGCCGGAGATTTATTTATTATTATTTATTACTAGGGGGGATTAAAGCGGGTGGAGCCGCGTGCTCGGGGGGGACTACAGAATATATAAATGTTTATTTGTTGCTGTATCTGATGTCGGTGCGTTTCAATGGCGCTACGTGACGCGCGGGTTCAGCCGAGAGCGGGTGTATGTGTGTGTAGATGATCAGAGAGAGAGACACACAGTGTGTGTGTACATGAGTGTGTTTGTGTGTGTGTGTCCTTCGAGGTGCTGCTACGCCCCTGACTCCATCATTAGCTCATCAGCCCTGTAGGTGTGTGTGTGTGAGCGGAGAGATTTATTCGGCCCTCCACCTCCACCATGGGGAACACCACCTCGTGCTGCGTGTCCTCGAGCCCCAAACTGCGGAGAAACGCCCATTCCCGCCTCGAGCCGTACCGACCGGAAGCGGAGCTGAGTCGCGAGGACACCGGCTGCAACCTGCAGCACATCAGCGACCGCGAGAACATCGACGGTAAGCGCTCCAGATGTGCAGCATCTGGCCTTCAGCTGATTTAACCACGATGGGGAAATACCCAGTCAGTGCTTCCCAAAACACACACACACACACACACACAAGGTTCTGTCTAGTCCTCATCTTCATCCTCTCTAATGGACAGTTTATATCCACACTGTACTTAAACCACACCGTTCACTTCTTTGAGTCACCTACTTTGTTTTTGTTTTTTATTTACAGTATTTCTATCCGTCTCATGCATCCTTCACCTCATACACTGATCAGTCGAACCCGAGTTCATTGAGAATTTATTTAGGCACAGAGTTACCGATCTGAAGGTCGGTGGTTCGATTCCCAGCTCCACCAGGTTGCCATTGTTGGGCCCTTGAGCAGGGCCCCTAAACCCTGTCTGCTCCAGGGGCGCTGTATCATGTCTCTGACCCCAGTTACGCTGGAATATGCAAAGAAAGAATTAACTTTTTAACTTAACGTTTTAACTTGACCATGAGTGATTATAATAGACTATAACAGCACCGCAACGTGGAACTATACCAGGGCTCGGCAGCCTGTGGCTCTTTTATTCCTCTGTTGCGGCTCCCTGTGCGTTTGGGAAATTAATAAGAAGTTTTTTTGTTTAAATGTATTTTAGTTCTAAATTTGAAGATTATGGTGATTTTGTAACGTTATATAAATAAAACACGTTTGTCGCCCAAAATTTGCGTCACAACTGCCGATGTGCGACACACGATTTATATAAATAGTCCTTTAATAATATTTTTATTCAGGTTGACGGGTGCATGCACGCTCCAGTACACACGATAAAAGAATGACGGCACCCAGAAGCAGACATTTATTTATTTATTATTTTTTTGTTGTTGTTGCAAGTGTATAATTTACGTTTGACTTTTTATTTTATAAATACGAGCATGACTCAAATAGATATTGAGTGTTTTATTTGAAAGTAACCTTCAACCGAGCGTTTTTCAAAATGTTTTCGTTACATGCAGAAATAAAATATCGTTTTCTCTGTAGCAGTTCATTCATTTCATAACTGCAACACACTACAGTTTTTCTTTCTGTATGAAACGTGTCTGAATAACTCTTGGAGTGTTTAAGGTTGCCGAGCTCTGGACTATACTGCATCCCAGGTGCTCTAATAATGGTGAATTATACTAACTGTGTCACAGAATGTATGAGAGTAGAAGTGCCTGTACGGTCCGTGGTATTGAGTGAGGAGAGAGCAGCAGCTGCCTGACAAAAACCCACATTCACAACCAGTCACAGATGCACTTTCAGTAAGAAAAGAGACTCTGTCTCCTTTGTAGTTAGGGACGGGAATCCCCTCCCGATACGATATCATCACGATACCTTGTTGCAGATTCGATTGATGTTGTGATTGTATAAGTATCAACTGAAAAAAGGTGTGGTGCGTGTGGAATAAGGGATTGAGTCCCCTGGTGCACTGGCTTTCCGTTTAACACTAATTGTGATTCATCCCTGAAGTTAACGGATCTGATATTGTGGAGCAGAATAAAAGTTGAAATGTAAAGAGATATTTTCAGGACTTACCACCATGTCTATGGTTTATTTTGGATATCTTTTATATAATACAGTAAATATCAAATCTACGATGAAAATGTTTATTGTAGCTATTGCTGTTTTGCATCCAATCATATGCTTGCTGAGCCGCTAAGTCCCGCCCCTGTGAACAAACCGGGGTTGCTGTATAGCAAGATCGAACATGGGGTGATTGTCTTGTTCTGGTCATGCGGTATCTTTCCTAGCAATCTATTATATGTTGAAAAGATGGTTGGATTGTGTGTGTGTCTGTGTGTGCGCGCAAGTTCCTCGTCACAAGTCTACTTTTTTATTGTGATGGTGTTGGGCTTTAAGGTTATTTCCATGCCATGATTGCACGTCTGATCTGTTTGTACAAATACTGATACCCGGTTTCTGATCAGTACATCACCATGAGTTTTCAGGGTTTTTTTTTTATTACCCAAATTAACTAAACTATACATTTTCCGTTACTCCATATCGTGCTGGAGATGATCGGAGTTAAGCGGTACCGTGTTCAGTAATGTCATAAACCTCTCCCAGACATCTGTGGGAATAATGTGTGAGTGATATGACCAACATACCGTCTATAGAAACTCTGAAACATGTCTTTGTGTGATGTATATCATGTCTCTGTCTGTCTGCACACGCATCACGTAAACACTACTGAACGTATTATAATGGGGTTTCCACAGGTGTGGAGCTTGACTGGCCTGGTTTCATCACAATCAACCAGCGTGAAAAGAGGATGTGCTACGTTAAATGGAAATGCTCTTGTATAAAAAAAATTAACAGATCTGTACATTTTTAAAAATGTGCTCATGAGTGTGCAATTTAATTCCACGTTCGCTGCATCGTTCTTGAGAACACCTTTTCCAGTGGACCCGGGCACGGTCCCTGAGTGCGGAGCGATCATGTTCTCACTGATCAAAATGGACCAGACTTTGGGGTCAAGAGTTCTCAGGAACGGTCTCCGGGCACTAATGTGAAAACGCCCTAAAAGTACAACGTGTTTTTTGGCAGTATTTGGATTATGTATTTTGACCATATAGAGCATTTAATTTTAGTTTTTTTCCTACTTTGTGTTTTTTTTACTCTGTGTAATACCACAGATATTTATTTAATTTATTTGATAGAATCCCACAATCTACTCCATGTGGTTTTTCTTTTTTTGTTTTTTTTCACTGTTTTGTTCTTGAAGCTCCGTCACTAAAACAAATTCCTTGTACGTGCAAGCGTACTTGGCAAAAAAAAACGTTCTGATTCTGAAGCTACATAAAAGTGACGTAAGTGAAGGCACTGGAACGACGTTTTATTTTGGGCACGTAGGATGGCGACTCAAGAAGTGGAGCATAATTAGCTGCATAATTAGGTTGGGCAAGTACCAGGGTCACAAGTGCAGAGTACCGTACATCCGCTCACCTGGTCGTGTCCCGTTGGATGTGTTACCTGTTTAAAATTAAAACATTCAGTGCTCAGGATGAGTTCATAGTCGTATGATGATGTAATATATATATATGTAATATATATATATATATAAATTTTCTTGGGATTGTCCCAGATTTACTCCCAATTTTTTTTAGTCGTATCCAATCCCAAAACTTACCACTTTTTTTCCGAACTGCTCGCTCACGCATTGTTGGGAGCGGCGTAACACACTCGGAGGACAGCGCTATCCGCTCTTTCCGCCTGCGTGAGCTCACAGACACCCCTGGTTGGCTGCAGAGCCGTGATTAATGTGGGAGCATGAAGTACCTCTCATCCCTCCCCTCTGAGAGAGCTCGGCCAATCGGCTCTCTCTAGACCTCCGGCTGCGAGAGGTTACAGCATCACCCGGGAACCAAACGTGCGATTTCCGAAGGGCGAGCACTTTACCACTGCGCCACTCGGAGAACTTGATGGTGAAATAAAAAAAAAATGTAAAAGAAAAAATCCTACTCGTCCCCCAATGTGTAAATTCCTGCATAAGACGACTTTACCACTGCAAGTCCTGTATCTCGTCTGTATGGATTACTGCACTTTTATACGCTGCCTCGACAAAACAACGTCGCCATTTCACAAGGGTCAAATTATTGGGCTTCAAGCAAAGAAAACCACTAATATAATTATATTTTGATTCAAAGCATTACTATTAGGTAGGGAGCATAAATATTTGACTTTGGGAGGAGCGATACTTAAAGGTCATGTGGTCTGATGAGTCATTATCAGTTGAAATGTAATATCAGTGTTGAATAATTTCTTTTTAAAGGTGTCGTCAATCATATTATTAAACACCACACAGGTTTTTTTTCCCCCCATTTTTGAAGGGACCCTGTAGACTGATATCATGTATGATTATAAATCTCTGAGAGAATCTTGCAGCATCTCGATTCTGTAGTATTTGATTTTGCAGATCACAGCCGCCTGTTATAGTTTAATTTCCTGCCCAGGGTCCTCCTTAAAACGTACTTATCGCATATTTGTTTACGTATCCGAGACATTATCACTTTTATTTCCGGCCTTTTCCCTCCCACATAACACGAGCTGTGTTAAAGTGTAGAGTCGAAATATTTTCTATATCGCACCTGCGTAGGAGGAACCCTGAGCCTTTCTCTCTGGAAGCTTATTCTCCTCGATTCTCCGAGTTCATTCAGAGGTTCGATACGTCCTCGACGACGACTTTGATTGATCCCCCACCCCCACCCCACCCCCCACCAAGCTGAAGGACGGAGAATCGAGCCAGAGAAAGATTAACCCTCAGACCTTTTAAAAAAAAAAAAAAGATGTACACAGGATCGAAAGCTCACCTCGATCCAGAGAGAGGTTCAGACGCGGGCGGGCGACCTGTGCCATGTGGATCCGTGTCCAGCTTATGTAAGATCACACAGCTCTCGGTTTCTCAAGTCTGATTTCTTGGTTCGTTTAATAGCAAATGGAACTGTAGTTCTGGATTAGTGTTAATTTTGTCAGCTGCTTTCAATTTAGTCTTAGTTCCGTTATAAATGTCCCTGTTAGTTCTTATTATATTTAATCAATCTTATCCTGTTTTTGCTTAGTCATGTTTTGGTTGAACAAAAGTCTGGATATTTCAGTCTAGTTTTAGTCAAAGGAGCCCCTCGAGTATTTTCGTCTTGTTTTAGTCAGTGGAACCCCTCGAGGATTTCAGTCTAGTCGTATTCTTTTCTTCGGTTCAGTATGAGGAAAATGGGCCCGAATATCGTCGCTTCTCTTTGGCCGAGTAACACTGCTGTGATGACGAAGAGTTAAAGACGACTGAGCTGTAACATCCCCTCATTGTGTCCGCGCAAACTACTCCTGACACGCCGCGCACCCTGACCAGCTCAACACTACAGCTCATGCTATAATAATAGAACACCGTATTGCAGCGGGTTGTGACGGAAATTATATATTGATAAAAATGAAGACAAGTTTTATTAGTTTTTAAAAAAAAAATTTTAAACCACATTTTATTCTCGTCTTTTTCCGTCAACGATATTGCATCCTGGTTTCGTCACCGTCAGTGTTCGTTGATATCCGTGAC
Source organism: Channallabes apus (assembly GCA_030522415.1). Classification (NCBI taxonomy): domain Eukaryota; kingdom Metazoa; phylum Chordata; class Actinopteri; order Siluriformes; family Clariidae; genus Channallabes; species Channallabes apus. Next base: position 32,624,596 of record CM060104.1, read on the forward strand.
GTTTCGTCATTGTCTCGTCTTAGTCACAGATGAACACCCCAGAACATTCTGGAATGAACTTTCAGTCTCTCTAGCTCGGTCTTCTCCATTGCTTTCACTCTGTTCTCAGAGTCCCTGTGTAACAACTAGAAACAACACATCAGGTTTAATTAATTAATACAGTACGTTATATCCTAATTAGAGCTCTACATGCCCATCTCTGATTGGATTTTTGTTTTTAATATGTTCGCGTGACATATATTTATTCTGATACAAATAATAAAAGACCAGAAGAAACCGTAACTGTTTGACAAACAGTGTTGGGGGACGTTACTTTTTAAAGTAACTAATTGCATTACAAAATTATTGTCTTTAAACAGTAATCAGTTACATAACAGTGTTACTTTCTGATAAAAGTAATTAGTTCGAGTACTTTTCCATTGCAGAAAATAAAAACTCCTTTGTGATTCCTCATGCATGTTGTTTTAGTCAAGACCTTTATAATTATTCTACCATCATCACTCAGCCAAGTTTTGCCCATAATCTGTTAACTACTAAATCTACCCCTATTTCACCTACGCGGATTCGCGCGGTGGCCGTAAGTACGGTTCATGATGACTCACCGCAGGTTATCGGGGGCGGGACTTGTAGGACGTCTTCCACAAACATTAACGGATCGAGAATGATAGCTATCTGACTCACGGATTATACAATTTGTTTGAATAACGGATTGCATTTTTGAAAAAATAACTAGGCATCAAAGTAGCAGGCAGACTGGGTCAGCATGGACCCGTCTCCGTTTCTGATTGTCTGGTACTTACGCACTGAAAATATTCTACATAATTGTAAATATTGATATCTGGTCCACTTTTCAAATTTTTACATTTTTGTACAGTACATTTGAGCTACTTCTGTGATTTGTTCATAACTACGAATGTTCGTAAGTCGGGGAATATCTGTATACGTTGTAACTGTATGTCCGAGTTTGTCCCTTGTCCTTCTGAGTGATTGATAATATTCATCACACCACCCAGACAATGATTATTTCCCTAAATCTGCATGTCTCAGAAAACTTATTTCTTACATTAGTAACGCCAGACATCGCCCAGATTGTTACAATCAACGTATGTTCATTCCCTCATAGCTTTTTATCGTCATAATCATTTGAAGCATATAGTCTAAATTTATCCGTCCTTTTTTAAATTTTATTTTTTTTTATTAAATTTTTTCCTCTTCCTGTTTTTGTTGTGTTTTATCCTGAGAATGAACAAATACTCTCAGAGACTCCTCATGTAAGACTGATGTTATGTGCACTGCAGTACGGGCTTTGCCAGCTGTTGTGTGTTTTATTTTTATTATTATTATTATTATTATTATTATTATTAATTATGTCTAATTAAGGCCTAATAAGATGTAACATCTGCTTCTGCAGCGTTCTCACGCTTCGTGCTGAGCGTAATCCCGTGTAATGCTATAGTGTTTAATATCAAGTTGAACGTTCAGGTTCACGTGGCGCCGCCGTCGCCTCACCATTTGTGTGTATTTCACTCATTGTTTAATGTGTATGAGCGGGAATAAGATCAGATAAGCAAGAGATGTAGAGCAAAAGTGTGTAAGTGAGCGTGTGTTTTAAAAAGATCAGTCAGTACCAGACTGCTGAAATGGAGGAAGTCCAGCACTTTGAATCAGGCACCAGGCAGATGTGTCAGGATCACGTGGACCAGCTTTTATCTTCTCTCTCTCTCTCTGTGTGTGTGTGTGTGTGTGTGTGTGTGTGTGTGTGTGTGTGTGTTTGAAAGAGAGAGAGTGCACAGTTCTCCCCGTTTTTCCTTCTTTAAATCTCCACTAATTAAACCTTTCTCCTGCTTTATTACACAGCACTCTACACCCCATCGAGTGTAATGGTTACGCGCGTCGTGTTCAATCACTACTCAGTATCGTTCTCCGTTCCAAGCCTGGAGTAATCGTATAATTCCCTGCAGTAAAATAAGCCTCGGAGATTCTGCCTCGTGTATCTTCATTTTGGTTTTTAAATTGGAGTAGAAAAATATTTAAACTTGCAAATAACTTAATTCACATTTTAGTAATAAATTTTTTAGTCATATAGGTCTCCAGTGTGTCTGTACAAACAAAAAAGAAGAGAGGAAAATATTTCTTGCTATTTAGATATTTGGAAAAATAATGCGTTTTGCTTTTGATCGTGGTTTATGTGCCAATTTGTGCATCACTCCAAAATCTCTATATATTTTTAAAAACTTGTTCATTAAACTTGTACGTTTGCATCTGAGGTGGTGAAATGTTGCAGTTCCTGTATAATCCTGCAGGTGGTGCTACTCTATGCTACAGTGAAACCTCGTATTGTGAGTAACGCGGTTTACGAGCACCGAGTATCATGTATCACGCATGCGCTTCTTGCTTTGACGCCGAGCGTCACGTCATCACAACTGAGCCAACAGTTTTTCTCTCTCTTGCGCTGCGTAATTGTGGGTAATCGTCTCCCCTGCTGGGTCTTAGTGCTCGTCCCTCACTCGTCCCTCTCTGGTATAATCAACATCCATGCATGCGCGTACTGTATCACCGTGACCACGTGTGTGTAAAACATATTTTATTTTGTGTCTGTATTCATGTGTACAGCGGGTGTGTAAAGCAAAAGCAAGTCTCATTAGAGAGGTTAAAGATCCATTTTTTTCTCTCTCTGCTCAAGGCTCAGCCTGCTCCATTTGTCTGTGTTCTCTCTGTTCTACACAGAAACACTGCTCTGTCATCATTGTTTTCAAAGGTAAAGTGCAGGTTAATTTGTTTTATTTGTACTTAATATTTTGTGATTCGCATTTCAAAGATCCAACCTACAAACCCTTCCCTCCAACTACACCAAAAAAAAAAAAGAGTAAAAGAAATGGCACCATATCAGATTCATGTTTTTATGTCTGTTTTCGGGTTGTTTCTATAACCTAATAATAATAATAGTTTTAAAATAGTTAAATAATAGTGGACTGTGTGTTTAAAAAACTTTTTGGGGGGTGTTTAACAAGCCAATTAGATTTCCCCCCTGATGTGACCTCATATAAGATGAGCCCCTCCCCCAGCTTGTTGCTCAGCTCTGCTGATACCCTGGTAGGCGTGGCTCATCTGTAGCTCCTTTACATAAACACTGAAATGGTGCATTTTTAGAGGAGGAGTGAAATAAAAGGAGTTGGAATGGAAAAGTGCGTTATCTGAGGAGTAGTTCAGCAGGAGCTCACACACACACACACACACACACACACACACACACACACACACACACACACACACACACACACACACACACACACACACTCTTCAGGGGAGCTCTGAAAGCTGTGTTAAAGATATATATATATATATATATATATATATATATATATATACACCATATAGGACCTTTTATATGCCTCTTTGACACTAGGCATTAACATGTGTTTTTACTCAGACGGTCGACGATCATTTTCGGATGAGGTGTCTGAATACTTTTGACCATGTAGCGCAGGTAGTGATGACTGTTTATTATAAGAGCAATTGAAGGGTTGGTTTGTAGGTCGAGTTGCTGACTGAAGTAACACTTAACTTATACTATAACGTGTGTGTGTGTGTGTGTGTGTGTGTGTGTGTGTGTGTGTGTGATGGGGAAATTATAATTTTTTAATACCAAGTGTGTATTTATTCAGGCACTTTCTTGCAGCGAGTTAACAATATAATCAATATCCGAGCTTAACTCAAGGTCGAAGAATATTTCAGCAAATTGAGGTCTTTGAAACAGCACGCCGTAAAAGCGGACGCGTTCGGTTCTTTCGGTTTAGCGTACGGTCCCTCGCTCCAGCGGTGACACCGATGCTTTTAACCTCCAGCGTTGTCAGTAATCGTACACCTACAGAACGATCCACGTGGTCGATTTTCCCGGATAAGGAAAAAAAATACAGGCAGAGAGCGTAGACACGCGGGTTAATGCACGCAATAAACGCACGAGCGTGCAGAAATCGAGGTAATTAGTGAAAATTGCATTTGCGCATTTTCAGCCGCAGCGTTTATATATATATATATATATATATATATATATATATATATATATATATATATATATATATATAAAAAATAAAAAAAAGTTTTTTTTTTTCACGGTTGAAACCCTCGACTCAGAGTTTATAGATGTTAATGGACACTTGAGCAGCTTGTACGTGTTTGTGTGTGTGTGCGATAGCATGAAATGGATTAAGCTGATTAAAAAAACAAGCGAATTTGTTTTGCTGTTAAGAAACACATCTGAATAGATTTTTTTTTACATTTTTTTTATAATAAACCTCGTCAACCTCTATTCATCCAGTGTGACCGAGGCATGATTCTCTCCCAGTGTTAACCTTGAGGCAGGCGTATGACGTGTGTGTGTGTGTGTGTGTGTGTGTGTGTGAGATCTAACCCTGTGACCAAGAGGAAGTCGGCCATGAGACATGCAGTCCAATCTGTACTCCATGATGTCGTACTTTCATACACTTGCTATGTTGCACGGTTGTCTGTGCCAGATTTTTAATTTGATTTAGTTTATATAGCACTTTTAGCAGTGATTGTCATGAAGCAGCTTTACAGAATTATAAAGAAATGGGGTTGAAAAGTGTGAAGAAATACTAATAAAACATGATGGGACAGTCCCTGATGAGCGAGCCGAGGACGACGATGGCGAGGAAAAAACTCCCAAGACGGCAAAACCTTGACTCGACAGGGAACTCGACCTCACCTGGGTGATAACGGATAGCAGGGGTTGATCTGCAGTCATACTGTGTGTTAGGAGGCTGGAAGTTCAGTATAACAGATGTTAATATGGAGTCCAGTTTCGTCGTTGGAGTTTCGGGTACAAAACTGTTCAGTCCTGAACTATTGTCTTTATGGACAAGTGCGACTGTGGACGGTCACCACCGTGTGACGAGAACTCCAACCGGGGCACCTGGATGAGTCAGACCCGTCCAGAGGGGGTCTGGATCAAAGAATAAATAGAATTGGGATTGGTCACAAGATGAATGGGTACTACCGCTCAAAAGTTTGGACAAAACTTCAAATTTCGTGGTCGATCCTGATGTGTATTTCTTTCTACACTGTAAAGCAAAGTTGAAGGCGTCCAGAATACACAATAATCTACTTTGTACAGTTGATATTGAGGTGCGTCTCCTACTTCTGCTCTGTAAATCCTCCATAACGCCTCTAATCTGAGGTGCTGTTTGTTAATTTGTGATTTCTGAGGTAACTGGTGACTCTAAATGAACTTCTCCTCTGCAGCAGAGGTACATTTTGGTCTTGCTTTGCTGAGAAGGTCTTCATGAGAGACAGTTTCCTCATCATGGGGCTTGATGGGTTTCGCAAATGGACTCGACCTAATACTGTTCCTGCAACAACTGTTCCAGAACAGCTGACCTTCATATCTTAACATAACAACTGAGTGTGAAATAGTTAACTAATTCCATACGTGTTATTTCATAGCTTTGATGAAATTCTACTGTTGTAGAATGTAGAAAATAAATCACAAAAAAAAGTAAAATTTCTTAGTTTTTGTTTAAAGTTTGAAAAGACAAGAAAAAAAACTATAAGAAGCGGTTCGTGAGGCTTCGATTCGTCCTGCCATCATCCTTTATCACTTGCTCAGCGCGGATGCTAATTTTAGCAAAGGTGTACAGTCTGATGCCGAAAACGGTGTAATGGAGATGATGATGATAAAAAAAAAATTTAAAAATACAAAAAAAAGTGCTACAGCGTACGGCTGTACATATTAATCTTAATGAAAAATGTCCTTGTTTCTGGAATAATTTAATTGTTTTTAGTATTTTTACGTCACTTAAGTAAGAGAAATAAGAGAAGTTGCTGAGGAAACAAGTTGCTATAAAATTAGTAGTAACAGGAAGTTGACTTGTGCATTGTCCCAACTGTTGTAATGGTTAAAAGAAAAACCAGGTTACGAGAGGGTGTTCCAGTCAAACCGGGACTTTTGATTACACAGAATATCAGAACATAGTTATGAAAATAAAAACTCCCTTTTATTTCTCTTTATATAGTCCCCTGATACACTAATGCACTCATCCCAGTGTTTCACTAGTGCTTGAATGCCATGAAGGTAGAAAGTTTTCTCCATGATCAGACTGCTTGCTGCACGTCTGAAACACTGGCCTCCTAGGAACTCCTTGTAGTAATAGGCTTAGAGCGAGGTCGGGAATGTACTGGGGATGTGATGTAACTCCCAGCCGAGTTCCTGTAATGTGCAAGTGGTGCAGGAATGAGGTAAACAAATAAATAACTGCCTCTGGTTACCAAACCCCAGGCTTTTAAAGGAGTTCCTGGGAGGCCAGGAAGCAAGGACGTCTGATCAAAGCTCTAGTGTATTGATAAATTTTTCTACCTTGCTGGTATCTAAGTGCATTAGTGTATCAGGGGATTATATATAGAGAAATAAAGGGAGTTTTTACTTTCATAACTGTGTATTATATTTGATGTAATCAAAAGTCCTGGTTTTTTACCCTTGTATAAATTATTAAAAAAAAAAAATATTCTAAAATATTCATTGCATCTTTTTCAGGGTTCTTCCTCTGTTTGTTTAACTGAAGAGAGTCCTCACAGATGGCTTTAGTTTGTCTCCGTGTCTTTCCGTTCTGTCCGGTCTGTTTGTGTTGTGTCTGTAGCGACGTGTGTATCCAGTGTCACAGCGACCTGGCGCAGAGCTCATACTGGTTTAAAAGTCCTCATAAAATCTTTTTTTTTTTCACCTTGTTAAGGCAAAACATCTCGTAGAATGATGGTTTGCCTGTAGTGTTTATTTATTATCTGGACCAGGACAGCAGGATGTGTGCGCTGTGGTTTCCTGCTTGAACATCTCACAAAATGTCCTCATTAAATATGATCACGAAATAATACACTGAATTTTACGATCTCTCTCTCTCACGAAATCTCTCGAACTCTGGAGTAGGGCTGGATGAAGTGAAGAAAATGTCATGTGATATTTATTTGATCCTTAAGGACAAGCTGTGATGATTTTAGTTTTTTTTACGTAAAGACGTATTCATCTTATATTTAACCTCAAAGAATCATCATGAACGTATATTCACATACGAGGTAAGATTTTAATGGCCGACTGTTTAAACCGCATTGCTGCTTACGCATTCATGTGGAGTGGCGTGACGCACTCTGAGGAAAGCGCTATCCGCCGCTTCCGCATGCATGAGCGACCATGATTGGATGGCGTCACCGCGATTGACGTGGGAGTGCACATTTTAAACAAGGGGGGGAAAAAACTTTATGTATGAGACACATTAACGCTCCCAAAAAAGAAAAAAGGTGTTTTTATGTGCGTCATTAGTTTCTAATTTGATATTTCGTGTGTACTTGAATAAAAAAAGGGTCAAAACAAAAGACAAATGTCCAGAGTAGATCTTTTAATAGCTACGAAGACAGTTAATAGTTAAGTTTTGTGCAGAATTCTCTCCTTTATTACAATACATTATAAAGACGTTTAATCTAATCAGCTCCCAGCAGGTTCAGTAGTGTAGAATACGATAAAGTATATAATGTAGGGAAGGCGACAGGTTTGACACACAGACACTGTGGCTTCAGTTCTCATGGAGTCTGCATGTTCTCCCAGTCCTTGGTGGGGTTTTCTCCTGGTACTCCAGTTTCCTCCAAAGACTTGCAGATTAGGTTAATTGGTGTTCCCTAATCGCCTGTAGTGTCTGAGTGTGTGATGTGTCCATTCGTGCCCTCCGATCGATTGTCATGCATACATACATGCGCATAAATTTTTTTTATTTACATTTTTTTTTTAATTTTGCCCATTTTCCACATCTAGTAGATGATCAGATCAGGTTTGTGAATCTTTTTAAATTATGTAATACATTTCCCGTACTGAGGTCCTGTATCGTAGAAACGCGTCTTAACATATCGTGTTATGATGACGCCCAGCCCTAACGTTACAAGATACCTTATCAGCATTTGCTATCGTCACACCGCCAGACCAGAAACAAGGGAGCGTGGTGTGAGATCGGTGTCGAAATGTAGGCAGAGTTTGTGTTGATAAATCTCAGCACCACCCTGAAGGAACAGTATGGAGGTCATCATGAAGTCTAGTCCGCACACATACCGATGAATTCGTAAAGACGTGATTCCGGCGCTTTGAAAATCCCAGATGTCTGATGGTCACATTGCACAAATGATGTAAAGGTCATGGGTCAAATCCCCAGTGTGTCAGACGGACATGACATTTTCAGTGTGTGTGTTCATGTGTGTGTGTGTAAGAGAGGCAGAGAAAGAGAGAGGATTAGGATGTGTGAGGTGTGTGACTTTATGCCTTATGGTGCTTATGTGTCTGAGTGAGAGGGAGAGAGGATGAAATAGGTGTGTGTGTGTGTGTGTGTGTGTGTGACTTTGTCCCCCATGGTGCTTATGTGTTGAGGTGTAGCTGAATGAGGTGAAGAGGGAAATAAAAGCGGAGCTGCCCAGCTGTGAACACACACACACACACACACACACACACACACACACACACACACACACACACACCACCTCCTTACTTTCCCATCAGTCTTCCGCCTGAATAGAAATGAGAGCGCTCGAGTGCTGATAAGGGTGTAAAGGCCTGGAGGTGTTTGAGTTTTGATAAGTGTGTAGTGCCCGTGATTGTTCATGTTCTTTCTCATGTATATGTGTGTGCGTGTGTGTGGACGTAGATATAAATGTGGTGATTTGCGGCCACAAAATTTTAAAGGAGATGGTTGGGATATTTTGAGAGTAATGTGTGAATGTTGAGGGACTAAAAACCGGCAGGTTCTGGGAGTAAAGTGTGTGGGTGGTTTCTTTTTTTCTTTATCTTTTATAAATCCGATTTTTAGGTAAAAATCTGAATGTTTTGAAAATAAATTTGGAACATTTCAGGAAAACACAGTCATGATATTTAGACTTTTTGAGTCGTACCATAAACTTTCAAAAACCTTTTGAAGGTCACCTCTGTTTAAAAAAAAAAAAAAAAAAAAAAAAAAAAAAGTAACATCAAAGTAATATCAAAAATAGAGGTTTTTGAAATGTTCTAGAAATATCATGGTCCATACTGTACGTGTGAGGTTTTATGGAAACAATCATTACTTAAAATCCTCAGAAATAATATTATTGTTACTATTATTTTTTACAAATATGTAAGCTCGTATAATAATAATAATAATAATAATAATAATAATAATAACCTGTCCTTCCCTGTCCGGCTGCTATTTGTTTCCCTCATGACATTAGTAAGACAGATGATACGAGTGTATCGGGTCCAGCGGCGCTGCTGATTCAGTCTGGAGTGATATGAAATTCACGGCACACACACACAGATTTAATCATCCTGTCCAGACTTCAGGAGGACATCCAGTGCAGCAGCTAGCGTTTGTACGGCCCTTAATGAGCTTTTCTCTTCAGAAGTGTTTATACTAATTTAAATTAAAAGTTTATATATATATATATGAGATAAAAGCATAAGCCGTGTAACACCAGAGTAAAATAAATGAGTCGATGAGACATGAGCGTGACCCATAAACATTTGTGCGTTATGAATAAATGCTAATAAGCTAGTGGGCTACGTGGAACGGCTAAGTGTAGCGTAGCTCCCTGGAAACCGAGATGATGCGTTTGATCCGCGACCCAGTGGAGTCTCACGTGCCGCTTCCTGCGCTTGTTGTCTATATTTGTAACGCGCTCAGTGCTTTTGATATTCATCCTCATGGTTTATTTTAGACACGTCAAGCTTTCCTCCTGACATTCACACATAAACGTGTGTGTGTGTGTGTGTGTGTGTGTGTGTGTGCTGGTTTGGCACGTTGTCGAAGTAGGTCTGCAGGCAGTCTGGGCCGAGCATGCGTAAATAAGCTCACGTCCCATTTTTATTTTTATTCTTCCCTTTTTTGAGCTAAATGACTTCAAAATGTATTTTTTCCCCCCCTGGGGCACCGACATCCTGCGCTTATTCACTCGTCTCGTATCCATCATGGTGTGTCGTCTTGCTGTCGGAGTCTCCGTTCTGATTGGTCAGAAGGTGTTGATGAATTCTCTATAGCTTTAATCATCAGACAAATCACGGCAGGTTTGTTAAAATTCTCCATAGTTTTATCGTAACCATGACCTCACAGGGTCAGGCATGGTGTGTAAAGCTGTTTATTTGTTTATGAGGAGGGTGTTTGGTCAGTTCGATTAATTGAATTAACGGGTCTGTTTTTTTTATGTTATTAAAAAAATTAATACGATTTAATACGAAGAAATACGATTATTTCTTCGTTTGGGTTTATACGAAGGTGGCACCATTACTGCCACCTACTGGACTGGAGTGATTTTAAATTATAAAGCAAAAACCATTAACACTTTTTACAAGACATGACGTGTAACTAATCAACAACACAGCATTTCATTATTTTTTTTTTAGATAATTTTTAGTCGGGGATTCAAAACCTGTAGAAAAATCTAGCGGGTGGAGACGAACCGGACGATGAATCGTTAGTGCTGAATCGGGTCGGATCAGTGCGGTGCAAAACCAATCTATCAATGTATCGCTGTGTCAGTAAGTCGCTGTTATCCATCATATAGTTTTTTTGTAAATAATCTGCACATCTAAAAGTCCCACAACTTGTTTGATGTTTGTGTAGTATCACATCCCATGCATGTGAAATATTTGATACGTTCAGCATAGATCAGGCATAGATCTTTTGTGTGTGTTTTGAACGACTAACCTGGTTGAAAAGTTTTTACAGTCTGAATCAAAGAGTTTTATCAAAAGGGTATCAAGATACGTCGTCTACCCGAGAGACAGCTGTTAATCCTCAGATACGTCACCGGGTTGTGAATTCACACGTACGTTTGCTTCACACCGATGTTTTAACGTTTTCATAAGCTTGGTTTTCACGTAAAAAATGTTAGTAATTAGACTGAAGTATCGTGAGAATGACTTATTGAGTAATTAATATGATTTACTCAATAAGTCAATCTCATGATTAGGGATGCTCAATTCGATTAATTTCCCCAAGCGACAACCGCCGTTCGTTATCCGAACATTAACCGTTAACTGATCCGATTAGAATATTAAATTAGAATTAAATGAAAATAGAACTGAGGAGTGTCTGATTAAATATACAAGAAATTTTTTTCAGTTTTTATTTTAACATGTGCGAACAACAGCACACAGAACATATCAAGGACAGAATCTGGATTCACACATCGTCAAATTGTCACGCACCTCCAGCGTTTCCGACAACAGAGAAAAACAAAGTAGTATAAATAAAAAGAATAAAATGAATAGGCCTGCACTAAATATTTTTTACTTAAATAACAAATTAAGATTACAAAACGAACACACACAATCTGTCTAGTTTTTATTTAAAAAAAATAATAAATCCCCACCAAAAGTGATAGCACACCATTCCCGATCGAGACGCACGAAACGGTGTAACATACGTGAGGGTCGTCTCAAAGCTGCGCTGCGAGAAACGGTCCAAATTTTTAGGCAGAAGAATAATAAAAGGATTTCTGGGGTAAGAGTAATAAGTGCGCCTAGGCACACCTTTATAAAAAAAAAAAAAATTATATATATATAGATGTATATATAAAAACATTTTAAACCGTTTAACTGATCGTAATAATCGGTCAAAATTAATTCTTTGGGTTAAACGGTTAATATAAGCATCCCTACTCTCGATATTTCAGGAAATAAACTGTTGAATGTAAAACTATTTCAGATTTCTGATCTTTCTTTGATCTTGATCCTGATTGGTACATTTCAATTACATACATACTGGTTACATTTTTCGACTTTTGGCCATAATAGGCAAAATATATATTGCCATCTGACGAGCTGTTATTCTATATTATCAATATTTTCTTGATCTAAACAATTAATTAAATTGTTAGGTTATTTTTATATTCAGAAAGTTTCACACTTTTAAATTAAACATTCAAATGTTACATTGTTGAAAAACTTAAAAATAAAAAACAAAAGAAAAGAAACATCTGCACTCATATTTTTGCAAGAGCATCACTTTTTCTTTTTTGACGTTACATGCAGTCCTGCCACCTGCCACATCACGATCAAATCCAGCTCTGTGAAGATACAGATGGCTATGGGAAGCGAAGCCTTCAAGGTTCTTGCAAGAGCAAAGGGGAAAAAAACTTTTGGTCACAGTGTACATTTTTAAGGGTCCAAGTTATGTGTAAGGAAGCCCTGGACATTATTCTCAGGTTTTCTGTTGTGAATTATTAAAAGATAGATGGACAAATAAATTGAAGAAAAAATAATGAATAAATAATGAAATAAATGTAAATTATATGTTAATGAAGAATGAATAAATATTACGAAATCTTAAATATAATTATTTGAATGACTTTATATAGACAGGATTTATCTCCCCCCCCCCCCCCCCCCCCCATGTCTTAAACCTTCTTTGTCCACCGAGCAAACTGCAAGAAGAGACCGATATAGGCGTAACGTGTGCTTGTCCCAGCTGTCCTGTTTCGTCCAGCACCGTGAGCTCTCGCTGGAGACAAAGAAAGGACTTTTGACTTTCAGTGGAAAGAATGCGCAAATATTGTCCTAGTAAGTGTTCTTTCCCTTCCTCACTTTCCTCTCTGATGTAATGAAAGTGTGTGTGTGTGTGTGTGTGTGTGTGTATGGAGATGCTTTAATATCTTGGTGGGGACCAGATGTTACCACAAGGAGAGGATTAATTCACAGATTTGACTTTGTGCGGACATTTCAGTTCATCTATGCGAGAGAGCTAATTTTTAAACATAAAAAGATTCCCGAGATTAAATTAGGAAGGATTTCTCAAGCTGCAGACCCAGCCACGCCCCACCTCCCCTCCGGGTTTATTGCGGTTCAGCTAGAGTTAGCGTTAGCGAGGTTGTACATGATGGTCGTGACCACACGGTCAATCGCTCTCAGACATGCAACTGGACGCAAAGACGAAACTCTGTAATTAATAGAGCTGTAAAAGTCCGCAAAAAAAAAAAGAAAGATCACGGTTCGTTTGTTTCGTCTACGGTGAAGTAAAAATTATCTATGTCTATATTTTTTTTATATATTAGTTATATGGAATTTATTAATTTTACTTGTGAAGTGACGGCGGCAAACTCGCCATAATTTTCTGAAAAGTTGTTTAAGAGTAGTTCTTCATTAATATTTTTTTTAATGATATTTTAAATACTACTCGTGTGCGTTATTTGCTCTCGCTAATGCACTGTTACTGCGAGCCTGAGTCAAAAATTCTCCGCACTCTGGCTGTAGAATGTTTTTGACATAATCTCCTAAACTTACCAACTCACTTTGTCCATCCGTCGACAAGCTTTTTTTCCTACAGTATTTCAGGCTGAGCTGCGAGTCGCGAATGCCACCGCCGTTTTCACTTTTCCGTGAATCTTCGTCCTGGTAGGGCTGCTTTCAGGGGACCAAGCAGGTGAAAGTCTGATGGAGCGAGATCAGGACTACAAGGAGGACGTGTAAACACACCAAAAGTTTTCCAGCTCAATAAGAGTCCCGTCACCAGTAATGATTCTAGTGACCAGTTTATGATGGGATGCTCATTTATGTTTTGCATAAGCTAATTTTAGTAAATATTGTGCTACAAGATCAATCCATAGTGACACTTTGCTGCTCTTTTAAACTGAAGTTATTTGAGAAGATCCGGAGTACTAGTTAAAACTGGAGTTTGTTCACTCAGAGTTTACTACAACCAGACGATCATTACACCCAGGACGTTCTCATAATGATGTAATAGGATTTGGGGGTGTGGTTATAAAATGACTGGCAGGAAGGTAATTCCAATACACGCAAAACAATCCTGACTGTTAAATAGTTTAATCTTTTACATTTTAAATGAATTCTACAGAACTGTACTTGTACTATTAAGAAAAGGGAAACATTGCTCAAAACACATTTTAAGATTTTAGGTGTACAGTCAACCCCGGCAAAGTCACGGTTCAGAGTTCACGGCATTGTTCGCGTGTAACACTAAACTATTAAAAACAATATCATTTAATAACTTTGTAGCATAAATATTAATGTAAATTCAGCTAAATTTCCACAAAAAATATAATCGTGTATAATTAGTTTTTTGTACTGTAGAGCGAACATAAAAGCAACTAAAAAGGAAAAACGCAGCTAGGGATGGTGAATTAATATTAATATTATTACCATATTTCTCCTATAGTACTTTATACCAAAGAAAGTGACATCTAGTGATGGAAAGTTTGAATCATTTTAGTGACTCAGTTCTTTGAATCTCGTTCATCAAAATATACGAATCCTTTTTTTGAGTCATTTACTTCATTTCGTTATTTTGATCAGAAATAAAATAATGTTACATTTACAATAAACAGACCCGCAACACATCTACATGCACATTTTGGCTATAGTTTCAGTAACGAAAATATTACAATACAGTTAAGGACATATTATAATAAACAGAATGAGCAGCTGAGCTCTTGTATCTTCTGGTCCGAGTCGTTTGTTTTTTGGAATCTATTGCACCGCATAGCGTCTATGGGAGTCACGTGACAAAAGAACGAACGATTCGGACCGAAGGACTCGAAGGTAACGAACTCATTCCTGTTTCCTGTACATAACCTCCGGGTTTCTTTTAAGGGTAATGAGTTTGAGATGAATTAAAGTGTTTTGGGAGCATATTTGGGGTTTAAACTATATAAATAAATAAAAAATCCTTTTTTAGACCACATCCAAAATTGGCGTAAATTTAACATAACTCTTGTAAATTTCAGGGGTCGACTGTATGACTTATTAGCTGTGGTAATGATCGTCAGTGGGAGGTCCTCACATTGATGGTAAGAACAAATGTGTGTGTTTGTGTAAGAGAGAGATCATTGAAATACTAAAGGCAGGGGCTTATTCAAGAGATCATGTGAGTGCTTTGAAGTTCTAACCACTTAACATGACGATCCATAAATCAGACGAGTCTTTCATGTCTGAGACTCAAAAGATGACTCAAGGTCACTCTGTCCTTTACCTCTGTAACGGAGGTTACCTGTCGAACCTCATTCGCACTTACTCAGCCAGACGCGTCCGATTCACCCGCTCGCATGGTGGAGTCCATCTCCTCTGTGGCGACAGTAAATCTGGCCATTTAGTAAAGACGACTGTGTGCACAGCGCTAAACCAAACAGCCGTGTGTGTTTGCGTACCCGTTGCTCTTACGCTAAACATTAGCCATGATAGAGATGCTAATGTGGATTTACTCGTGTTGCTAGGTTGTGCTGATAGTTTTATACACACGAGACGTTCAGACCGTAGTGTTTGAACCCGACGTACAGTAGACATCACGGCGTGTATGTTCCTCTGTAAAAATCAGGATTTTGTAAAGATTTAAAGAAGAGTGCAAAAGTTTGTATCGCCCACATTTTGTGAAGGCGCAAAAAGGAGGGGCTATTTTATTTATCCTTCCAAAAAAAAGGGGAATTTCGAAATATATATATATGTGTGTGTGTGTATGTATGTGTGTGCATATATATATATATATATATATATATATATATATATATATATATATATATATAAAATATATAAAAACAATCTGAATCTTAGAAGGCAGGAAATTGCTTCTTTTTTTTTTTTCACTCTCTCGAGCGACTTGTTTATACCAGATATGATTCAAAGAATAAAATCAAATTAACGTCTGTAGCATTTTACATGCTACTTTTACTGTTTCTTTCTTTTTAAACCGAAGTGCTTTAGTGTAATATCTCGAAACTCCAAGAATATAAAAAAAGAAATGAAAAGAAGAAAAGAAATGAAATAACGCAGTTAAGATTAAAATAAGCAGAGATGCACTGTGATCTGAATAAAACAAAAAAATAGAGATTGCAAACATATACTGGTGAAATGATCAGATTTTCCTCTTTATTAAAAAAAAATCAGTCGGGTGCAAAAATGTGAATCTTCTTTTTTTTTTTTTTTTTTTTAATGGAAAAAAAAAAAGACATTTAAATTACTGTATGGTGTAAGAATCAATGAATTTTAAAACATGATGCACCTTGAGGGGAGAAAAAGTACTATAATAATAATAAAGGGTGAGTGATGTGAAGTTTGAGTAGAAGTCTTGAGGACGGAAAACTTGTCATGATAGACCATGTTTTATTAATTTCTTTCTTTCTTTTAAATCTTATTTATGTCAAACATGGTGAGAAAATGGCTGTTTTATAGCTAAATGATAAAGAAGCTAGACACCTGTATGTTTTTATGGACCTTTTTATTAATTAAACCTAAATCTAAAGTATTGCAGCACACAGTTTAATCGCATAAAAAAAAAAAACACAATACGAACCTGCGCAATTATTTATGTAATTTAGTACAGTTACTAATATACACACAGTCAGGAATTTATGTACAGTTTATCGAGAATTAAGTACTTAAATATTTATTTTTTTTATTTTTTAAATACCTGTGAAGCGATAAATACCGTAAACTTTCACGTCCTGTTAATGCGATCATTAGCACTGTTATTTCCTGTTATCCTCAATTAAAAACCGTATGTTTAATAGTTAAATAAATATATTTGAATGTAAAAGCGCAATACATTGAATGAATAAATGAATGAATGCAATAAATATATTTTATTGCAAAACGCAACGTTTAAAATAGTTACGCACCACAGTTTAAATTATGTCTACATCACAACGTGTTTTTTTTTTTTTTATCCAGTTTAATCCACTCTTGGTGTAAACAGATAAACAGGATCGCATTAGTGAACTGAAAGGGTTAATGGTGATAAACTGGCGCCACCAAAGAGGAACGAAACACTTCAGGGTGGTAACACCAACTCGCCGTCATGTGACATCAACAAACTACTTTTTGTTTTAAACCCCTTGTTTTTGTTCCCCCCTGATGTTCTTTGAAAACATGAAGATTTAATCTTGATATCTTGAGGATCATAAGACATATGATGATGATGATGTAGGTTACACAACCACAGCAGGGTGTGAATCAGGTGTGTGTGTGTTTGTATATTAGCGTATTGTATGGTTCAGGGCATCTTTGATTGAAGTGTGTGTGTGTGTTGCCCAGAGAGTGGGGGGATGAAAAGACAGCACACAGCTGTGTGTAAAGGCCGCGGTGTGTGTGTGTGTGTGTGTGTGTGTGTGTGTGTGTGTGTGTGTGTGTGTGTGTGTGTGTGTGTGTGTGTGTGTGTGTGTGTGTGTGTGTGTGTGTGTGTGTGTGTGTGTGTGTGTGTGTGTGTGTGTGTGTGTGTGTGTGTGTGTGTGTGTGTGTGTGTAGCTCATTGTTGGGAGGATGTGGGAGTCAGAGCAGCCTTTTCATCAGAGCAGTGAGACAGACCCTGAAAGAACACACTAATGGCCGAGAATCTTCTCTTCTTCTTCTAATCTGCCGGTTTCATGCCGTCAGCGATTTCTCGCATGAGTCTCCAGTTTGTACATTAATTTGTTCGCATGGTTTCAATCCTCATGTATTCTTTAGTCATAATTCTCTCTCTCTCTCTCTCTCTCTCTCTCTCTCTCTCTCGTTCAGTCGTCTCTCAATGTCTAAAATAAAAGCCTGCTGTTGTTCAGTGTTCTACCCCGTGACCCGGTCTGCCTCGGGCTTGGCTCTGGTTCCTCGAGGATCAGTCGAGCTCATACAGCCTCCTCAAAATGACTTTATTTCGAGAGGACATGCTCAAGACAAAAACACGTACTGTCGTAATGACCGAGCGCTTTGCTGACGTACGTCATCTGTCAATCATACTTTAGTGAAGGAGTAGAGACAGTGTGGAGAAATATATACGCAACGAGAGACAAATGAAACATGTGAAAGTATGACATCATGATTCTCCCCCCCCCCCCCCCCCCCTTTTTTTTTTCTCTGCTGAACAAATTAGAGCATGAACTCTACACGACCTCTGAAGGTCTGCTGGGCACCGAGACCTTAACGTCAAATCCTTTGAATCTGGTAACCGGACCATTTTAATTCAAGAGAAACACCTTGAACTGTTCCAGTAGAAAGTCACCGTTGTTGGCGGGTTTTCAGATCGATCGGGCTCTGATACGACCGATTCTCAATCACACGCTCACGAGGGATAAAACAGAAAGCCACTCAATCCATCGTCTGGATAACATGAGTCTGAATCGGTCATCTGTAGCTGGGGACTGTCGGGGGGGGGGGGGGAGAGGTAACAGTATGCATAGTTACCACTGCATAGTACGGCACAGCACGGTTCAGTACAGTTCGGCTCGGTTCGGCTCAGTTTGGCTCGGTTTGCGCCCACACTGCAGTTTAGTAACGCTTTAGCGTGGGCGGGATTATTCATAGTCATTGTAGTCATTATAGTCGCGGTGCTGCTACTGCCGTGACGTCATCGTAAACGCACCACAAACAAACACACAACAATGGAGCATATCGACGGCATGGTGTTGTTCATTCTCGGCATGTGGATTATATACTAAGTAACTAAAATGATAAAAGTTAAATAAAGTAATAAAGTTATAATTAAAAATTTATTTGTGTAGACACACAATGAATTTAAATAAAGTAAACTATCCTGTACAACTACCCAAATGTAAAAGGCACTAATAAAATAAACCTATAATAATAATAATAATAATAATAATGATGATAAAAATATTTAAATATGTAATTATTTAAATTATAAAAAAATTGAAAAATTCATAATTATTATAAACAATTTATACTAATGAATATTATGCCATGCTATAAATCATGTGCTGTATGTAATAATAATAATAATAATAATAATAATAATAATAATAATACAATTATTTATTCAAATAAAATATGCAGTTAAAATAATGATTAATTTTCATAAATTTTTTCAAATGATAACAGTGATGTATAAAGCTGTGTGTGTGTGTGTGTGTGTGTGTGGGCTGCAGTATGTCAGCATCGACTCAGCAGTGTGACGTCGTAACGAAACCTCCACGTATCAGGCGTTTCTGTTTTGGTCATCGATGAGAAAAACAACACTCCTACTTCAGGCCGCTGTCATGAATCATCACCGCGATCGTCTCAGAGTAACACACACGAGTGCTAGTTAAATTCTTTCTTACTTACTAACACCTCCCCCTCCATATGATTGCTACTGTAGTGTAGTGGTGCCGTCTCAGGAAGTCGTGTCTGGAGGACGTGACCTCGGCGCACGGTCGTGGTGTTCTCTCTCTCTCTCTCTCTCTCTCTCTCTCTCTCTCTCTCTCGCTCTGTGTGTGTGTTCGAGGGCAGGAAGTGGAGTTCGGTCACCTGAGCTGTGGTTTGAAACTTGTCATTTCTCACCGTGAGACAATAAAGTCAGCTTTATTTATCACGACCCGCAAACCAGACTGAGACGCTTACATACACAGTGTGTTTAAAGAGATCTCAGAGAAAAGTTAAAGGAACCAAAGGGCGCAGCTGTGTCCGAGTAACTGTTTAATGTCTACAGTATAGAATTTTTAAAGAAACCATAGAATTATGAACCAAGAAACCATAAATTATTGTATAATAAATAAATAATTAATATAAACAATAATATACAGTGGTTTGAAAAACTATTTGCCCCCCCCCTCCTGATTTCTTATTCTTTTGCATGTTTGTCACACAAAATGTTTCTGATCATCAAACACATTTAACTATTAGTCAAAGATAACACAAGTAAGCACAAAATGCAGTTTTTAAATGAGGGGTTTTATTATTTAGGGAGAAAAAAAATCCAAACCTACATGGCCCTGTGTGAAAAAGTAATTGCCCCCTGAACCTAATAACTGGTTGGGCCACCCTTAGCAGCAATAACTGCAATCAAGCGTTTGCGATAACTAGCAACGAGTCTTTTACAGCGCTCTGGAGGAATTTTGGCCCACTCATCTTTGCAGAATTGTTGTAATTCAGCTTTATTTGAGGGTTTTCTAGCATGAACCGCCTTTTTAAGGTCATGCCACAACATCTCAATAGGATTCAGGTCAGGACTTTGACTAGGCCACTCCAAAGTCTTCATTTTGTTTTTCTTCAGCCATTCAGAGGTGGATTTGCTGGTGTGTTTTGGGTCATTGTCCTGCTGCAGCACCCAAGATCTCTTCAGCTTGAGTTGACAAACAGATGGCCGGACATTCTCCTTCAGGATTTTTTGGTAGACAGTAGAATTCATGGTTCCATCTATCACAGCAAGCCTTCCAGGTCCTGAAGCAGCAAAACAACCCCAGACCATCACACTACCACCACCATATTTTACTGTTGGTATGATGTTCTTTTTCTGAAATGCTGTGTTACTTTTACGCCAGATGTAACGGGACACGCACCTTCCAAAAAGTTCAACTTTTGTCTCGTCGGTCCACAAGGTATTTTCCCAAAAGTCTTGGCAATCATTGAGATGTTTTTTTAGCAAAATTGAGACGAGCCTTAATGTTCTTTTTGCTTAAAAGTGGTTTGCGCCTTGGAAATCTGCCATGCAGGCCGTTTTTGCCCAGTCTCTTTCTTATGGTGGAGTCGTGAACACTGACCTTAATTGAGGCAAGTGAGGCCTGCAGTTCTTTAGATGTTGTCCTGGGGTCTTTTGTGGCCTCTCGGATGAGTTGTCACTGCGCTCTTGGGGTAATTTTGGTCGGCCGGCCACTCCTGGGAAGGTTCACCACTGTTCCATGTTTTTGCCATTTGTGGATAATGGCTCTCACTGTGGTTCGCTGGAGTCCCAAAGCTTTAGAAATGGCTTCATAACCTTTACCAGACTGATAGATCTCAATTTCTTTTGTTCTCATTTGTTCCTGAATTTCTTTGGATCTTGGCATGATGTCTAGCTTTTGAGGTGCTTTTGGTCTACTTCTCTGTGTCAGGTAGCTCCTATTTAAGTGATTTCTTGATTGAAACAGGTGTGGCAGTAATCAGGCCTGGGGGTGACTACAGGAAATTGAACTCAGGTGTGATAAACCACAGTTAAGTTATTTTTTAACAAGGGGGGCAATCACTTTTTCACACAGGGCCATGTAGATTTGGAGTTTTTTTTCTCCCTTAATAACGTAAACCTTCATTTAAAAACTGCATTTTGTGTTCAATTATGTTATCTTTAACTAATAGTTAACGGTTTTTGATGAGCAGAAACATTTAAGTGTGACAAACATGCAAAAGAATAAGAAATCAGGAAGGGGGCTAATAGTTTTTTCACACCACTGTATATATACATTACCGTTCAAAAAGTTTGGGGTCACTTTCTAACTCCATGATGGTTCCTGATGTTTATTTCTTTCTACATTGTAAAGTTTTGCTGAAGGCGTCCAAAAAATGCATGAATCTCCTTTGAACAGTTGATATTGAGATGTTTCTGCTACTTCTGCTCTGTAAAGACTTCATAACGCCTCTAATCTGAGCTGCTGTTAATTGGTGATTTTTCAGGCTGATAACTCTAAATGAACTTCTCGTCTGCAGCAGAGGTAGGTTTTGGTCTCGTCCTCCTGGGACGGCCTTCATGAGAGACAGTTTCATTATGGTGCTTGACGGATTTTGCAAATGCACTTGACACAATACTGTTCTTGCAGGAACTATTACAGAAAGGCCGACCTCTGTGTCTTACAATAACAACTAACTGCTGATTTTCTTGTTGTTACGTAATTACCTAATTCCATATGTGTTATTTTATAGTTTTGAAATCCACAGTATTGTTGTAGAATGTAGAAAATAAATCACTAAACAAAAACAAAGAAATTTGCAAGTGACCTAAAACTTTTGAACGGTAGTGTATATGCGTGAATAATTATATTAAAAACATTATTTCTAATTATATATAATTATTACAACTGTGCAGTTTAATCAATAACTTGTTCATTTCAATTAATTATGTTGACAGAACCTTTATCATTAAATCAACAAAAGGTCAAAAATTGACAAATTATAAAATAAAAAATAAAAATAAAAAAAAAACACACACCACATCATGGGCAGTTTGAAAATGCCAGTTAACCTAATCTTGTCTTTGGACTGTGGGAGGAAACCGGAAGTACCATGAGGAAACCCGAATCCAAAATCGAACCCCGACCCTGGAGGTGACGGTGCTAGACACATAAAAAAAAATTACATCACCGTGCCGACGCCGCGTGTTATGTATTTTTAAATACTTTTAGTAATAATGATTCAAAACTTAGTATATAAACTTAGAAAGTAAATATTTGAGGTGTGTTCAAATCAAACCGGGACTTGTGATGACCTTTAACAGAAGACTTTAAGCACATCGAGGGCACAATCATCGACAGGATAACGAAATGATCGATAGCTTGCCGCGAACTCGACACCACTTGCACGTCACAGGAACTCAGCTGGGAGTTATTGCCACATCCCCTGTACCTGACCTCACTCCGAGACGTTTCCACAAGGAGTTCCTGGGAGGCCGGCGTTTCAGACGTGAACCAGGCAGTGCGGTCTTGCCTCCGACGTACTGAGAGAACTTTCTACCTTGATGGTGTCGGAGCACTAGAGACATTAGTGCATTAGTGTAGCAGAGGACTAATAGAGAGAGAAATAAAGGGAGGTTCCACTATTCTGCACAATCAAATTGAAAAAGTCTAATGATGTTAAAAAACGTTTCCTGGTTCATCAGCTGTTACAGGAACGAGGACATGAGAGTTCGGCGGCTCTGCTCTGTTTCCTGCTGATCCTGATTCCTTTCCTACGTTAAAAAAAAAAAAAAAACGTTTGTTTGTTTTAATTAGGTTCTGAGGTGTCATGTTTATGATGAAGATTTCCACTGTGGTAGTCAGTAAAGGTTCTGTTGTGTTGTCTCTCGTTAACGCCGCTCTGTTTGAGGATTCGTCAGGTCCTGTCCCTCTTTGTAGACTTTTTCCGAGTAGAAAAGAGTAAGATGTTTCAGATCCAGACCTGCTGCTGCTGATCGCTTTTGTACGGCAGATCAAATGCCCCGGAAGAGGAGCGCGGGTAAAACACGGCAACCGTCTTCTCCTTTCATCATCATCATCATCACGATCAGCAGCGTTCCCTGACTGAGGAGAGTCTGTTCAGAGAGAATGAGTGGGAGATGAGAACAAGACAAAAGATGGGGGGGGGGGGAGGCAAGAGAGATGACGTACGAGGGGGAAAAACAAGATGAGAGGAAGACGGATGAAATCTAAGGTAGAGAAAGTAATCAAGCGGAGAAGAGACGGGGGAGAAAGTGACAGACTGAGAATAGAGAAGAGCTAAGAATGAGACAGGGTGAGAGATGTGAGAGAGAAAGATGGAGAGATGGCGACAAAAAGAGGAAGGGAGAGAAAGGAGAGGGTGACGGAGAGAGAAAGAAAGAGATGGAAGGGAGAGTGATGAGAATGAGGTAAAGGAGGAAAGAGAGACGTAGAGAAACGAGGAGTGGAAGATGGTGAGAGAGATGGGGAGGAAGCCAAAAGGGAAACTAAAAAAGGTCAGAGAGATGTGAAAAAGGATGGATGGAGAAGGAGAGATGAATGAGACGAGAAATAAAGAGGAGGAACGAAGAAGAAAGGATAATGAGAGAGGATAAAAGAAGAGGAGAGAGAGAATGAGGGATCAATGGACCAGGAGTGATGGAGAGATGAAAAGGGAGAGAGGAGGAAAGATGAAGAGGAGGAAAGACAGATGAGGTTGAAGAGAGGGTGAGTGTAAGATGGTTGAAGAGGAGCGATGGAGATGAGATAAAAATGGAGAGAGAGAGAGAGATGAAACGAAAGAGAGATGATGGATGAGTGATCGTGTGATGGATAGAGGAAATGAAACGTGTAATATGTTATACTGATCACATGTTGTCCCCTGCTGCCCCTCTGTGTGGTGTATAACGGGCCAGTGGGGGGGCAGGGGGGCAGTGGCACTCTCTATCTGCCCCATGCCCACCTCGGTGTTTCAGACACAATGCTCTTCTCCTTCCCTCTCGTCGTGCGTCAGCGCTACACAATACACAACACCACAAGGAGATACACACTGCAACTGAGGAAACAAAACACGCTGTGTTTGTGTGTGTGTTTGTGTGTGTGTGTGTGTGTTTGTGTGTGTGTGTGTGTGTGTGTGTGTGTGTGTGTGTGTGTGTGTGTGTGTGTGTGTGTGTGTGTGTGTGTGTTTGTGTGTGTGTGTGTTTGTGTGCGTAAACTCTGACACACATGCTGAGATGTGTTTCTGCTCACCGCGGTGGTACAGAGTGGTTAATACAGGGATGATAGACGTGAAGCCTGAACACTCTGTTCACTCTCCGTCCTCTCTCTCTCTGTCTGCGTCTCTCTCTCTCTGTCTGTCTGCGTCTCTCTCTCTGTCTGTCTGCGTCTCTCTCTCTCTGTCTCTGTCTGCGTCTCTCTCTCTGTCTGTCTGCGTCTCTCTCTCTCTGTCTCTGTCTGCGTCTCTCTCTCTCTGTCTCTGTCTGCGTCTCTCTCTCTCTGTCTCTGTCTGCGTCTCTCTCTCTCTCTCTCTGTCTGCGTCTCTCTCTCTCTCTCTCTCTCTCTCTCTCTGTCTGCGTCTCTCTCTCTCTCTCTCTCTCTGTCTGCGTCTCTCTCTGTCTGCGGTCTCTCTCTCTCTCTCTCTCTCTCTGTCTGCGTCTCTCTCTGTCTGCTTCTCTCTCTCTCTCTCTCTCTCTCTCTCTCTGTCTGCGTCTCTCTCTGTCTGCGTCTCTCTCTCTCTCTCTCTCTCTCTGTCTGCGTCTCTCTCTGTCTGCTTCTCTCTCTCTCTCTC